>VBSM01001265.1:18787939-18799013 GCA_008086735.1 Cheirogaleus medius
TCCATTCTTGGGATACTTCACATAGTAGAATGGGTTCCAGCTCTATCCAGGATAACACAAGCGGTGCTATATCACCATTGTTTCTTGTAGCTGAATAGTACTCCATGGTATACATATACCACTAAGTACATTTATTATAAAATAATATTCAAATGCTAATGGGCTTTTCATACTTTGGGGTTTTTTTTTCTTTGTACAGAAAAAAAAAATGAAAGCTAAAGAGTCAGTCTACTGTCAGGTTTCCTGTTACAATTCTTTTTGCCTTACCTTTAATTACTTGGATTAAGCTTCTTTTCTTTTGTATTAATCCAATAATAAAATTTGTCTTCCTTTATAAATCAATTAATTGTCCAACAGGAAATTCATTCTATTTCCTTCTGAGAGCTACCACATTCTCTGCTCCATTATTTTAAAATTATTTGTCTATGGCTCTTCTATATTTTTTCTTCACACAGAAGGGGAAAAATTGCCTCTTTTAAACACAATGAAATATTTTTCCCCATTAATTTACAGAATTATAACTTTCTGGTAACTTCCTGAACCATTCTTAATCAGTAATAACAGTTACAGGACACGGTCTTTGTTTGCTCCTGCATAGCTACTTGTATTTGTGTGTCATGGATTTTGAAAGCATTGTAGTTTAATTGCACACAAAAATTTTAGGTTTTCAAAAGAAGACAATTAATACATAATATTTAAACATAACTTATGAAGATTTTTAGTAACAAAAATAATTCTATTAATTATATAAAAATATTTTGCAGTTTTTAGTTTCAAAATAATGATTACAACCACAATTACAACTAGAATTGTCATTTCATTATTCTTCTTTTAACATAACTATTTAAATATTCTTTTATACCTCTGTTTCTTTTTGTATTGGTTTTCTATTATTTTGCTGCCCTCTAATCATAGTTTGAATATAGTTCTCCAGTAGTAAAATCAAAGAACTCAAAAGTTGCAAATTCATAATACTCATGTTTTTTATATATAAATTATATTGATTATAAAGTATTTTATTGATTGTGCTAAAATACAATGTTATATTAATTTTTTAGTAATGGAAGAAATTTGAAGGAACACAAAACCAAAATCTAGACATAGAAAACAAAATCAAACAGAAACATGGTACATATATTGACGTGGATAATTTTATTTCCTGTAGTCTTCCTCAGGTTTTTAGCTTTAAATTATCTAGAACATAGGCTTTGAATAAACATTTTATTACATTTTTTATTTGACATCTAATTGAATAATGTTTCTGAGGACAGACAATACTTTTTTTATTTTTGCTGAAAAGGGGTCATTGTGTAATCCTGACATTATTCTAGAAAATAGAATTGCTGCAGCATTCAAAAAGAAACAAATAAAATAATGGAAATTTTTCTAACAGCTTTTCAAAAAGCAAGTTTGAACATGCAAACAAGAAGTTTTGTCTTTTGATGACAATTCTTTCTTTTAGAAGTATTTTGTCAATTATTTTGTGCTATACATAAATGACAGATTATTCAGAGGACATGATAGAGCAATAGATTGTCCCATGTGTAAACAAAGAACAAAGTAGTTATCTAAGTGTCTAGGTTAGTATTTTTTACTCTCCTGACAGATGGTAGAAATTAGAAGAAAATTCATGAAAAATGTAGGAGAAAGCCTCATTCTAGATAAAAGGAGAAGGAAATAAAATATCATGAAGATGATAATCAACAAAATATCAACATGGTGAGCTTCAGGAGGGTAAGGTTTTCTGTCTAATTTCTTCATTGATGTATCCCAAGTACCCAGAGCATAGGACCCACACAATATGTATTGAATGATTGGGTGAATAAGTGAACAAAGAATAGCTGCCTGAGCTTGCCTGATATAAGATAGAAGATAAAACTCAAAGGAAGAAAGGAAATGCAAAAATAGGTGCCAGAGATGGACCTAGGTGACAATGAATCAAAGATACCTAAAGTGATCTAAACAAAACTAGGCTATAAAAGAGGGAAATCTCTGTGGTCTCTTAATATCATTATCAGATGATTTTAGTTACTTCATTACATATGTGTTTTTTCCATGCTTTGTTCTCATTTAAGTTCAGTTGTGCCTAATTCAAGATCAATTTCAGTTTAACTATTAAAATATTTTAACAGACATAGAATGTATGGAAGATGGTAGACTAGACATAGGAAAAGTTTGCTTTCAAAGATTAAATATAATGACCTAGATTGACTATTTCTATTTACAGTCCCAGGGAAATCAAAACTATTCACTTTTTTCTCCCTAATAAAATGTTAGGTTTGAGCCACCCTACATATTCAGTGAAAAAGTTCAGAAGATTTGCTTAAAGACCCACACATTTTCTATGGCATTTCTGGAGGTGAGTAGGTTAAGCAAACACAGAACAACTTTCCACCTAAACCTTTCTGAGATAAAACCTTTCTTCTGTTATAAAAAGATTACAAAAGCCTGGAAGTCACAGTTCTCTTAAGGTGACAGAAAAGCTGTTCTCTGAAAACAGAAACTAGATACTTTTCAGGTCACAAAGAATAGCCCCAAAGATCAAGCTCGAATGCCAGACTCCATCCTCTGTGACATGTGGGGAATGACATTTGAGCTCCATATGTATGTACACGCTTTGCTTATCTATTCATCTATCAGTGAACATTTAGATTGTTTTTACCTTTTAACTATTGTGAATAATGCTGCAATGAACACCCACTATGGAAAAAAGTATGGAAGCTCTTCAAAATTTAAAAATAGAAATACCATCTAATCTAACATTCCTGGGCCTTTATCCTAAGGAACTGAAATATGAATCTTGAAGAAATATTTGTACATCTATGTTCTTTTAAGTTTCTTTTTAGCACTCATTATCTGACATTATCTTGCTGACCTGTTTGTTTATTTTTTATTTTTAATTATTATGGGTACATAATTGTAGATCTTTATAGGGTGCATGTGATGTTTTGATATAAGCATACAATGAATTAATAAAATCAGAGTAATTGGAGTAGCCATCATCTCAGGCGTTTATCATTTCTTTGAGTTAGGAACAGTCCAATTCCACTCTTTTAGTTAAAGTATACCTTAATTTATTATTGGTTATCATCACTTTGTTATGCTATAAAATATTATTCATTCTAACTATCTAATTATATTTTCTTTATTTTTAATCATCTCTACCAGAATATAAACCCTTGAGAAAAGAGTCCTTACACATCTTCTTTACCATTGAATCCACAGCTATCAATACATTGCTTGCTACTTAGTAGGTGTTCAATAAATGTTGAACAAGTGAAAAAAAAAGAACAACTCAGTGATTGACTGTTTTCTCCTTCCAATCTGTACTTTGCTTTAATGTAGGTCAGTGTTAAACTATCTCAGAGTGTTTGCAGCTGTTGAGAAGGAAGGCATATGCCAAGTCATGGTACTTTGAAATCTTTAGGGATCATAATTCTGTTCTGTGGGATTTTTGCTTAGTCTTCTGCAGCGGATATTGGCCAGGCCCAGCACAGGCCCCATGACACAGTAAGAAATAGGATGTGGATGCTTATAATTTTGGGCACAGCTAGGAATTCCTTCAAGCTCCTTATGTGTGGGACTTGTCTTGCCCATTCTCTAGTGTATCCCTTATTCCTAGAAAAATAGCACATACTATTCTTTGAGAAGTATTTGTTGAAAGAAGGAGAGTGGGTAGACCCTTGTGTACTCGTGTGACCTTACCTCCCAGTTATAAGGCAATGGGCTTGTTTTCACTTTTCTTGTCCTGCAGTTCCTTACTCTGTGTCATTACTCATCTATTCTGTTCTTAAATAGGCAAACACTTTGCAATTCCTTTAATTGGTCACTTACAATTGTGATGTTGAGCTTTTACTTGCTGAGAGCAAAAACTATCATTGCATCCCAGATGCTTACCATAGTGCCTAACACAGAGATGGTGCTCACAAATATTTGTTGAGGGGATGTATATTGTGTATATCTTATATGGGATACTCCTCATGATTCACAAATTTTGCCACTATTCATTGAAAACTTAGTCTTTGCAAAGAACTATGTGTGCCAGATGCCAATGGCAATATATTAAAATGTGAGAAATATTCAAAGTCCTCTGGGGACAGTATGAGTGTGTAACCAGATGTAGTTAAGACAATCAGGTACGTAAAAAATATGAGATTCTCTATGCAAACACTTCAGAATGAGGGGCATAAAGAAAAATTGTTATAAAAATGTAAAGGTAGACTGAACACATTGGGCTAACTGGAAAGGAGATAATTTGAACTCAGCTTCAGAGAGAGTGTGAATTTGCATACAGGGGATGAGGAAGAGAATTGCATTAGGAATTGGTTACATTAGTGTCATGCTTTCTCTAGTTCACTGTGCCCCAGGCATACTTTTCCTTTTTATAGTTACTCAAATGAGCCAAGTTTTTTCCCTATCTGAGGGCCTTTGGCATGCAATTTTCTTTGCCTAGAATACACATTGCTCTCCTCCCTTTTCCCCAATTCACACAAGTTTCTTTTTAGTTCTCAGCTGAAATTTTCTTTCTTTATGAAAAATTTCCCTCTCTGTCTTTTCCTCTTTCACTACAGAAGACCACTGCCTTCACCCCAACTGGGCCAGCTTCACCTAGAATACACTTTCATAGCATTTCATAAATCTTCCTGGGACATTGGCCATAAATGTAATTTAATAAACCAATTAATTTTTAATTTGTATATGGTCTTAATTGTTTTATCACTGGACTGTTAGTTCCATGCTTGAAAAGATTTTATCCAAATAAGCAACTAGAATAATAATTTTGACATAGAGGGCGCTCATTAAATTCTTAATAGATTAGTAAATGAGCATGAGCTTTCTTAAATATAGGTCCAAACAGATCAGATTCCTAAAATTGTCTGATAGACTTGAGCCCCATAATATCTGGGGTAAGATTTGATAGTTCCATAATGGAAAGCCTTGGGACTTCTAGGCCCTGCAAATGGCTATAACAACAAAAATTGAAAATTCAAAAAACCAGATAATTCTTTCTACTACAAATTTATGAAAAGGAATTGTTGTTTTAGGAGATGTTCAAACAGCTTAACAACATTCACATCGAACACTGAACAAAGACTTCTGTCTGAAGAATTCTCTGGGTCACTATTTCCACCTGGGCTGTCAATATAATTAGGCCATTAAGAGTCTCAGTCCTATCCATGTCAAATCTCTGTCATCAGTGGTAACCAGTGGCAGCTCCCTCTGGCCAAATCTCATGTGTTCTTATAGCTACTATAATTTGATTCTTTGTTTGCTCTCAACAGCTCCACCTTCCTACCACCCTACCCTCATGCACCCGCTGTGGCTCTCAGAACATTTTAACTTTTTCATTAATTCTGTTTCCATGTTCATCTCTTATTACAATTTCAGCATATTATGGGGTGCCATAAATATTTTTCTATGGTATGGAAGGAAAGGAAACATCTAGTTTCTGAGAGAATATGGCAGCATTTGATAAACCGTGGGGAATATGAAACATGTCAGAAGCCTGAAAATCCCCAACTACTACTTAATTTTCTAAGAGTGTTTAAAGTGGATGTCAGAATCTATAGTCCCATAAGTTTAATGGCAAAACCCCTTAAACATTCTGGAAAAGATTTATATGGATTCTTTTTGAGATCTCTGGATAAAGAAATTAATGAACCATCATAAAATACCTATCTATAGCACTGCCTTTTTTTATAGGTAATAACTCAGGCCCAGTAGGTAATTACCTGATGGGTAAGATAATAACTTAGGCCTGAAGTATCTTGATTCAACAATGCATTCAAATAAATCTTTCATTATATAGTTGTAAAGAGTAGCTATATAACAGAAACCATAGAGTTAAATATGTGAATAATTCGATTATAAAATCATTCTAGAGGGGACTACTAAATGAAGCAATATCAATCTAGAAAGGTGTCTCAAGTGCTAGGACACAGGGATCTGTTCTTCACAATTTCCTTAAACTTTCAGCTCAATGAATTATATGAAGACATGTTGCCTTTTCCAGACTATATAAAATTATTAATATATAGCATGTAACCTTTTGAGTTTGTCTTTTTTCTCTTGGTATAGTGCAATGGTAATTTACTCAAAATGTTCCTGTTTTAGATGCATTAGCTCCATTTCTAGAGCTACTGATTACTGCTATTGCCTACGTATCAGGGGCTTTGCAGAGCTGTCTCTTGGCTCTTTCCACTGACTGCTTAGCATTTAGGTTTTTCTCCTCTCCTAGTTTGGTAGTAATCATCGTCTGCCTTTCAGTTGGCAAAATTTGCTGCTGTTGCCTCCTGTTTGTATGGGTTTTGTAGGCCCTTTAAAAAAATTTTTATTACTTTTCTGTTACCATTTTAGGAGGCAACGGAGGAAAATATATACATCTAAATTCTTCTTTACATGGAAATAAACAAAAGGCTTGTTCACACTCAAAATATCTGGAGACAGGGAGGAATGGGATGGGGGCAGATTTCTAGTTTTGGCTACAATGAAGTAACAAAGAAAGGAATTTCCCTCCCACCTCAAAGAACAAAAAATAAAAATTATATTGGACAAAAAGCAGCACAGGATTAGTGATTCCAGGTGGATGTTAAAATGTTGTTCAAAAGGGTATGGAATATTTCATGTATCTCCCAGACAGAATGCAAAGACCTCCTAATACAATGGCTATTGAGCAGAGTCCTTAGGAAGTTGTTGGAGGGGAATCCTTTTAGGAACAGGATCACATTAGCCCAGACTAAAAGTTGTTTTGGCTTCACCCAACGAAGCTTAACCTCTTCGGTACCACGCTCACCGGCCGCGAAACCTTGCCCACAGCCGGCATTCATAGTCCCCAGGATAGTTTGTGCTGTGCATTGAGGACGAATCAGTTTTGCTCTTGTGTGATGAGGAAAGCTTTAAAGCACTGAAAGCTTGTTTTACTTTACAGGAAGCTTTAGGAAAATAACTATAATAACTCCTACTAAGGACTTGTTAAAAGGTCACAGATTCATAGTAACTTATTAGCTGAACATACACACTGCAACTGCAGAGATAAAAACTGTAAAAGTAAAAGCTTTTGGCAGTCGACTAAAGTTGATGCTCGGCTGTGCGTGTTCATCTGCGGCTGTTGACTATAGTTGACGCTCATACCAAAGTGGTTAATAGCAAACTTAAAAAAAATCAAACTGTTTCCATTTAACTGTATCTAAAAACAAAGCTCAAAATGTACATTTTTAAAGGTAACAAGCAATGTTACCAATACAAAATTTTGGTAAGAAAAATAAATCAATAAATAATAGAACTCAAAACTAACACATATGATAGTAGTAGTAGACAAAAAGATAAAAACTTAGGAAGCAGGGGAGGAAGTTGGGGACACATAGCAGGAGGTGAGTGGCAGATGAGCAAACAAGTCTCATATGTATTTACAACCACCCCATCCCTCCCATCACAGCCTGAGCAGCCACCTCCCCCTCTTCCCTGTCCATGGAAAAATTGTCTTCCATGATTCTTGGGGAGGGGGCGTGGAAGCAGCCCGGCAATTGGTGAGTGGCAGGTGAGTGAGTGAAGCTTCATCTGTATTTACAGCCACCCCCACAGCTCCATCATTGCCTGAGTTCCACACCTTACACACACAACCATCCATGGCAAAGTCGTCTTCCATGAAACCAGTCTCTGGTGCCAAAAAGGTAGGGGACTACTGACTTGTATCATCACATGACACTGGAAAATGGAAGTAGTTTTTCTGTACATCAAACTTTAGGGGAAAATAATTTAAATTGTCTAATACCTAGCAGGCACCTAGATAATCCCATATAAATGATTTTGCTCTCCAATTATAATATACTTTTTCCACCATCTAAACCAATATCAGCCTTAAAATCATTCTTAACATAGAACTTCATGTGACCTCTAACAATGAAGTAGATTTGTCACTTGTGATAAAAGTTATTTTGCATTAAATACTAGAGTATTTCCAAGATCTCTTTTAATTCTAAAATTCAGTGTTCTCTATTGTTCGAATTTGTTACTTTTGAGAAAACATCCAAACATTGATTTTCCTCTTTGTATTTATTGGACTAAACTTTGAGCTTTCTGGCTGATGTGAACAAAAGTCACTTCATGAACTCAAATGACACATACTCTTTTAATAGTACTTGGAAAATTGTACTCTACCGTTGTGTTAATTATGTTTCCTCTCAATGGACTAACCACAAAAAGTCAAGAGCCTCTTGAAGTCCTCAATTTAAATGATATTGCTTTAATGGTGGATTTGGAGACTTACTAATGTTAGTTAACAATCAGATCCAGTCGGTACTGAGGCAGAAATGACCTTATGCTTTGTATAAAACCTTGTAATAGTTGAAGTCATGTGCTTTTGTAACTGAAAATATTCCTGATCATTTAATAAAATATTATGTTTAAAAATAAAATAGATAAATATTTCTGAATACTGTGAATATTTGCTAAGAGTCTCTGTTTCGCTTTAGCATTTGAAACTGTGTAAATACTGTCACAGAGCTATTCTGGGAGAAGCCCAGGGCAAATGAAGAGTGAGCATATTAAAAATCTAGGTAAGATCCTTTATTCTATGTGTTCAACCTTCAGAAAAGAATAAAGCTTTTATAATAAGGATAATTAAATAAAAAGTCAAGAATAAAGAATAGAATATCCTATGATTTGAGCATCATGTTTTTTTCTGAGCTTCCTTAACAAGCAACATAAATAAAGAAAATATAAGTATTTACCTACTTCTTTTTACAAAAAGGGAAGAAATATACAGGTTACTTAAGGGAAAGCAGTAATTTACATTTGATTATTTTCAAAAAGTATCACATTAATATTTAATGCAGTACTTCTTACACTATATTTTTAAAATATAAAAATGTTTTTAAACTAAATCCTATTAAATAGAGACTGAGAATTTTTAAGTAAAGTATTAGAAGAAAATTTATGAAAATATTAACTATGATTATTTCTCCATAGTAGTAGTATGGTGATTTTATTTTATTTTATGTATTTATAATCAGTAAAATAATATTATATTTGAAATCAAATATTAACTTAAGACCCAGCTAAGATTTTAATTTAAAAACATCAGTACAGTAATGGGACGAAGTGAATTAAAATTAAAATAATTCATTTTTGAGCTCAAAATTAGAACTAATAAGATTGAAATATTTTTCATTTAAATAATGTTGATTCATTATTGAACTGGCTCACAAGAGAGAATAAAAATAATAGCAACAACAAAAAAGGATAAACTTGTGAGTCTGGCATCCGGCACCATTTATCCTCATTATTCTGAAATCATTTATTCACTCAATGCATATTCATTGAACATTATTAATTGTTAGGTATTGTCTCAGGTGCAAGGGTTTAAAAATCTTAATCTTGAAGAGTTCACAGTGGTTGAAAAAAACAATCTCGAAATTTAACATGATTGAGTGCTGTAGGAAGTGCTCTCAGAGCCCAGAATGAATAATAGATGAAAAGTTCTACTTACAACTTCCTTTTGATGCATATCCTTTAGGACCCCACTTCATAAAATTCAAGCCCTATTGCTGGCCATTTCCCAAAGAAGCTAATGTTTTGCTTTGACTGTTCCCTCTGAATGGAATGCCCCTTCACTGTCGTCCTCCAAATCTACCCCTCCTTTTCACCTTAAGTCCCATTTCCAATGCCACCTACTTCATAAAATATTCTGCAGCCTCTGCCTCCTTCCAAACCAGTGCTCCCCCATAATTCTTCTACCCTCAAATAGTGTCACTTTTCTAAACTGGTAGTTCATTTCACTTATGGCTTACTTGGAGTTCTTATTGCTTTACACTGTGTAGTTGAAATTTTATTTACATAAATTACTTTGTCTATGTGGTGGCCAGGAAAATGTGTCACTCAGATCTTCTCCTGCAGGGATCATATTTGACAGCTCCTGCCCTTCTAGATTTATCAATGTGTACATGCCACGACTATGCTTCCCACAGTCTACTACCAGACATTGACTTGGCATTACTACTAACAGAGGTCCATCTCTGCGAGATGAGGAACTGTTCTGATAGTACACTTGAGTTTGAGAATTACACTTTGCTCTCACCAAAACTTTCTCAAAACTACACTACAGACTGAGATCCATCCTTCCTTCCTTCCTTCCTTCCTTCCTTCCTTTCTTTCTTTCTTTCTTTTTCTTTTTTTTTTGTTATTTTTATAGTATGCTTCTGTACTTTCCTTTTATGCATCACCCTCTTCACATAATGCAAAGAATGGACCCCAGACTGAGATTCTTTCTAACCAGTTCTCCTTCACCTCCCCCTTTCTTCACAGCTGTCAGCACTGTAGTGTGGTGTGAGGCTTTCCTCTCCTTCTCGTGCTTGCTTCCCTTTATTCTTCATGGGCCTTTTTCTGAACACATTTCTTGCCTGCATGAGCCTATCTTATCATTGGCTTTTCAGAGGACCTGAAGTAAAACAAGTAGAGGCAGGAGTGGCACAGGAAGATAGGCGATAAGATGGAGCTTGGAGACTGGCTCACATACTACCTCCCGGGTAAAGAGAGTGCTATCCTGAGTGATGTAGCCCCACAACAAGATGACATATCAATTGCTGTCATTTCTGGTGACGTTGAGAAACATGCCTTACATGTTTGATGAATTAGACATTTGAAATATATGAGGAAAACAATGTATGCAAAGGCAAAAGAGTTGGCTGCTTACTGATACGTGGTATTGATGAGAGACAGAAGTCTTTAACAAGCAATTAAAGGCTACATATGAGAGCCAGAGAAGCTATTTGTTAGCTTAAAAGAGGACTGAGGACTTTATTTCCTGAAGTGGAAAAGCTGGAATAGGTAGGCAGCAGTTTGAGGACTTAATAGTTTGAGTCGCAGAGGTATAGAAATTTTTAAATGCCCAGCTAAGGTAAATCTTTTATTGTAAGTTCAGGACCCTGTTTGAGAAAATCTGGGACCATGAAACATAGATAGGGATATTGGGTAGAATCTTTGATCATGTTAGGTCAGCAGATCTCCTTGAAATCTCAAGTGGATAGAGCATAAGTCATTCTATTATAAAGACATCTGCACCCGTATGTTTATGGCA
>VBSM01001265.1:18799113-18814987 GCA_008086735.1 Cheirogaleus medius
ATGTAATCCTAACAATATTTGTACTCCCATTATATGATGAAATAAAAAAAAAAATCTCAAGTGGAGAGGCTGGTAACCTTTCCCTAATAAAAGCTAGTACAACCCATCTGTTAAAGATATTGCAGAAGTCTTTCCATTGCAAAGTGGCAGATGTCTCTCTAATAAGCCATCTAAATCTCCTCCCTTGCAACCAGGCTGATAACCTGGGCTAAGTCCCAGTAAAAACTGCCCAGGGAAAGGCTTGGCCTAAAAAGGAAAGAAATGCATTACATAAAAAATGAGATGGAGAAATTAGTTTGCATGTTTGGGCAGAACCAGAAAAACCTCAGTATTTGATGTTGAGGTTGTTTGAGTAAGTGGGCCAGAGGTAGCAAGAATCCACTGACTTTTGTGCATTTCTTAGGATACAAGATTTAATCATCCTGGCAAAAACCCATAGCATGGTGCAAAATTATTCCTTGGGTGGCTCTTAGAAGCTTGGAGAACTGGCCAACAAAGAGTGAAGTAACATCTGAATTGCCCTGGCAGGCTCTAGAAGAGGAAATAAAGAGGCTCAAGTGGCCATGCTGGAATGAGCACATTATACAAAAACAGAAGACCCACCAGAGTATTATGTTCCATGGAAGTGTTCAAAAAACAAACCCTTCTCTCAAGCCATTGGAAATGCTCTGGTGAAAGGGAAAATAGTATCAAACAAATGTTCAATGGTGACTCTCCAGTGAAGACCAGCACTCACAGCAGGAGAGGTGGCACAGAGCTGGGTTTGTTAATATCCAGTGGGATTGTGGGACACTGTGTAATAGAGGTTGCATGGAAATGCTTAGTGGCCAGGAGCCTGGAGGCCTCAGTTATCAGCAATGTTAGACATGAAGCTCAGGGGTCTTGATCTGAAAGAAATTGTGAAAATAATTAATAGAGCTTGTTCTCCCTAGAGGCAAAATAAAGGAGCAGCCAACTAAGGTCTTACTTAATATCTCAACCATAAAAAGAGAAGTATGATAAAACAGGAGGCTTTGAGGGTGGTAGCTCTAGTACAAAATTATGATCCTTCTCCAATTTTCAGATCTAGATTCCATTGACTAGAGAGGATGGCTATCATTTATATCTCCAGACCAACTGCAGTGATGGAAACTATTTGCCCTATTACCCTCTACTGTTTGTTTTCTAAGTTTCCCCCTCAAAAATAGAGGCCAATAGGAACCACCTAGGAGGTATGCCCTAGACTGTTGGATAAGATGATTCTATGTAGTTCAAGGGGTGAGAGGTGGTGGGCATAAAAATGCACTGTTCAGATCTATGAATTGCTTTGTTGACCAATAGCTCCAACAAATTACCCTGTCAATTCTGAATGGTATTTGTGTCTGGATCATCCTTCCCATGGGCTTCTCTTCAAGGACTGAGAATGGTGGAGATACTAATTTTGGACATTCCTGCAAGATGTAAGATATTTCTAACATGAAGCTCTGACTCAAGAACCCTCCATTTGCCTGGTCAAACGTTCCTAAAACTTTGCTGGGACTTTTCTCAACAAATTTTTCTTCCTTTCCCTTCTTCCTCAAAATTGTCAGACACAAATAGTGGTCCAAAGGTTCTTCCTGCTTTTTCATGCCTTCTCCCCTTTATCCTCAAAAGTATTTTCTCCCAAAAATATTTTGCACATGTAATGCTGTCTTGTTTTTTCCTTATCAGAGGACCTGAACTAACATACCATAATACATAAGAACATCTTGGAGCAGAAACCATCTTATAAATTTCTTTATGTTGAACAGCATACCATGTAAAATGTTTAATAATTTTTTATCTAAATTAAAAACATGGATATATTAGAAGTTAAAAAATATGTGTAATTATTATAATTTGTGTAATTATTTCTGTTCTTTATAAGTTGTGACGTGACACAAGAAAGCAGCAGACTGAAAAGCTAAAAGATGAAGGAAAAGATTAAACATTTACTGAGCTCTTGTATTTAAATTCTTGCAAGAAGGTAATATTCAGAAATTATTACTTCAAATGTTCTGAATAGTTTAGAAGGCAATCAACATTATTTAAGTGAAATATAAAAGTCAATAATTGTCTTATACTGGGGAAAGTTTCTCTTTTTAAATTTAGTTTCTTAGAAACGTAAGACATTGTGCATGTAGTTATTTAGATGAAACCTAATAGGATATGAGTATAATAGCTGAACATTTGAAAAGATTTTTACCTGTGGTGTTGTGAATTTATTAGTCAATGTTTCTTCAACCTCAAGTATTTTGAAAATGAGAAGAAGAAAATCAATTATTAGTGAAATGGCATGCTTTGCAGCTCTTTATAGCCAAGCTTTTAATGCTATAAAATTGTCCTGGCACAGCTACAGGTTACTGTCAGGCAGAATGTGAAAGATTGCCTTTGGCAATTAACAAGTATTTATCAGTGTTGACAACCCTAGTGTGCGTAATTACAATGACATAGATGTCAACTAAGAGTGCAGCAAATTTAATTGTTTTATTTTGGTGCAGCACACTGTATATTCATATAATACCCTTTCTTCTTGTCAGGCAATTATTTAGGAAGGTGTTTGAGAGATTTTTATTTGTTTTCTTTGTGTGTATGTGTTACACAATAAACCATTAGAGCTGAGTGTTACTCTTTTACTAGTAATATGAAGTATAGTTCTAAATAAATTAGATCTTGTTGATGCCAGGTAATGATACACCTTACAATTTCAAAGTTGACATTCCCAAAACACCTTTGTTATTTGAAGAATAATTTGAGTGGATTGAGAATAAAATGCACCACTGATTGAGAATTAAACAAGTTTTTAAATAAAAGTTACATATAATGAATTGCATCCACTTATAGTACACAATGTGATGAGTTTTGACTGTTGTATATAGCTGTGAAAATACTACCACAATCAAGATATACAATACAGTACAATTGCATCGTCCACAAAAGATTCCTCATGTGCAATACAGGTGTTCTCCCATCCCCAGGCTCAGGCAGCCACTGATCTGTATTTTGTTACCATAAATTAATTTTCATTTGTAGAAATTTTATGTACATGGCAGCATACAATATATATTATTTTGGGTCTGACGTCTTTCACATTGCATCATAGTTTTTTGATTTTTAATTATTATGGATACATTATAGTTGTATATATCTTTATAGGGTTTTGACGTTTGTCTGTTCTGCTGTACCAATACTTACTTTTTTTATTGCTGACTAGTGTTTAATTGTATGATCATACCAAATTGAATTTATTCATTCACTTTTTGGTGAATAAATGACACTTAGGTAGTCTCTAGTTAGGGGCTGTTGTAAATAAAACTGCAAAGATATTAATATATGTATTTATTTAGGTATGTGTTCTCATTTCCCTTGGTAAATAGCTAAGAGTAGAAAGGCTAGATTGTAGGGTAGATATACCTTAAATTTTCAAGAAACTAGTAATATCATTTCACATTCCTACCTACAATGTATGATAATTCTAGTTGTACCATGTTTTGATAAATTCTTGATATTTTCAGTCAGGGATTTTAATCTGTATTTCCTTGATAAGTACTGATTTATATTATGTTCTTATATGCTAATTGTTCATTCATATATCTTCATTTGCAAAGTGTCAATATATTTTTCACATTTTTAATTTGGCTGCTTATTTATCTATGGTTGGTTGTAATTGGTATGTCTTACTGAGTGGTAAAAGTTATACATAGATATAGATAATATGTATAGAAGACCCATGTCGATATGTTTTGTGAGTATTGGCACTTACACTGAATTGCCTTTTTTGTTTCTTCACAGTGTTTTTGTAAGATCAATTTTTAAAATTTTAATAAGGCTTGATTTATTCATTTTCTTGTTTTTAGTTCATGATTTCTGTATCATGTCCCATCTAAGAAGTCTTTGCTTTTGCCAATGTCACAAAGATTTTTTTTCTTCTAGAAATTTTGTAATGTTAGTTTGTACAATTAAGACTATGTTCAACTTCAGGTGTATATTCTATACAGTGTTAAATAAGATTTGATGACCTTTTTGTCCATACTTAGTTGTTTCAGTATAATTTGTAAAAAAGACTTTCTTTTTCCTATTAAGTTGCCTTGGTGCCTTTGTCAGAAATCATTTGAACTTATATTTGGAGTCTATCTTTGGAGGCTGTATTCTTCTGTTGATTTACAGGTCTGTCATTATGCCTTTACCACACTGTCTTGACTTTTATTTCGTTTTACTGAATCTTGAAATCAAGTACAAATTCTCTAATGTTGTCTTCCTTTTCACTGTTTTGAATCTTCTAGAATATCTGTATACATACATAAAATTAAGCATCCACTTGTCAATTTCTACAAAAAAATGCCTGATTAGATTTTGATTTGGATTAAATTGAATCTATAGATCAATTTGAGGACCATTGCTGTCTTAACAATAGTATTACCTTTATTTAGATATTTTATTTCTCTTAACAGCTTTCTGTAGTTTTCAGTGTAGAGGTCTTGTATTCCTTTTTCTAAATTATTCTTAAGCATTTTATGTTTTTAGCACTTTTGAAAATATTCATTTAATTTCATTTTGCAATTGTTTGCTACAAATATATAGATGCAATTGATTTTTTAATATTGACCACTTTGAAAACTCTCTAAACTTACTTATTAGTTGTAATATTTTATTATGCATTTTTTATGTTCTAGATAAACAATCATACTGTCTTCAAATAGAGTTGCTACTACTTCATTCTTTCTGATTTTTATACTATTTATTTATGTTTCCTGCTTATTCACTGACTAGAACCCCCAGTACAGATGAAATAGAAGAGATCACAGTGGGCATCTTTTTCTTGTTCTTAATATTGGAAGGTAACCATTCAAGATTTTATCATTGGGTTTGTTATTAGTTATAGAGGGACATGTTTTACAGGTAAAGGGATCAATATGCTCAGAGGTTCAGAGGTAAGAGAGAGTATAGTATGCTGGTTAATCTTCAAGCAGTTTAATAAAATCAGAGCAGATAGTGTAAAAGAGGGATTGGAGAGAGATGAAGCTGGAGCAATAGGTCTAAACATCAGGGGATTGTTATAGCATCTGTTCCCCATACATTCTTTATACCCACTTACTCAGATTGTATTTTTAGTCCCCGCCTTAACTGCTGAACATAACTTGGTTCAATAGTTCATACAAATTCTTTCTTTGTTGATGGACCATGTCTTCACTTACGACCTCTGTTTTTTGTATATCTCAGTCCTACAGTGTTAAATCTGGCTCACTCACACAATTGTTTCTAACTTCTGAGCAGAGTCTTCCATCTTTTATTTGTCCTCAAGATGCAGATGGAGCCTATGGTGAAAAAAATAAGTAAAAAGGAGAAGTAATTTACTTTTAACAAATTTCATGCCCTGTATTTTATGTGTTGGCTGGTTTTCTAGACACACCTTTATCTGGGATCTTGTAAGGCAGAATTCTCAGGTAAGTCCCACATATTTTAGAATGTGATTCTATAGTGTAGATAGGGTCTGAGGAATTATTCAAGCCCAAATAGTTTGCAAAAGGTCCCAGAGTGAAAACTGTAAGTGCCCAAACTGGATAGAATCACAGCTGCTGGCATACAGAATGGAAGAAACTAAATTGAGATGTGACAGCTATCAAAGTACATTAAAAGCATAGACTTTGTAATCATTTGCACCTGGTTTTAAATCCTAATTCCTCCACTTAGCTCTGCGACTTTGGGAAGTTTGCCTAGGCTTTCTAAATCTATCTATTTTAACCTCATAAGCCAAGTATAAATAATACAGAATACTTTTAGAGTTGCTGTGAGAATGGAAGAGGTAGTGCTTGTAAAATTCTCATAAGTGATTCTGTCAGTGACCCATAATCCCTGTGGCCCCACCCTTGCTGTCCACGTCACCCAACTTCCATCTGCCAGCAGTCATGTCTCTTTGCTAGGCCTTTATCTGGCCACTAGAGCCTGCTTTCCCATAGATGTAATGGATGAGAAGACCTGGAGAATTATTCTTGGGAGCATTTCTTAACTAATGTTTGACAGAAGCATTTTAGCTCCTTCTCCACTAGGATGGGATGACTTGAAGATGTGCTGTATGCTGACTCTCATTGTCTCCAGCGGGATTGAGCTCCAGTCATCTATAGCAGCAATGTATTTTATAATTTCCTCTTTCCTTCCTTTTTTTCCTTCCCTGTCTCATGAATTATGGTTTGACTAAGAAGATAAGATCATTAGGAGTGATATGAAATAAGGGATTATATTAGAGTTTACAAGTTTGTGAGAAAAGGTGGAAAAGCTTATGGAAGGCTATTGCTCTTGCATTGTGGTGGTGGGCCTGAAGTTGTTTTAGCTCAGCAGGTCTGGAGGTCAGGAAAACAAGTTTGATGTGAAATGAGGGCAAAGAGGATAATTGGAATCCATGAAGACAGACAGGAACCCACATTTCTTTTTCATTGTCTCTGACCTCAGTGGCACAAGTGATCTGCAGAAAAGTCTGGAGCTATTTACCAAAGAACTGTACATGTGCCTGTCCAGGACTCCAGAAAGCTGAATGAGGTGATCTCATGAGATCTGGGAGGGCCATATACCTGGCTGCTTTCATACACTAACAACGTGAGTCAATAGACTAATGAAATGTGCTTGAGCAAATATAAGTCCCTGACATTCTAACCCGACCTCCTAAGCATTATTGCTGATGCTTTACTTCCACCTTCACAATCTTGTGAGTATTTACCTTGTGGCCAACTTTAACCTAGAAACATACAGGGGCAGTGTAGTTGACATGCTACAAAATCATCCCACTTCATTTTCCCTGGCTTGTATTTCTTTCACTGTTAAACGATTTGTGCTTGAATCCTTCTATCTGGTTGGAGGGTCTGCTTCTTGAATAACACTGTGCCTAGCATATAGTAAAAATGAGAAAAATCTGTTATTTATACTCCTAGTTAAAGCAATCATTCTTGATGATTATTAAAATCAATACATGGTTCTTCATCTTTCCAAACTTAGTCTTTCTGAAATTACAATATATGTCAAGTTTAGTGTACATACAAAAAGTTTTATGAATTTATTTTATATACATATATATTTTTAGACTTTCAGCATCCCTTACACTGAGAATATTATTTAGGAAGTGCTTTGAAGTGTAGAGATATCTGAACGTTAAATAAACTAGATGGTTCTAATGAACGTGCTTCATGTGCTGCATTTTGAGAAGCACTGATTTAGTGTGCGTGTGTGTGTGTGTGTGTGTGTATATTTTTAGCATGTTCTCTATAGACCTTTTAATTTTTACTACATATAATACTATAAGTGTTCTGAATTTACAGTTTTGAAGAAGATGTAGTCTTATTTATTTCAAACTGATTCAAATGATGAGAAGGTAGAATAAATGGAAGTAGGAAAAAAATGCCATTCTGTATTTTCCTTGCCAAGAAACACTGAACCAAATTATCTCAAAGGATAAGCAAACACCTGAACATTATTAGTTTTAAGTGTTTCATAGTATTGTTTTAAAACACTTACATGGAATTATGTTTAAGAGGAGACCTGTTGTCTAACAGAAGAATCTCTGAAATTCTTTAGCCAGATATTTCAAAATATGCACAAGAATATAAATATAGTAAATATAGTTTTCTACTTTTGAGAAATATTTTAATTGCTTGGCATTGACACTGCTGTTGGCAGGTTTAAAAAAGAGAACTCATAAAGCTCTGCAAATTTTGGCAGAATTTCCCTTTCTCCCTCCCCATACTATGCAAATAACCATTACAATCTGTCTAAGAGACCAGTTCCTGGAAGGAGGCTGTAATTAAAATGGATCATTGACCTTCTCTAAGAGAATTTAAAGGGGAATTTATCCTTTCTTATATCCATGCTAACCTCAGTAACCACAGAAAATTCAATACTCATAGTTTATGCTTCGTTCATCTCTGAAAATTTATTTTTCCTATCCTATCTTCTGATGACCCAAACTTTTCCTATATGACCCCTGTAACTCATAATATAGCTTCAGCAAAGTTAACTTTATCCTAATGTTTTGTCTGAACAACTTTATAATCTTATAATGCAAGGATAGTGCCCTCTAGGTCCATATTTATATTTGTATATTACTGTTATCCTCTCCTCCATAACAGCTTCCTTTGAAGATCATTCCATCAGCAATATCACCTATTCCACCTTGGTGCTAGATGGGTACTGTTTGGGATTCTCTTTCATTTCCTAGTAATTCTCTCCATGTCCCTTTCACTCTACTCTTTCCCCTTCCCCCTTACCCTTTCCTCTCCCCATCCTTCTCCCTTGCCCTCATTCTCTGGTCCTTTAGGTCATTGGGCTTTCTATCTCAAATATCCTCCACTCCCCTCTCCCAACACTACCATGGCTCTATCTTTTCATTTCTAGTAATTTTCCACCTTCTAAAATATTAAAACATCTGATATTCCAGCAACTGCCTATTATCTTTCCATTTTACTCACTGCCTTAATCCATTCAGGCTGCTAATAAAAAATACCATGGATTTTTAAACAACAGAAATTTATTTCTGACAGTTCTGGAGGCAGAGAAAGTCAAGTTCAGGATGCCAGCAGACTCAGTGTCTGATGGCCCATTTCATTGTTCATATATGGCTGTCTTTTTGCTATAGCCTTGCATGGCAAAAGGAAAGAGAACTCTCTCATGCCTCTTCTATAAGTGTACTAATGAAATTCCTGAGGCCTCCACCCTCATGACCAAATTATCTCCCCAAATTCTCACCTCCCAACATTGTAACACTGGAGACTAGTCTTCCACATAGGATTTTTGGGAAGACACAAGCATCAGTTTATAGCACTCATTTTAATAATCCAACTTTAAGAAAAATAATTTTTGATTGGCACTTTCTAGGTATTGATCTTTCTGTTGCCTATTATCTTCCTCATTCTTATTGTATTTCTTTCCTTGTTGAGATTCAATGATCCTTTAATAAAATGACTTATTAACTCCATTACCTCTCTATTGCTGTCAGAAAACTCACATAAGGCACCTCCAATCTCAGTTAAAACTGATATTTCTCTACTCTTTTCTCATGGATTTAGAAAAATAAGTAAGCCTACTAATGAGTTTCAATTTAAATTTATGATCATATGAGTCCTCAGTGGATCCCATCAATTCTGCTTTATTTAACTTTGTGAATTCACTCTCTCAGGCATTTATTTTGCACATCATGTCTCCTCAAGTTTCCAGAAAATCCTCCTGTTTCTCATTCTCCTGTGAAGAACAAAGAAATAAGAAAATAACTCTACATATTTCCAATACCAAAGCTATTAATGCACCTTTATTGATGCCCTTATGTTCTGTGTTTCATTAAATTTTAATGACTATGCTTTCCACGAGTCCAAAGACATCATATCTCCCCACTGTGTACTAGTTCCTATTTGGCCTATTCAAGGACTTTTCACTAATAATTAATCTACTTTTCATTATCATCATTTTAATCTGTCTATTTATTCATTACCATACCAATGTATAAAAACTATAATGTTTACATAACTATTCCTTGAATCCTCATCCCTGCCTGGCTACTATCTCATGTGATAATCAAATATGCCCACTTAGTTCCCTAACAAACACTGCAAGCTGAGCATATACAAAAAAAAAAAAATATCAACAAGTTATCTTTTTTCCACAAATAGCTAGTGATGAGTATTTGAAATAAGTTAAGGTAGTAAAAATAGAAGGCAGGGGGCTAGATTCATGCTTTATGACTGGTAAAATATGAATGCTGATAGATCAAAATAACCCAATAGGTGTGTGTTTGTTTTCTATTTTTAATTTCATTTATTTTTACAGTGAAGGAAATGTTAGCCAGGGTGACCCAAATGCAATGATTTTTACAATGTCAAATACGCTTCCCACAATTACCTTCCCTGTATAGTTCCAGGCTAAAGTCGGCCACAAGGTAAATACGTACAAGACTGTGAAGGCAGACGTAAAGCAATAGATTCACTTCTAATTTGTAAGATAGTGGATAGTGACACCATTAATTGAGATTGGGAATTATGAGCTTGGGGTTGGAAATGATGAGGGAGTCAGTTTCTTAACATTTTAGTTTTTAACTACTTGTGCAGCCTCCAGATAAAGGTACCAAACTTTATTTACCAGGATGAAAGGTAGATTTTATTTATAGACTGAACAACTGTCTTAATTTGCCTGGAACTGTCCCATTTTAGTACTGGAAAGTTCAGCCTCTCAGGAAGCTCCTCAGTCTTGGACAGATGGAAGACCTGGTAAGCCTAGTTTTTTTTTTTTTTAATAACAAATATCAGTTTACAAGAAAGTTCATATTGCTTAACTGTTTTGCCAAAAGTATTTCTGTTGAGTGGAAGCATCTAGAACAGCACTGTTAATGGAAAAGCCAAATTCTGTAAAATAATTTAAGAGGTTTAATCTGAGCCAAATATGAGTGAACATGGCCCAGAGCTACACAATCGCAAGGGTTACAATTGGTTTTATACATATCATGGACACAGGAATTGCAGGTAAATCATAAATCAATACATGGAAGGTATACAGTGGTTTGGACCAAAAATGTGTGATATCTTGAAGTGGGGGCTTACAAGTTGTAGGTGGGTGGGTTAAGAGATTCTTTAATTGTCAATTGGTTGAGAGAGTTAAGCTTTGTCTAAAAATCTGGAGTACTAGGAAGGAGTATCTAAGTTTACAGGGGTCTATTATCTGTCTTGTGGTACCATGTCAGTAAAAATTTTAAAAACACCTGTTTAACAAGATTTTGTAGATTGTGAGGCATGACTTGACTCTTACCTGGCATGGCTTTAGGTCTTTTTTGGTATATTATTGCTAAAAAATCTATTTTGTCAGTCTTATGATCTATATTTTAATATTAATGATAACCAATTGTGCCTAAACTCCAAAAGTGTGGGAATATAACAAGGTGTGTCCAACCTCCCTTTCTGCTACATCTGGGAACTCAGTTTTAAGGTATTTTTAGGGTCCCCTTGCTCAAGAGGGAATCTGTTCAGTTGATGGGGGGGGGGCCGCTTAAGATTTTATTTTTAATTTACAATGCTGCCCAATCAGATATAATGTGAGCCAACATGCAAACAAAGTTTCTCATAGCCTCATTTAAAAAAAAAGTAAAAATAACCAGGTTAAATTAGTTTTAGTAATATAGTCAATGTAACCAAGCACATTCAAAATATAAACACTTTGACATATAGTCAACATAAAATTATTAATGCAACATTTTATATATATACATATGAGCTATTAATGAGATATTTTTGTGTTAAGTCTCTGAAATCTGATGTATATTTTACATTTACCATCTCAATTCAGATTAGCTACATTTCAAATACTTAACAGTCACAGATGGCTAGTGGCTACTACTATAATGAACATCGTATTTTTAGAAGGACCTATGAAAGAACAGAAGTTTTCATTATGAATTAATTGACCTATTTGGAACACTGTAGTGGAGTATTTAGGAGAATGGAGTGTAAAATTAGACATAAATATATTTAAGTAATATCTTAATATTTATTGGCTGGAAGACTTTAGGTGAACATTTTAAACTTTCCAAGTTTTAGATTGTTATCTGTTATATACTGTGGCTAGTACACATAAAGCATATCATAAATTTATAACAAATGTTAGGTTTTACATTATTTTGGTTATTATATTTGAAAAATTATGTTTGTGAAAATGAGAGAAAAAGACATAAAAATTCTAGTCGATGGTGGCCGACATTAAATCCAATACTCTATGATGATAGGATAATGGCATAGCCTTTATTATTAAGCCTTATTTCTTATGATTATGGAATTAACTAGGCATTAGAGAAAATATTAAGCATATTGTACTTTCATATTAGAAATTTAATAAGGAAATTTTGATTATTATAGAATCCATTTTGAACTCTCTGTCTCTCCCTCTCTCTGACCCTCCTTCATAAAAGGGGAGGAGTTGGTTATTAGAACTTTAAAATATTCATTAAATAGCACATGTACTATTATGTAGCAGCAATCATCATCACACATAATTGCCAATTAATTTATTTTATTAGCATAAATTTTACAGCATAAATCAGTTAATAGATTATTTTAGTGACATATACACACACATATAGACTTCACTCCTATATTTGTAGAATTTCAAAGGTCTATGAAAAGGTTATTTTCTTTATTCAGTTTTACTTTACTGCATTTTCGACTCTATAACCTATACTAGAGTTCTGCTTGTGATGTGAAATTCAAAAATATTTTAAAATATTTTACTTCTTGAGCACAGTCTAAAATATATGTTTTTAATCAAATTCAGAGCATCTTGTACATTCTTATTGAATTTAAATCAATTGAATGCAACCAAATTTATTTACTGCTTCCTACTTTCTGTGAATTTTGTTATATTCTGAAGATGCAGAAGTAGGACATTGACTTTGACCAAGGATGTCATAGACAAATATAGGAAACACCCGTAAAACACAGTGACATACACATGTGCATACACACGCACATGGGCACTCATACCGACATCCCCAAAATCCTAAAAGCTGTAATCTGAGGTAATACATGCTTAATTTAAAAAGCAATATGGAGCACAATAGACAGATATTAAATTCTCTAGGACGTATCTGGAAAATCTACATAAGAGATATATAATTTGATCAATAACTAGAATGGTTAGCATTGCACATGAAACACATAAAAATTGGGGGTGGTGGTAAAAAGAACATTTCATACCACGGGAGCAATCTAAACAAAACTCAGAGGCTACAGAGTGCATGATTTGTTCTTGAGCAATGAGTAGTCTTATGTGATTAAAAATATAAATTGTATCTTTTGTTGAAATGAGGATGGAAATTTAATCTTGGTTCATTTAGTATCTACAGTAGAGGTTTTACTTTCAAAAATATATATTGTTCTTTCTCAGCTAGTTCATACCTTTTGCACTGTCCTTTTATAA
Organism: Cheirogaleus medius; assembly: GCA_008086735.1. Classification (NCBI taxonomy): domain Eukaryota; kingdom Metazoa; phylum Chordata; class Mammalia; order Primates; family Cheirogaleidae; genus Cheirogaleus; species Cheirogaleus medius. The sequence continues at coordinate 18,812,047 of VBSM01001265.1, forward strand.
AGTACTAAAAACTCTTTTACATGTAGAGGCCCTCATTTTTTCCTGATGTTTAAGATTTTTACTGAAGTAATATTAGCCATAATGGCATATATAATACATTATGGAACATATATTTACTTATAAAAACATCATGTGCTATATAGACCTATAGAAATTAAGCCATTCAAACTATACAGTTTTATGTAAGTAATGTTTTTCATCTACTCAGTCTCACTATTCAGAGATACGCTTAACAGTTTTCTGTTCCCATACTTCCATACATTTCCTTTGTGTGTGTGTGTGTGTGTATTCATATAAATATAAACAGATCTACCTCAATTTTTTTAAATGCAGAATATTTTCTAGTATAATTATTGAATAATTTATTAAAAATTTCTTTATTATAAACCACTTAAATTATTTCTAGTTTTTTACTATCACAGGCAATGTGGAAAAGGAGCCATCCATACATTCATATGCACACATACACACCAAGACACATTTAACTTCCATATATATGAGGTCTGTTTGGAAAGTATCCAGCCCTTATTGGTATAACAGGAACGGATTGGGCGACATTGATGTAACCTGGCAGCCAAGGCAAGTGCACTGGAATGCACATGTGTGAACAATGACGACTCACTGTATTAGTCAGTGGGGCACTAGACACCATTGAGTGAGCATGTGTACTGTGTGGGCATGCCATTCAAAATGACTGAGTGAGTAGAGCAATGGATCTGCATCAAATTTTGCGTTCAGCTTGAACATTCCTCCACAAAAACTATTCAGATGATTCAGAAGGCTTTCGGGGATGATGCAATGAGTGCAGTGCAAATAAAAGTGTGGCGCAAATGCTTCAAAGATGGTGATCCACATTCTGGAGGGCCTACAACAAGCAGAACACCTGAGAATGTTGAACTTGTAGGCCTGCAATCAACAAAGATTCCAAGGTGCCTACTTTGAAGGGGACTGAGGCTACATTGTCCTACATACAATGTTTCTTGTATCTTGTGTCTTCAGTAAATGTTTCCATTTTTCATATTACATAGCTGGATACTTTTTGGATAGACCTCATATTCAAAATATTTACCAATGGCAAGGCATGGGCACTAACTGATCACAATGTACAGTCTACCAATAGAGAAGAGATGCCAAAGCAATTATAAATGACGTCACCTGTAAACCAATTCAAGTATGAGTATGCATAAGAGATAAATGCCAGCCCCATTTCTATTAACATTTATGTCCACTGAATTAATAGAATGGAATTGCTTCTCAGAGTTTCTGTGTGTTAAGATTTTCACCTATACTTTTGCATTGCTTTTAAAATAGTAAAGTTTTGCATTTTAACAATAGTTAAACAATAGTGTTTTTGATAAACAAAAAGTTGTGAAATATTTTGATGTATATTCTGGGTTCTTTTGGAATTTCTTACCCATTCCATGTATTTTGTAAGTCTCTTATATATGCTTTTAAATATAGTTTTAGAGATTTTTAAAAAAATGCAGTTTCATATATTTAATCTTTATGAATTTAGCATTTATGTTTGGTATAATTTTTCTTCTATATGTAAGTTAGCTTTCCCAGTAACATACATAAAATAGTTAATCATTTCCTTAATCTGATCAAATGATAACTTGATCATATTCAATTTTTTTAATTTGCGGAGAGTTTCTAGTTTCACTTGGCCACTTATCCATTAATAGTGAATGGCTACATTTTACTAGATATTTGGACTAAACATTCCTTAAAATCACATACTACAATGGAGTTTTCTGGTCTGAGGGCAAATGTTTTGCAAACTTAACTTTTCAATACAAAATCCTTCTGCTCATCATCACCATGGTTGGAAGGTTTCTATTTTATTATGAGAATTCTAGAGATCAGAGAGGGGGTGATACTACCCTGCCATTCCCAATATGGTTTTCTAAGGAGACGTGGATTTTAAAAGAGCTTGTCAAATGACGTATGCCCTGAACTGAAACCTAAAGCAAAGAGTCCTGGATCTCTAATCATTCAGTTTATTCTTCATTCATAAGTTCTTCCTATTTTCCTAGATTTCAAAAGGTAAAACTCAAAAGATAGTCCAGCTAAAGATTAGTGGAGCCAATCTATCAAGAATGACAGTGTCTTTCTCTTTCTCTTTTTTATGTAGTGTGTATCAGTCATTTTGTTTTCTAACAATTCTAAGACATCTTGCATTCTTTACTTTTGAGCTTGGTCTTTTGTGTGTGTGTGTGTGTGTGTGTGTGTGTGTGTATTTATGTCCCCAATTATTTACTTTTGCACACATTTCAATATGGATACATTGTCTTATGAAAATGACCCTGTCTTTTTATTGCCCCTTTAAGGGCATGAGCAGCTAGCAGCCCCCAGCATTCAAAATTGATACAGTGTGAAGATTGATGATGCCACAGGCACCCAATCTGGTTATTGTCATCCCTGACTTATACTCTACCCCTATTTATCTCCCTATACACTTTGGCCTCAAGCAAAGGTAGACCATTTTCTGTGAAAAAAAATGTACATTGGAAAAAACACTGGTCAAACTGTCAAGAGATATGATTTTAAACTAATTCTATCATATATCATTTGTGAGACCTTATGCAAATCCCTTTGCCTCATCCAGATGGGGTGACCGCATCTGTAAAAGAGATCAATAATAGTAACTTTATAGAGTTCTGCGAGTCACATGAGAAACTGACTTTGAAAGCATTTTGTAAATTGAAAAGTGCTATGGGAATGCATTATAATGTGGGAGTTTATTTTAAAGTAACTGTGTTTTTCCTGTATGATTAAGGTTCTGTTCTGGAAGGTTTATGTGTACTCACAATCCTGCTTTTAATACTAGACTTACATCATCTAGGAGAAAAAATAAAAACTCCTCAAAGGGTCACCACTTAATACCTGCTGACAGGCCGGGCGCGGTGGCTCACGCCTGTAATCCTAGCACTCTGGGAGG
>VBSM01001265.1:18815087-18842285 GCA_008086735.1 Cheirogaleus medius
AAAAAAAAAAATACCTGCTGACAATCTTCGTTCAAAATGACTGTGATAAAACATTCATTCATCTTTAAGTGTACCTGGCATTTAAGAATGGGTATTGTATTTGAAGTTCATCAAATATGGGATTACATTTTGGATGTTTCCTATCACACTTCCTCACTTGAGCTTCTCTTAGCTTCCAGTTTATCATTCGTAAAATGGATTGATAAAAGCAACTTGCAGAATTGTTGAGAATACAACTAGGCAATGAAAATAAAGTGCCTGGAATGACAGTCATTGAAGGGCAGCTGTTGCTTTTATTATCCTTATAATTATCATAATTAATTTCAACATGTGTAGTAGCTCTGTACACTATATTGTAGCTCAAATTCACTGAGTTTTGGATTTCTTATCTGTAGAACAGAAATCACATGTATCTCACTAAACTTTAGTGGGTTAATAGCTGCAAAGGCACTCTCTGAAAAACATGCAGTTTTCTATTAGAGCAAGTAGAATTTGTCTCTTTTTAAATGAGACTTGCCTTGTGATGGACTTTTTAATGTTGGAAAAAACAATATTGTATCTAGAACCTAATGGCAAGGAATTTTCTGATTCCTTGATGTCAGATAACCAAACTCCTAAATGACTTTTATAACCATGCTCTGGCTCATTATGGACATTGATATTTGATAGTCGTTAAATCTATGGATAAATGAATGATGACCTTTGCACTGCTAGCTTGTTTGTTCCTTTAGTTCTCTGCTCAAAGTCAATCATCCCAAAGCCCTTTTCTGGTTTCCCAGTTAAATGAGATCCTCCTGTCACTCACTATTGCACACATTATTTTATGTCTTTACTCAACACCATTCACACTTCTTTTATTTTTATTTTTTTACTTTCTTATTGTAAAATTCCTTATTAGCAGCAAGAGATCAAGAAACTTGTCCTATTCTTTACCCAATAAAGGCTCTGACTCAGGTAGGGGAAAGGCAATATATGTAACCTAAACATTTGTACCCACATAATACACTGAAATAAAAAAAATACCCAATAAATGAAGACAGTAGGTATTCCATTAATATTTATTGGATGCCTGGGTGTTAGAAGAATAATTAACTCCCTGTAAGCTCATGGTGTTCTGCCTCTTTCAACATGATTGCTGAATCATACCCATTTAGCTCAATGAGAAAATATGGAGAAACACAGGAAAGCATTTGTTCCTTATACCAGATTAGAAGTTTAACTTGGACAAACATAAAACGGTTAGGGTAAATGTAACCAGTGTAAATTTCACAAATTAAACAGATGTTTAGCAAAAATAATGCCATGTGAAACTATAAAATGTAAATTTTAACTATTTACAAAAATTGTAGGAAGCATTATTTATTCAGAACTGTAGTTTCATGCTCTGTTTTCTAAACCTTGATAATCTGTGTTTCTTACATCATATTTTATAAGTTTTAACTCTTCAAATTTGGCTTTTAAAAATGTGCATGATTGGGGAGAACATTGAAAATGCTCTAAACTTGAACCCTAAGTATCTTCTTGTTTGTTCTCCTACGCATCTCCGTATTGAAGATCCTAATACCTGTTAGCTTTTAAACTGGTAAAAACTTATACAGTAATTCATACATATGATTAGATGCAAACTCACTCAAAAAGAAATTGATAACCTGAATAACACTGTAACTATCTATCCTCTTTATTATCTAGCTAGCTATCTAGCTATCATCTGTCTGTGTAAATAATTTGAATGTATAATAAAAAAACTCACTGAAAAGAAAATTCCAGGACCAAATGATTTTATTGGAAACTTCTACCAAATATCTATGGAATAAGAAATAAGCAATTCTGGATAAATTATACCAGAAACTGGAAGAGAATTGAATAATTTCCACTTCATTCTTAGGCCAACATTATTCTAATATCAAACTCAGACCAAAATAATTATAATAAAAGAAACTTACAAATATCCACCCTGAATATAAATACAAGTATTTTTACAAACTATTAGAAAATAGAATTCAGCAATATATAAAATAAATAATATACTATGACCAAATGGAGAGTATCTCAAGAATTTATTGCTGAGATATTATGCCAACTATACCTTTTCCAAAGTATTTTAAAAGATTCTAGACCCTAAGTATAAGGCAGGTATCACTCAAGCATTGATCTTCCTAATTAAAAAATATTAAGTTGTATATATGAACATATAAAATTATGTGCAATTTTGTACATTTAGTTCACATGTGAAAAACATCGATAAAAAGAATATTATAATCAAAAGTGTTTCATTATTAATTTGTACATTTATTTCACATGTGAAAAACATCGATAAAAATAATGTACTATAATCAAGAGTGTTTCATTATTAATAATGTTTGGTATATTCATAATTAAAATTAGCTTGTATTTTATTCAGATACATTTCCACTGTTTCTGTTAAAATTTCCTTAGATTTCTAACAGTTTATTTGTTTTGATGCTATGGTATTTTTTACATACTTTTTCTCTTGGCATGCATACATTCAATGTAGAGTTTTGCCCTTCGTCAATAATAAGCGATTCTTTTTTTAGATTAGTTTACTAATATGAGTCTGTTGTCATCACACTCTGCGCTATGCTCTTCAACCTAAAATTTATCTGTAAGAAAGATGATACCTTATTTTACTGATCTTAAAACTTATATATTTTTTCACTTTTTAGCAATTCTGGTAGTAGAATGCATTTTACCACCCACAAATTTTGCTATCATTTTCACACAGGTGGCAATCATTACATAGTTGTCATTGCCTGCACATGTGTGAAATTGGTCTGAAAACTTTCCATTGACATCTTCTGATAAAATAAATAAAGTGACAGCATCAGAACTTGGCTTGCCAGAAGCTTGGGAGACAGCAGTGGAACACTATTTGAGGAAGTACTGTATGTCAATATTCTTACCACACAAAGGATGATGATGTGTAATGAATGTGGACATCAACAACACTGAGTCAAAAGAAATTCAGAAACACTGAACTCTGAATATGAATAGGTGTTAGAAATACCTTAAACAATTTTATTACATACACACATGAGCAAATGTTCCATCCTTAACTATTATTCTCTCCTACCAAACTGGATTTACTCTCTGCTCTGTTCTACTCTTCTTCATGCCCAGGAACACTGACTTCTATGGCCTTCATCACCTGAGTTCCCTTGTTTGGTCTAAAAAATTCATGTGTTTTTTTAACTCTTTACTGTAAATTTCTTAAAAATAGAAAGGCTGGTATATATATTTGTTGCTTTTCTTTTTCTTTTTTATTATTTATTTATTTATTTATTTTTGAGACAGAGTCTCACTCTGTTGCCCCAGCTAGAGTGCCGTGGCATCAGCCTAGCTCACATTGGGCTCTAGCAATCCTTCTGCCTCAGACTCCCAAGTACCTGGGACTACAGGCATGCGCCACCATGCCAGGCTAATTTTTTTCTGTATATTTTTAGTTGTCCAGTTAATTCCTTTCTATTTTTTTAGTAGAGATGGAATCTCACTCTTGCTCAGGCTGGTCTCGAACTCCTGAGCTCAAACAATCCTCCCCCCTCAGCCTCCCAGAGTGTTAGTATGTTCCTTTTATTTTATACCCTTGTAAAACATAAAGCTAATCACTTGGACTTGTTCTTTAGTTAGATACAAAATGAATAATGAATGTGATATAATTTAAATATACATATGATGTGTGAAGTCAGAGAACCTGCCTTCTATTTCTTGTTCAGCTATTCTGTCTCAATTGCTTTTACTGTTCATGAAAATTTATGGTGATAGTTCTCATTCTGTCTATGATACAACATCATTATAAGACTCAAATCAAATAAGGTATATAAAAGCATTTTCTAAATTGCAAAATTATATGTGATATTCTAACATAGAGAACAGTTGCCAGATAAATTATTGCTACATTTGTAGAAAGAACTTGAGTTCTAATCTTTGGATATGAATGACTTGACTTCAATAAAACATCAAGATTAATCTTAATGAGTATTGTATGTACTGGTTAATAATTTATGCTAATTAATTAGGATAATTCATGTACTACCTTCAATATGGCCTCTGTTAAGAGAAGAAAAAATAGTTTTTGACTAGGTGTGGAAACAAAAACAAAAGAATATCATTTTGAATTTGAAAATACCAATGTTTACAGCACTTTATAAGCTTGATATTTTTGGTGGCAAGTTATTTAACTGCAGTGAGTTTCTCTCTTCTCATCTATCAAATGAAAATAATGCTTACCTTATAATTTGTCTTAGTTTATCAAACTGTGCTCAGCATTAAATAATATATGCTAAATAAATTTTGTCTTTTAATAGTTGCACAGTTGTGATTTTGGATTTTGCATTTACAGATAGCAAATTCCATTTCAGCAGTAATTATTATAGGGATTTATCATGTGAATGCATGAAACCAGCTGACCTTTTTTTATTGGAGGTCGATAACTTTTCTTTAACTAGAAATACATATGTTCAATTTTATTTTAAAATTCAAATATATTCTCAAGACTGTAAAGCATTTTTGTCCAGTAACATTTACTTGATTTTATTTTTTATTTATTTTTTAAAACTATATGCATCTATTTTGACAAATATAGTATATGTTTATCATACTCAACATGTTGAAATATGTATACACTGTGGAATGGTTAAATGGAACTAATTAACATTAAAGTTTTATTTAGGTTTCTTTAAAATATTTTACAATTTGTACATGAATTACTTTGTACAGTTTTAGTCAAAGTTATAAGTGTGTCCATCACCCAAATAGTGTGCATTGTACCCATTAAGTGTGAATTTACCCATTGCTTCCTCCCCTTCCATCTGTTTGATTTTCTTGATTAAAAATACACCAAATGTAATGCAAAGAAAATTGATAGATGATAGGTAGATAGATGATATAGAAGGAAAAAACATGAGACCTCCATTGACTACATAGTAGAATTGGTATATGAGCATAGGGGATGTTTATTCATCACTTTGAGATAAGATATAATAAATATCTCTATTAATTGATTTTTTAAATGTTATTTTTATATAGCTATGACCAAATGACTGGATGAAATTTTTAGCAACTTGATAATTGGCATAATCCATTTGCTCTTTTAGGCCATCTTGTTTGATGTATGCTAGAATTGTAAGGAACTATTGTTTCATTCATTTCTCATTTAGACCAATAATCTCACCCTCATATCTTAATCTACTTTTAAACCTATTTTCTCCAAATAACTGTAAGAAAAGAATCATGTTTCTGTTAATTAACACCTCCTTTTTAAGGGATTTGTTATCAGTAGAAGGTAAATAAATCTATTGAATATTGTTCATCTTTAAAAATATTTTGTTATTCACTTCAATGCTGTTTATTAATTTATTTTAATATTTTAATATAATCTATTAATTGAGTCTAATTTTAAATCTACTAAGTGCATTATTTTATTTATTTTTATTTTTTTTATTTCGACATACTATGGAGGTACAAATTTTAAGGTTGCATATAATTCCATACATAATGAGTGAGATGTGCACCATCTGGGGAATGGTCATGCTTGAAGGGCAACAACATTATGCATTTTTAAATTATATTCTTTTCAAATATTTAGGGTTAGCTAGTAATGCATAACATAATATTCATAATTTTCAAGTGAAGATGCAGCCATGCTGAATAAAAATGGTATACAACCCATGATTATGGCTATGCAAAATTGTAGATGCATATATAAAAAGACTGGGTGGAACAAAAGCAACAAAATGTTGATGTGCAGTGAGTTGGGATATCTACTGATTCTGTTTTCTTTTGATTTTCCTGTTATTATGATGTCCCTAGAATATTTTTTAAATTAAACACTATAAATGTAAGTACCCATAATATACAATCCTGTTTTTATGCTCTCTAGAGATTGTCTAATATGAGATTGTACTAGGAGAATTAAATGGTAGGACCAGCAGGAGATTCATAGGCAATCAGCACATGGTTTTTGAAAAGCTGCTCACTGGGCTAGGCATAGTGGGGAATACACAGTAGTATATTGTTCCTTCACTTAACAAGTTTAACCACATAATAAATAAATGCACTTCGTTACCTTAATGCATTTGCTGAGTTTCTTTGCAAATACCTAGGCTCAATCTACTACCACCTACATTTTGATTTCAAGGAGGAATGAAACTCAAGGAGGAATAATTATACATAGAGTACTGTACAGCTAGAAGACATGGCAGAAACTATTATTTGTCACTATAACTTGGATACAATTCCCAAACCAGAAATAATCCAGTCGTCTAGTCTTAACACAGTTGCTCTAAGGATAATTTAAGGAAAGTTTTGATCTTTTAATCACACATAATTAACTTTGTAGCAAGTTGTTTATGACTTGGTTTTGAACAGGACACCCTTTGCAACAGACTGTTACTTGAGACAAAAATATAGTGGTTTTTTTTATAATTTGTAAGGTTGAGATTTGGCTATGGAACATTTCCACTCACCGTCACTCTCTATTTTGGTCTGGATTAATTATAATATAGTACATTAACAAGTAGGTTTGGGTAGCCATCTAAGACAGTAATGGTGACAACATATGAATTTGTGATTTCCAGGAAGAGTGGAATTCATTTTATTCCTGTCATGATTTTTCCAATACTGCACAAAAAAAGAAAGTGTGCACATTGTTCATTTTAAATTTTTTAGCTTTTAACATTTACTACATAGCTGAAAAGTGTTCTGGATTTATGGATATTATTTTATCTTACACCAGATTGCCTTTTCATACCAGGACAGAGATCAAAAACATTCTCTTGAACAGTTTCATAGTATTCCATTATATGGATCTACAGTAATTTATTTCACTGATTATTCATGAATGGATTGTTATTTCCAGTCATTTGTTGGTATAAGTGAGGCTGCACAATGTTTTCTATTAATTTATATACTTTTATGATTTTATCTATAAAATAAATTTCTAGCACTAGACTTGCTGGGTCAAAGTGGATGTGCATTTTAAATTTTGAAATGTATTGTCATTTATACTCTAAAAAGATTTTAAATGTTATACGATTTTGCATGTTTTGTCATGCCTTTTATTAACACTAGGCAATATCAGGCTTTGTGTTTTCTTTCAATTTGATAGCTGAAAAATTGTTCTGGAGATATATTTTATTATTTTCATAGCCTTTGTTTATTTGAAGATTCCAACCAAGAGCTCTATATACAGATTTATCTTTGTTGCAGTTTCTCAAGTTGTGTTTTGTAAGCAGAAAATTTGACAACATATAGTCCAATAGTAGGCTTTGATGTTACTGCAAGGATCTCATAAATGCTGTCCATTATTCTATAGTGAAAATTCTACAAGAAAATGGACTATTTAATTTGTATTTGTAGCTTTTCTATAGCTTTCAGCATAAAATGAATAGCACAAGATAGCAACATGTAAAAGTTAAATTGTTTTATACAGTAGGACAATGTAAGTTCTTGAATGTGAAGAAATATTATGAAGGTAATTTTGGCAAGCGAGGGTATTTCATTTTTATGGCCACACACTGAAGATTTGTTTGTTCAACAAGTAATAAGGCTATATTTGAATTCAGTCTACCTCCAAACCTGATCGTTAAAATTAACATTCATTCAGTAGATCTTATATTTATATATCTAGTTGTGAATAAAAGACTCCTTCTGATTTGATATGAACACAATTTTATTATGATCTATTTCCTCATAGAAGGACAGGAGATGCACTTTCCTGAGTCTGATAGTTGTCTACTCTGATTAATCCCACGGAATGATTATAGCCTAAGGAAGCTTGTGTTTGACAGACAGTCCTGCTCTGTTTGGAATCTCAGATCTCTAAATAATAATAACCTGCTTCACTACAGCAGTAGTCCCTTGCCTAAAATCTTTTCTCTATCCTATTCAAACTGTGGTATATTCAAATCAACTGAATATGGTGAAATAGTATTATGCATAATAGTTTTCAGTGTTATGAACATAAGAAAATATGCATAGGAAATTTAAAAATCTGTGAAATGGCAAAAGAGTCGATAATAGTTATTGGCATTTAGGACTTTGAAATCTCACTGTGAGAAGGCTTTTATGTTGGATTTTATGCTGTTGTCATGATAGGACCGCTTAGTTACTATTTGTATATATAACATAGATAACAGAAACTCATGGGAGAACTATTAAAAATCTTTCAAATCACACATATTAGGCTGCCATTTCTGAGAAAAGTTGTAAACACATTAAAGTGACAGAACAGAAAGCACCCCCTAAAAGACCTCCCTATGATTCTACAACTAAGAAAAATAGAAGATAACATAGAATGATATATTTAGTATCTATGAATAGGCAAAGATTTCTTAGGACACTGAAAGCACTGACTATACTGGGAGGAATAATGACAAATTAAACAATTTTAAAAGGAATTACTATTTATCAACAGTTACCGATAGAAGAATGAAAAGGCACTGAGTGAAAGAAGTACTTGATATGTCTGATGAAAAATAAAATGAATATCTAAAAGACAATGCATTTTTAAAACAGGCAAATAATTAAGCACTTTACAAAGGAGATTAAATGTCAATAAACATGTAATATGGATCAATTTCATTAATCATCAGAAAAATGCATATAAAACTATAAGATACCACTGCGTCACTCAAGAATGTTAAAAAACTAAAACCACTGGAAGTTGACAAGGATGTAGAACAGCTGGAATTCTGACACATTGCTGGTAGGACTATAATTACTTTTTAATAGTGTGAAAAGCATGTTACAGTATCATGAATATTTGCATAATCTGTAACTCATTCCATATGCTCATCAGAATTGTGTTGTGCACACATACTCAGTAAGATATGTTCATGAATGTTCATAGAAACACATCTTGTCATAGTCTTAACTACAGCCACCCCAAATGTCAATTCAACAGTAAGACAGATGTAAAAATTATAATATGCTAATAAAATACAATATTATAGAACAAGGGAAATAAACATTATTCATAAGTGTCACAACATGGTTGAATCTTTTATAGACTGTTGAGTTAAAGAATCTAGAAACACAGAAGGACATACAGAATAATTTTACTTATGTAAAGTTCAAAATCAGGCAAAACTAATTTATGATGTTATAATTTGAGATAGATGTTAGCTTTTGGAAGTCTAAGTAGAAGCCTGAGCAGGAAAGGTGCTAACTCAGCAGACTGTGCTGCTCAAACCCTGTACATTCCATAGTAAGTCTATCTTCATTACTGGTCCTAGGCCAGCTCCTGGCTCTTGGGATATCTAATAAATTCTAAGCTCTGAGAATATTCTTCCTTGTCAGAGTATTTTTGTATGCCTGAGGACTTAGCCATGCTGTATTTATGGTGAATGCCTAATTTTGATTCTGAGGCCTTGGGCTATGATGTACCAGTCTGACCAAATTAGTTTATCTAAACAATATTTATGGTGAATACCTGTTTTTGCTGGGAAGGGTGGGGGGACAGTGGAGGGTAGGCAGGAGTTTGAGTAGCTGAATCATTCATCACTGCAAACCTGTGTGAGAGAGGAGCTTTCCTGTTAGGCAATACTTAGCATGTGTTTTCACACATCACTCTTGGGAGAACTGCTCATATCCCTATGTGACTCCATAGGAAGGGAACCTTTGGGAGCATGTGCCTGTAGTTTTCCCAATGTGCCTTTCCACTATGCTCATTTTGGTCTGTATTGTTTTGTAGTAATAAACCATAACCACGAATAAAACCACCCCTCTGAGTCCTGTGAGCTTTTCTAAAGAATCAAGTCTGAGAGTAGTCTTGAGAACTCTTGGCACATGGTCCACATGGAGATTATTGATTACTAGTAATAGTCTATTTCTTAATCTTAAGGCTCATCTAATCATGGGCATTCATTTGTAAAAATTCATCTTGTTCTATACTTATGCTTTGTATAAATTTCTGTATGTGTTATATGTTTCAATTAAAAGCTTTTTTTAAAAAAATCTTTATATTTTAAATTATATATGGAGTATCTAATTGTGTAAAAAAAAAAACAAAACACCATTCTTTATCTCGGGAAAAATAAGACTCAGTTCCTTTGTTTCTTTTACTTACAGTGTAAGAGCAATAGGGAAAGTCCCCTTCCTCAACATAAAAAAATGTTATATTTTTAGCCAAGTTGTAGTATTATAGTCTTTAAAACTGAAGACATGTAGTGTGTCAATAAGCGAAGACAGATATGATGCTGAAAGTCTGAATCATGATAGTATGGAAGGTAAAATTAATAATATTGATTGATTAATTGGTGAAGAATAGTGAGGAATCAAGGATGTTTACCCACTTGGAAGCCTGGGTCAACAGTGGTAATGCTAAGAGCAAGGTCAGTTCAGGAAAGTTAATTACTTCTATCTTGGATACATTAAAGAAAACTACCTCTGTACCATTCAAATGGAGATGTCCAGAAACAAATTGAATGTCTGAGTGTAAAGCCTGGAGATGTACAACTCTGAGATATCTATTTGGGCATTATCAATATCACAATCATTACCATATAGAGAAGGGGGAAGAAAACCCAGAGAACATATAGAGTGGAAAACAGTTGAGTATGAGAGCCGAAGAAATAGAGGAATGAAAAGGAGTTCAAAATTGACACAACCAAAGATCAGAGAGAAATGAGGTGATCTAAAAAAGAGTATTATAAAGATCAAAGACAGTACAGAGTTTCAAGGATAGAATATTCAATAGTACCAAATTTAGCTGGCAGTTGCAGAAAGACAAAGTCTAAAAACCGTCCATTTAATTTGGTAGCTGGGAAGTCATGGGTCACATAGAACACTAGAAGAGGAAGCAAAATTACCCTGGGCACATGACTGATACTTTTTTAGCAGTATGAATCAAAGTGGAAAAGTGACATTGAATGGTAGCCTAGGGTGATATGGAAAGATGAGATAACAGAGAGAATGAAGATGAAATATAATTGTTAAAAACATTATAGTACGTGAATTACATGATAGAGACTAAAAACCAGGAAAAATTATTAGAGAATAGGGCAGTGCAAAGAAAACTCAAAATTACAGAAGACGACACATAGAGTTAACTGAAGGAGTTAAGCAGTATGAAAAGCAGATTTGCTTTCATGAATGTAAAGGGAAAAGATTCAGAAAAATTAAATATATCATTTTTAATTGCTATTGTTAGTAGGTTATGCTGTTAAACGTTCAAATAAATGTTGATAAGCCCTCGAGATAGATATTTATTGCTGAGGTCATGTACACTCATATAATTTAAAGTATTTAAGTCTTTATTTACCAGAATATGCTTGTTTTGAGTTCTACAAAGGGAAAAATGATTTTGTTAAATGGTGTTGAAAATTAGTTCATTTTAGTGATAATAAAATAGATGGCCTATACAATTTAAAATATATGAGTATAGGCAGAAAGATTTTGGTGTGTACTCAAATGCCTTCTTTAAGTAAATTGAGGAAATGAACATATAAGTGGAACATACTTTAAAATGTAAAATGTTATTAATATAAACTTTAAAGATTTGATTTTTATTTCTATTCATTTATTTTTTTAACATTTTACTTTACTCAACATAATCTACTCTCTAAAAGTGCATATGTGAAAAATAGTTGCTTAGTGTTTTCTGTTTTTTCTTTCCTCCTAAAATTAAAAGCACACCAGTCTTCATCTAGTAATTCAGTAATAGTCAGGAAACTATCATACATGCAGTTTCAGGATATAGGAAAATAAAATGACTGAGGATAGTGAGATATCACAGAGACCACATAAACTCTGAATACTTAGAAAAAATGTTTATTGAGCATTAATGCTCTGGTAACAGTTTGAAGGAACTAATAGAGAGTGATTATGATGTTTTTATTTCTCAATTTTATATTAATAGATTTTAAATAGATTTTCCTGTGGCTATAATGCTAGAAAGCTTATTGTAAATAAAGTAACTCTACAATTAATTAAAGCCCTACAAAATTATACTAATGATATTAAATTTTGAAAACTTTTCTAGCATATCAGCATAGTTTTGCATTACTTAATGATAGGGATACATTTTGAGAAATCCATTGTTAGGCAAATCATCATCCTGTGAACATTATAGAGTATACTTACACAAACCTAAGTAGTATTGTCTACTACCCACCTGGGCTGTATGGTAAAATCCATTGTTCCTAAGCTACAAACCTATACAGCATCCAACTGTAGTGAATACTATAGGCAATCATAACAAATTTGTGTACCTAAGCATATCTCAACATAGAAAAGATACAGTTAAAATATGCTATAAAAGACAAAAAAGTGTTACACCTGTAGAGGGCATATACCATTAATGGAAGTTTCAGTATTGGAAATTTCTCTGAGTGTGTCACCAAGTGAGTGCTGAGTGAATGTGAAGACCTAGGATATTATGGTACACTATCGTAGACTTTAAAATCACTATATACTTAGGCTACACTAAATTTATTTAAAAATGGTTTTCTTTTTTCAATAAATTAATCTTAGCTTAGTGTAACTTTTTACTTTATACACTATTCAATATGCTTTAACTTTTTGATTTTTAGTAGCATTTAGCTTAAAACACAAATACATTGTACAACTGTACAAAGATATTTTCTTTCCTCATATATTTATTGTGTAAGCTTTTTTTCTATTTGAAATTTTTTTTAATTTAGAAATTAAATTTATTTCTGGATGTACATTATTTAGACAAGCCAGAATATTTATCCTTCAAATGTGTATGTGCATGTGTTATATGAGTTTAATCTCTCTTTTTTTTTATTTCAGCATATTATGGGGGTGTAAACGTTAAGGTTACATACATTGCACTTGCCTCCCCTCCCCCCTCGAGTCAGAGCTTCAAGCATGTCCATCCCCCAGATGGTGCACATCACACTATGTATGTAAATACCCATCCCCTCCTCCCACCTCCCACCTGCCCGACACCTGATAAATGTTTTTTTTTTTTTTTTAACATTTTGGTTACATTTTATATCTTTCCCTCTCCCTAGCAAGGGTTATAGGTACGCCCTTCTCCCACAGTGCTCACCACATCCCTCAGATGTGGGACTACCCACAAGCCCCCGAATCCCTAGTGAACACCATCACCCTTTGAGCACCATTTGAAATTTTTAATTTATTTTCCTTTTTTAACTTTTGTTAAAAACTAAGACACAAACACCTACATTAGCTTAGGTTTACACAGGGTTATGGTAATTAAAATCACTGTCTTCTACTTCCACATCTTGTCTCACTAGAAGGTCTTCAAGGGCAATAACACACATGGAGTGTTATCTCCTATGATAATAATGCCTTTACCAGGTAATACTTCCTGAAAGACCTGCCTGAGGTTGTTTTACAATTAATTTTTTGTTAATAAGTAGAAAGAGTATACTCAAAAATAACAATAAAAAGTATAGTACAGTAAATATATATACGAGTAACATAGTGACTTATCAAATATTATGTATTGTACATAATTGTATGTGTTATACTTTTACATGACTGGCAGCATAGTAGGTTTGTTTACACCAGCATCACCAAAAATTAATGAGTAATATGTTGTGCTTTCACATGACAGCTATGATATCACTAGGCAATGAGCAGTTTTCAGTTCCCTTATAAGCTTAGAAGACCACCATCAGATAAGTGGTCCATCATTGACGAAAACATCATCATGCAATGCATATTTATATTATAATTTTCAGATAGATCATTCTCAGAGTTGACATAAGTGAGATGGTGGAGTAGAAGATTCCTTGGCATCACTTCCCCGACACAAATACAACTAGCAACTATTCAAAGACAAGAATACTACACTAAATTCACCAGAACTAGGGCAAGAAACAGAAACACCCCTGGACCTGCAGAAATAGCCATTACCAGAAAGAGAAACTGTCATTTTAGACCCTGCCACCTCTTTCTCCAAGTCAGCATGATGTCGCTCACTGAGAATTTCCCTACACCCATGATTTCTGAGGTGAGAGGCGGGAATTGGAGGTAGATGTTTGATTTCTCCTCCAGTCCGAAACTCTTTGCAAGAATGCTGTTCTGGTCCTCTCCTACAGGAAACATTGGAAATGGCAGGAGGGCTGAATCACTTGGGGTAAATTGGAGACAAAGAGCAGGGTCACTGATGCATGGATCTTGGCAGCTGCGTATAATTCCTATCGGTGGGGATGCCAGGCTGAGGACACTGGCAGGCACTACGGTGATACAGGGGCATAATTTGCAGGAAGGCCCAAATCCCTGGCTGAAGTTCTTACAAAGCCCAGGTGCTCACATAGAGCCTTCCCCTGAAATGGAAACAACTAAAAGGTTGGCATATAAGATCTGGTGATCACTTCATCTTCCTCAGACCCTGAAACCACTGGAAGTCTGTTTAAGTTCCTGGGCAGTGCTTAAGTGTTTGCAATAAGACTTTCCTAGACAAGGAAACAATGGAAAGGTAGCAAATAAGTTCTAGTGCAGTGTTTTAGGTCCATTGTTCACTATAAATCCTTCTCAGAAGTAGCAATAGCAGGTCAGGGATTAAATTCCAATATTAAGTAGTAAAGGTCTAATATCACCAAAGAACATGTGTAACACCTGGAAGAGGTGTCCATCTCCTCAAATGTGCAGACATCTATGTAAATACAAAAAAATTCTGAAAAGTCAGAAAAATATGACATTACCAAAGGAGCCAAGAAATACCCAGTAATGGGCCCAGAAGAATTGAAGATCTATGAATTGTCTGAAAAAGAATTCAGAATAATCCTCTTAAAGTAGTTTAGGGAATAAGAAAATCCAGATAGAAAATTAAATGGAATTTGGAAAACAATCCAAGAACAAAATGAAAAATGTGGCAAAGAAATAAAAAGAATTATTAAATAGAAATCCTTCACAATAACTGAAGTGAAAAAACTCATTAGAAAGCTTCAACAGCCAACTTAATCAAACAGAGGAAAGAATTAGCAAGCATCAAAACAGAACATAAGAAATTACCCAGAGGAGTAATTAAAAAAAAAATAAAAATAAAAAGACTGAGCAGGAGTACATGGACTATGGGACAAATTCAAACAAACTAATATGCACATATAGAAGTTCCTGAAGGAGATAAGACAGAAAGAGGCCTAGAAAGCATATTTAAGAAAAAATGTTTGAAAATACTCCAAGTCTGGAGAAAGACAACAGTATCCAGATAAAGGATGCTCAAAAGGTCACCAGTAAAATTCAACCAACAAGAAATTTTCTAAGGCATATAATCAAATTATCAAAAATCAAAGTCAAAGAACACTGAAAGCAGCAAAAGAAAAGCAACATATCACATTCAACCTAGCCCCAATACAGCTTTCAGTGGATTTTCCAGCATAAACACTTCAGATCAGGTGACTGTGAGGTGGAATATTCAAAGTGCTGAGGAAAAAATATGTAAAGCAGCCAAGAATACTGTATCCAATAAAGCTATCCTTCAAATATAAGGGAGAGAAAAAGATTTTTCCAAACAAACAAAAGCTGAAGGAATTCATAGACACCAGACCTGTCTTATGAGAAATGCTAAAAGAGAGTTATTCAATCTGAAAGAAAAGGACACTATTATGTAACAAAAAAATTTTGAAGGTATGAAACCCACTGGAAAAAGTAAGTATACAGACAAATTTAGAATACTTTAATAGTGTAATTGTGGTGTATAAACCACTTATATCTTTACTATGAAGCCTAAATGACAAATTATTAAAGAAAATACTATAATTGGTTAAGAGATAGGCAATATAAAAGATGTAAATTTAAACATCAAAAAGTGAAAATGAGGTATGAAATGGTGTTAAAGTGTATTATGATTTTCATTAACTGAGCTAACTTTGTAACTAAAATGAATACGCCATTTTCCTCAATTTTGCAAAATATCAAATGAGACTCCAATAAAGGGATGTTTTCTCTTATACAAATAAATGATTCAGCTTATTCAATGACTAAATGGCACTAAAATTAAAGATTTATGTGACTTTTTTTGAGTTATATTAATTATACAGTATAAATTTCTCTAAATTATTAACTGAATTTTTCCCTTAGGTTCACTGATTAAGTTTAATGCACTCAAGAGAAATCTCCACAAACATAAGCATTTATATAGATTATATTGAAACTTGTTTTATATACTTAATTAAAGAAAAGCTGAACTATATGAACACAAACAAATTAACATTATATGTCTCAGCTTTTCCTGGGAACATAAAAATACTTATTTCTAGAATAGTAAATGCTGCAATTAGAATTCTGTTAAAAATGCACTTAAACAAAAGTTAAGATGTGACAGACATAAGAGATAAGCGAATCAATCTATATTCAGCTATATAAACAGGCTCCAATGCTTAATTGCCAGTATAGTATTATATGAAAAATAAATAGAAGATGCATCATGAAAATGAATCTCAGTATAATGAACCACATCTGTCACTCTTCCCTTTATAGCTGGCCATTTTATAAGCATTTATTCTGATTTAAAGTTGTTTCACTGCACAAACATTTACTGAGGAAAGTTGACTTCTCAAACTTGGTCTTTTTCAACAGAATAGAGAAAATCCGATCATAAAGATTATAAAATGTTTCTGACCATAAACATTGAAAAATAAGGAGAATGGCAAATGAAGTAGTAACACTGCTACTTGGATGGATACATGATGGATACATTAATTAGCTTGATTTAACCATTATACAATGTATACATATGTCAAAACATCACATTGCATACCATAAATATATATAATTTTGTCAACTTAATGAAAAATAAAAAAAGAAAATATATAAAAATGGAGTTGCAGGTGATCTTTTAAATAATTTCACTTATTTACTTTCTCTAATAAATGAGTTAATTGAGGCTTGTATACTAATGCAGTCAGTAAATTAGAGTCACTATAATAATTAACTCTAAGTGTTTTGCCATTGGATATTCTATTATACCATGTAACCTACTTTCTGAAAACATTTATTAAATTTTAAAATACATGTAAAATATGTGATATCCTATTTTAGTAAAATTTTATATCTTCTTTTAGATTCTTTGGGTTGGTTCAAATTGGAAATAAATTCAGTTAAATATGAACATAATTCACATAAAGGACAATGCCAAATATTGTCATCATGCCATTCTTTCCTGAAACTATAAAATCTCTATGAGAATTACATCAGTAAGATTAATAAAAATAAATATAAAAACATATAGTTTTTTTTTTAATTTCAGCATATTACAGGGGTACCATTGTTTAGGTTACATATATTGCCTTTGTACCACCCAAGTCACAAGTTCAACCATGTACATCCCCTAGATGGTGCACACTGCACCCATTAGGTGTGAATATACGCATACCCTCCTCCCTGCTCCATCTGCCCAATACTAGATGAATGTTACTACTATATGTGCACTTAAGTGTTGATCAGTTAATACCAATTTGATGGTGAGTACATAGGGTGCTTGTTTTCCCATTCTTGTGATACTTCACTTAGTGGAATGGACTCCAGCTCTATCCAAGATAATACAAGAGGTGCTAGATCACCATTGTTTTTGGGGCTGAGTAGAACTCCATGGTATACATATACTACATTTTATTAATCCACTCATGTATTGATGGGCACCTGGGTTGTTTCTACATCTTTGCAGTTGTGAATTGTGCTGCTATAAACATTCTAGTGCAGATGTCTTTTTTATGTGATAGCTTTTTTTCCTTTGGGTAGATGCCCAGTAATGGAATTGCTGGATCAAATGGTAGTTCTACTTGTAGCTCTTTGAGGTATCTCCATATTACTTTTCACAGAGGTTGTACTAGTTTACAGTCCCACTAGCAGTGTATGAATGTTCATATCTCTCCGCATCCATTTCAACATTTATTGTTTTCAGACTTCTTGATAAAGGCCATTCTTACTGGAGTTAAGTGATATCTCATTATGGTTTTGATTTGCATTTCCCTGATGATTAGAGATGTTGAGCATTTTTTCATGTTTCTTGGCTATTAGTCTATCTCTGAGGGATGTGGTATCTTCTTTTGAATAGTTTCCATTCATGTCCTTTGCCCACTTTTTGATGTTTTTGCCAACACTTGGCTTTGTCAATCTGGTTTTCCCTTAGAACTGATTTACTAAACATCTTTTCATGTCACATAGCCTTCTATTGAATTAAACTATTAATACATAAAATAAGAATTTAACTTTTATTTTCAGCAGTGACAAATAAAATTCCAGTAGATACATATCTACAGATTTTCTTCTCAGTATATCAAGTTATTATAAAACTAGTATGGACATATATGTAGTCATTTTAAATTATATGAGAATGATATTTGTTGGAGTAAAATTTGACACCTTATAAAATAAAAATTGATGTTTATGTGTGTATCACCATATGGAAAAATGAAAAATATTTTTAGCCTCAAAATTACATTTTGATACTTTTCACAATGCCAGATAATTGTATTACTTCTTTTTATTCATTGCTGATTATTGTCTGAAAAAGAAATTATTGACCTTCATTGAAATATAATTCTCATCCTGAGTGAAAGATCTACATAGTTCATTAGATGACATATTTCTGATATAAATGACATTTCTGATATAATTGGTATTATAATTTACAAATTCAGAAAGATTTATTTATGTTTATATGTATTTTGCAGTGGAAACCCTGCTGTATACTTTTTAAATTATTGATATAGGTAAGTTAGATAAGTAACTTTATAGTAATTTGGCATAATACCTAAATTAATATATGTGTATTTTTATGTATTGTATATAATCTTTATTATATACAATAACTAATAATGATAGTTAAATGTTTATTGAGCACATATATCTTGTAGTCTTGGCAATTATGTAATATTTGTTAGGGAAAATATCTTGCATTTTTTAATCCATTCATCTGTCAGTGGCACTTAGGTTGTTTCCATAGCTTGGCTATTGTGAATAATACTAAAATGAACATGTTCAATGACCATGGGAGTTCAGACATCTCTTTAAATTAATTATTAATTATTTTACCTCCTTTGGAGATACATATATGTGTGTATGTGTATATATATTATGCGTATGTGTGTGTGTGTCTGTGTGTGTGTATTATATAATCTTCAGTGGTAGGATTGCTCAGTACATTCCCACTAACAGTTTATAATAGGGCTGCAAATTCTATACATCCTGCTGATACTTGTTATCTTTTGATTTTTAATAATGGCCATCTTAACAGGTGTGAGGCAATATCTTACTTTGTCATTTCCCTGATGATTATTGATATTGGATTCCTTTTCATGTCTTCTCTGGAAAAATGTATATTCAGTTATTTGCTCATTTTTAAATTGTGTGTGTTTTTTTATTGAGTTGTATGAGTTCTTTATATATTTTGTATACTAACCCCTTATCAAATATATGGTTGAGAAATACTTTCTCACAATCTACAAGTTGTCTTTTTATTTTGCTAAACTTTTTAGTTTAATATTGTCCCACATGTTTATTTTTGCTTTAGTTGCTTGTGATTTTGATTTCAAATTCAAAACATTTGAAATAACTTTAATAATAAAATAATTCAATTATAACAATAGTTACTGAGATAAGTACTGTATTGCCACTTTACATATAGATTTTATTAATCACTCTATGGTATGAACTTATTCTCATTTTATAGAGGTGAAAATTTAGGATTGAAGAGTGTGAATGCATGCATATGTATTTATATAGACATAGATACAGATATAGATAATGTTCTCCAAAATTATATGACATAAAAATTGCAAGAGCTAAAAATATTTGTTTGACATGTCTGTCTCAGACATCCTCATTTTAACCACTATATTAAACATCATGGCTACATCTGCCCTTCATTCAGTTTATAATTGTTAAACTAATTCCCCTCAAAAAAAATATTTTCCTCATCAGCTGCCATCACTTTCCATGTCCAAGAAAATGGAACAGTATTCCTCCTCTATAGTTATTGAAGATACAGAATGATAAAGCCTTGAATCTATTTCTCATCTGAGAAGAAGACAAATAGTATGCTAATATTTATTCATTTTTCCTCTTTGTACATAAGCATTTTATAAATAAAAGTTTCATAATTTACCAGCATCTATTTATATGTTTTAGATAAAATACAGAGTTTTAACAAAACACAAGTAACTGTTTTTCTTCAATAAGCATTGAATTTTAAAATCCACTTAGGCCAGAGAGAACTGCAGGTGAATATATAAAATCTTCATATTCAAATGCTAAATATTTATTCCCACTATTTATTTGAAAATATTTCTAGTACTCATAAAAGATTAATTGTTCTGCCTAATGTTTTTAAAACAATGGTATTTTCACAAAATGAAGGTCACTTTCAAAATGATTTTTGAATCACCTTCTCTATATATTTGCATTTAAGGAAACATGAAATAGTGCATAATGTACAATTCAATAAAGTAGAGCATTTCTTATTCAAAATGATTTATTTGAGTAGATATGAAAGGTTTATAAATCTAGATCCTTTATGTGCCAAGTTAACATATTTACTTCAAATTGTGCATATTTCTGAGGCTATTTTCAAGTTTTCAATTTTCATACCAGTTTAAAAATATTTTCTACATGATCATGAAAATAAATTGGTAGATTAACTTGATGCTCTTGAATTCTATCTAAATGGAAATGTACTAATGTACTTTTGCTTTGTTTTCAGAACGTAAGTATATTTATAAAATATAATTTAGGAAATTTATACTCTTAAGCTTTATGAATGCTTGTATACTTTATGTGTACATTGCTTTGGCAGAATTGTATGGTGTGAAAAAAATAATTATAGATAATGAAACCTTAAAATGTGTTAGTGTTATTTACCATTTACTTAGATGTTTATCTTGGCAGTGTTCATTTTAGCACGTCTTACTATGGATTTAAGTTTTTGGTTTGTTTTATTGTCTTTTTGTTTATTGGTTGGTTTGTTCATTTTTATTGTATTTTAGAGGAGATGATATTTCATTAGTATCAGATATATATTATTTTGACCTCTGCATCAAAGAGGGATGGTAAACTATAGCTCCTGTCAGAAATAGCTAATACATCTGTATAAAATATAGAAACAATTAATTTATGATCATGTAAGCTGCTGAATCAACCAGAAATAGATATAAGAACTGAAGATATCCTTTACTTTACAATAAATCTAACAAAATGTGCATGAACCCTACATGTAAAACAATAAAACTGGACCATTTCACTCTATTTTTCCCACAATAACATCCCTGGATATAATACATGAAATGACTCTGGAAACGAAGGTAGACTGCCCAGAAACCCCAAGATTTGGGAAACAGCCAGATGAGGTTCTTGTTTTTTGTTTGTTTTGTTGTTGTTTTCAGTTTTGTTTTTTTTGCATCTCATATATGCATGAATAGATTGAATGAGCAAGTAGCATTGTAGATCAAGTAATTTGTAAAAACCTCTTTTTATAGTTTATCAATAATGTCATAAAATATTAAAAATTACAAGAAAAAGTATATATACTGACACTTCATATAATATCCAATATGATATTAATATTAGTAATTATTTGAATGTGTGTCAACTCACTAGTCATCAAGAAATTGCAAAGCAAATCATCATATGATACCACTCTACCATCTCTAGAAAGAAGGAGGACACCAAGTATTGTCAAAGATCAGAAGCAATTTGCACTCATAGATTGCCTATAGGAGTTTAAATTGGTACAACCTCAATGGGAAAATATATGGCATTATCTACTGAAACTGAGCATACACATGAGGCAGAACCCTGAAATTCTACCTTTAGAATTACCTGAAAAAATGTATATATATGTTCATAAAAACATGCAAATTTTTATAACATCAATATGCATCATGGCTTCAGATTGGAAACAAAATGACCTTGAGTAGTTTATACATAATTAAATTATGGTATATTTGTATAATGTATACAGCAATGAGAATGGATAAATGAATTGCTACTACCTGAAATAACATGAATATCATGAAGGTTAGTGTGGGTAATAGAAGCTTCACACAAAGTTAGTGTTCTTAGGATTTCAATTAAATAAATAACAAAAGACAGTAATAATTAGCTATGATGTATGAAGTATTAGAGTTCAGAATACTAGCTAGTTACCCTTAAGACATATTAGTTCTTGACAGCTTCTAGAGTACTGGTAATATTCTTTTTCTTGATATGTTTGCTAGCTTTGTGAATGGTCATTTGAGAAAATGTACAGAGTTGTATACGTATGATTGGTGCAATTTTTTGTTCATATGTTTTTTAGTTAAATAAAAGTCGTACTTTAAAATTTATTAAAGTTTTGAATCTCCCCAACCAGAATATATAAAGTGATTTCATTAGCAGAAAATTTGAAAGAGTAGTCCATGGATTAGCAGAAGGTAGAATTTTATTCAGATGACTCTCAATGAACAAACTACACCAATATTTTAGGCATGTTAAGGGTAACCACCTAGCAATAATAATTTAGTGGGTAGTGGACATTAATCACTATGTGTTTGTGAGGACATGGAGAACACTGCTTTGTTAGGAAAGTCAGTGATGAGGGATTCTATTCAATATGGTAATCAAAATGGTAACTTTCATTTGGATTCCCAATTGTTGATAAACTGACTAGACTCAGTTTCTATGTTAAGTTATTCACATAAAATTTAAACTGGGTCCAATCACCTATCTTGATTACAATTTTGAATGATAGATTTATTTTCAATAATACTGGATTTAAATACTAGAAATTTTGTTGATTTGAGTAAAACTACAAACTGGTTCAGCTTCGTGATGTGTTTAGCAAGCACATATTGAATGCTTATTTTATACTCAGCAAATAATACCGTCATACATAAAACAATTTAGAAATGGATAAAGCTATGATTTGCCTAGGCCAACATTTAAAATTATATAGAGAAGCATGGCCCAATATGCTCAACATATGCTTCCTGGTGAAGATAGGAAATGAGTGGATGCCCAAATGATATTCAGGCAGGTATAGAGCAAAGTAAACTAGAGATGAAGAACATTCTTATGAGTTTTTATGTTCTTTACTAATGTGACCATGGGCAGATCATTTAGCTTATCTGTTCCTCAGATTCTTTAGTCACTAAATTAAAATAGTATCTATCCCATGATGAATCGTGAGAATTAAATTAGAGAAACACATTAAAGTTGCTTACACAAGACCTGAAATTAATAACCCTCAAGAAAGTTAACCTAGTAAAGTCATCATTTTATTATTATAATTTATAAGATAGATATGTACATATATAACTAAAAGATAATAAGTAAATAAATTTGGTTAGAGGAAGACCTCATAGTGGTGAGAAGAGTTATATGATAAAGGAACAAGCTATTCTCCTGCTTTAAGTGAATAAATGTTTGGGAAAAGGTGGATGAGGAGTCATTTAAGTGAAAATATATTAATTCAATTAGATTTTCCAATACTAACATTTATATAATTACTACATTTTTACCAAGGGTCTGATTCCCCCAACATCATAAGCGTCTCTTTTAATTAGTAATAAACGACATTTAAGTGACACAAATAGTATCAAAAATTCTAAGGTATATTCAAATTGAGAGGAAAACAATCACAACTTTGTATAGTATATATTAAATTCCATGGTATACTCCAAAATATTTGAGTAAATGTGTATTTTACTCATGACAACCTAATAGAAAGATTAGAAGCTCTTTTAGTATAAGTAGGAAATGATACTTTGGTTAAACTTTGATATATTTTTAAGAGAATATAATGGAAACATTGGATAACTTAATGGTGTTTGGAAAGAAAAAAATATGTTTGCCACTCTTTATACTCACTATAAATTTTTATATGGTAAAAAGCTGCTAGAGGTCATATTGTTAGTATTTCTTATTTTGCAAGTAAAACACAGAATAAAATATCTCTACTAACAACAAAATTTATTAGCAATTTTTTTTCTCTATTTTCCTGTTCTCTACTCTTCCTAGTAAGAAATATCAGTTTGTCTACATTTGCTATGGTAACACCTTTAAAATACAGAACCCAACTTTCACTTACATCAAATTTATTTATTTATTTATTTATTTATTTATTTCTGCATGTTATGGGGGTTCAAATGTTAAGGTTATGTATATTGCCCTTGCCTCCCTCGCCCCCTTCATGTCAGAGCTTCAAGCGTGTCCATCCCCCAGTTGGTGCTCATGGCACTCATTATGTATGTATATACCGATCCCCTCCCCACCTGCCTGACACCCGATAAATATTATTCCTATATGTCCACTTAGATGTTGATCAGTTAATACCAATTTTCTGGTGAGTTCATGTGGTGCTATTTTTCCATTCTTGGGATACTTCACTTAATAGAATGGGTTCCAGCTCTATCCAGGAAAATACAAGAGGTGCTATATCACCATTGTTTCTTATAGCTGAATAGTTCTCCATGGAATACATATACCACATTTTGTTAATCCACTCATGTATTGATGGGCACTTGGGTTGTTTCCACATCTTTGCAATTGTGAATTTTGCTGCTATAAACATTCGAGTGTAGGTGTCTTTTTCACAGAATGACTTTTGTTCTTTTGGGTAGATGTCCAGTAATGAGATTGCTGGATCAAATGGTAGACCCACTTGTATCACTTTAAGGTATCTCCACATTGCTTTCCACAGAGGTTGTACTAGTTTGCAGTCCCACCAGCAATGTAGGAGTGTTCCTATCTCTCCACATCCATGTCAACATACATTGTTTTGGGACTTTTTGTTAAAGGCCATTCTCACTGGAGATAAATGATATCCCATTGTGGTTTTCATTTGCATTTCCCTGATGATTAGAGATGTTGAGCTTTTTTTCATATGTTTTTTGTCCATTATTCTGTCTTCTTTTGGAAAGTTTCCATTCATGTCCTTTGCCCACTTTTTGATAGGGTTGTTTGATTTTTCTTTGCTGATTTTCCTGAGTTCTACATCAAATTTTCTAACCTTCTATCTCCTGCTCTATTATTAGTTGACAATCTCAAAGAAAGAGAGAAAGAAAGAAAAGAAAAGAAAGAAGAAGGAAGGGAGGAAGAAAAAGAAAAAAGAATGAAAGAAAGAAAAACAAAGAGAGATAGAGAGAGATAAAGAAGAAAGAAAAAGCCTTGCTGCAGATAATGGCCAAACTCAAAGTCATACAGCATTGGCAGTGACTTTGATCTTGAGTCTATATATTTGACCATTTCGACCACAGGTCCTACATATTGCCTTATAGCAACATGGAATTATCCTGTTCCTCAGAACACTACTTTTCCTTTAATCAGTCATCTTTAAAGAGTTAAATTACACACTCACATGCACATACCTTCTCAAATTCAGAATTTCAACAGGACTCAATGAGGCAAAAATCAATCAGAAGGTTGCTATTCTCTCGGGTGCGCTTATCACCTTAAAAATGGAAACTGTATGATTTTTGCATTGTAATATTGATGTCTTGTGTATTTGGTGTGTATTTAGGGTGGAGCCAGATTGCACAAACAAAGCTTTGAATATCAAGCTAAAGTGTTGAATAATTGTTATGCATTGCCTATTGGCATGGGGAGATTTGAAAACTTTTAATGAGGAAAAGTCAGAGTAAAAAAGGAAATTTACTCATAAAAAACATTCTTGAGGAGCTCACTACTTACTAGATCCTGTGCTTGGTTGGATAGAACAAAAATAAGACTCAATCTCTATCATTTCAACAATTGATTCTAGTCTGAAACCAAAAAATATAAATCAATAAATTTGGAAATGATATGGTAAGTGATTTGGTAATGATATGGTAAGTGCTATTAATATAAGTATGAATCAAGAACTATAATATACTAGAAGGTATAACTAATTAATATTAGGGAATGTGATAGGAGTATTTTTTGTTTAAGATTAATTTATAAGTTATATAGAGGATGAATTTAGAGAGAAAATGGATAGATAATTGTAATAACACAAATGTGAATTGATAACTGCTTGGAGTTGTGATGTTACAATAATAATTTGGTGAGATATAGGAAATAGTTCATTACTATTACAGTTCTGTTTTTTCTTACAGATGAAAATTTATTCTCATTTTTTCAGTTCGTAAAATAACATTTATATTAAGATACCATTAGTTTAAGCTTAAAAATCAGGAGTCATCCATACAACCTTGGCTAAATGAACCACAAATCTATTTCTTGTGGCGTATTTTCTCAAGGATTAGAAGAACATGTTTTTGGGCTTAGGCCTAACTCATTCTTCAGATCCCATCATAGAGGAGCAATGTTTCATATCCATACTTGCAGAGTTAGGCACACCTTTCCTGGGGATCAGGCAACACTTGCTCACCTCATGCATTACCTGATGTTTGCCCAGTGTCTACTATGTACCAGGAATTCTGCTTAAGTGCTGGGGAAGCAAAATATAGTCACTATCTTCAATCAATTACAATACATCGTGTTGGAAGAGAGAAGAAATTAAACCAATTAAATCAGAAATCATACTATAAAAGATTCATGCAATCATCTAAGATCATTATTTTAGGTGGAAGGATGAGATTAGATGTGCTATTCAGGAAATAAAGCTATGAGGAGGTGACATTTAAACCACGTGAGTAAAAAGGAAATAAATATTCCAGGAGAGGAAAATAACATGAGACAAAAATTGTCTTTTTTAAGATCTAAAAGGGATCCACTGTAGTTGGACCAAGGTAAGAGAAGGACAATATGTTTAAGTTTTGAAGATACAGGCATAAATAAGATCATGTCTCTCATAGGTAGAGTGATCAAATGATCCCATTATCATGAAGCCTACTACTATTTCAGGCCAGGAATACATATAAATAGCGCCCCTTTTTTGTCTCAAGGGTACCCTAATTTGGAGAAAAACATATATGGTCGTTTGACATATAGGACATGGTAAGAAGTTTGTAATGTATTAGTCATGCAGCGAGAAACCACTGCAGGTTTCAACATAACATTTGAAAACATTAAGAATTATGTGGAGATAGTTTAAAGGAATGAGTAGTTAACATGGTCAGACAATTTAGTAGGAGAGTGTTGTCCAGACAAAAGATAATGGTTGCCTGGGCCTGGACTAGGAAAAATAGCAGTAAATATAGAATATAGTGAATATATTTAAAATACTATTTAAGAGGCAAAATTAATAGGCCTTATTTTTGGATTGAGGGATAATAAATCCAAATATGTTTAATATAATTTTGTTCACTCTTATGACATCTTTTTTTT
>VBSM01001265.1:18842385-18863365 GCA_008086735.1 Cheirogaleus medius
CTCAGCCTCCCAGAGTGCTAGGATTACAGGCGTGAGCCACCACGCCCGGCTCTTATGACATCTTTTTAAAGTGCATATTTCACTATCAGGTCATGAGGAGAAGGACCAGAAGAAAAACATATGGTCTTAAGTATCATTTCAGTGTTTACAGGACAGGAAACTACAATCCAGCATGTATTCTCAAAGTGGAATGACAGTTCGTCTTTAGAGAACATGTTTTTCTTCTCAACATCTGAAGAATGAGCTTGGCCTAAATTACAAATACACAATTCCAGAGAATAATTTAAATATGAAGAGAATTTTATTGCACTAAAAGATTGTTCATTTTATAACAGAGTAGAAAAAACATTTTAATTAAGCCATTCATTTTCCATTTATACTTTTCTCTTTCTTCCCCACTCATCAAAGACTTTTCTTATGCTTCATCTGCTCTGCTTATTTGATTTTTCTCTATGTGTGGCAAAGCAGCCATTTAGACCTTTGTAGTCCCAATTTTCTCAGTTGACTGGTTTCACAAAGAGTGCATTTGCTTTTTCTATGTCTGGGATTTTATTTTTTTAATGTAGAGTTTGGCAAATCTTGGTTGATGTCTACCAGATGATTATTTATGTAGCATCTTTCCTTCTTTATGTGGTCTTTAAACAAAAGCAAGTAACAAGATAAAAATTCAGAAAATATTTTTTTAACCAGTAATAACCTTAACTTATCACTGTCTAATACTTAAGTTTTTTTAGTGCCAAACAGAGAAAATAAGAAGATGATTTCTTATCTCAAAGACCTTTCTGGCAATAAATAATGTGATAAGAATAATAAGGGCACTTTAAAACTGCATTTTATAAGTACCCCAAAGTACATATTACCTTCATGCTATACACAGATGAGGTTTAGCACACTAAGGTATATGAAGCTTAAGTATCTCATTTATTGAATAATCTACATAATATTGACCCAGCTTAAAAAGTAAGGTTCCAAACTACTGTTTCATAAGAACTGATTCATTGCACTGTACAAGAAGTATTATGGCATCTAGTTTAACCACACTTTTAGCAGAAAAGACTAACTGGGTTTTTCATGCAATTCCCCATTCCTTTTTCATCTCAAGTAAAAAAAAAAAAAAGGCCGACACTTTAAGTAGAAAGCTGTCCAAGAGTAGTTAGCAAGCACAGGGTTTCCTGGTTGGAGTAGGTAGTGCTTTTCAATCAGGAGCAAATGCTGGAGTTGCCTAAGAAGTTGCTGAGGCTGCACATGCCATGGACTAATACATAGTGAAAAGCAAGATAGATACATTATTTAGGGTATGTTTTCTCGAGTTAGTATACACTTATTTTGAATCCTGGCTTCCTCATGGATTGACTTATTAAACTCATGGAGCCTTGATTTCTTAATCTGTAAAATGAATACCATTATGGTATTTAAACTTACTAGAGTAGTTGTGAGGACTACATGTTACCTGATGTATTTTTTCCCAGCTAGAAATCAAGATTCCTTTTAATGAGACATTAAAAAAAGAAAAAAAAGAAAAATATTCTGGGTATATCGCTTATAAGAAAAAAAAGTGCTTTGAGAAAACTCCATACTGTTTTCCATAGAGGTTGTACTAATTTACATTCCCACCAATATTGTATAAGCATTCCCTTTTCACCATATCTGCACGAAGATCTAATATTCTTTTTGCTTTTAATAATGGTCATTTTGACTGGTATAAGTTGGTATCTCATTGTGGTTTTAATTTGCATTTCCCTGATAATCAGTGATGTTAAGCATTTTTTCATATGTTCATTGGCCATTTGTATATCTTATTTTGGAAAATGTTCAAGTCATTTGCCTACTTTATGATGAGATTATTTGTTTTCTTTTTGCTGATTTATTTGAATTCCTTGTAGATTCTAGATATTAGTCCTTTTTTGAATGTATAGTCTGCAAATATTTTCTCAAAGAGCTGAAAGTGTATCTTCCATTCAATCCAGCAATCCCACTACTGTGTATCTACTCAAAGGAAAAGAAATCATTATATCAAAAGACACCTGCAATGGTACACTTATTACAGCACAATTCACAATTGCAAAGATATGGAATCAACATTAGTGCCCATCAACCAAGGAGTGTATAAAGAAAATATGTTATGTATGCATGTGGAATAATACTCAGCCATAAAATGATGAAATAATGTCTTTCCCAGCAAATTGGATGGAACTGGAGGCCATTATCCTAAAGGAAGTCATGTAGGAATGTGAAACCAAATGCTCAATCACATATGTGCATGACATGAACATATACACACACACACACACCTACTTACCTATTGCAGTAAAATTTCTTATTTTTCAGCAAATAAAGAATAAGAGAGACATTGCCATCCTGGCCCTCTTTGGACTCAAATTTTACAATTTGTGATATCTAAGCAAGATTTAAAAAATCTTTTTGGTCCTCAAGCTACTATAGATGCGTTATTGTACTTGCCTCTTCTTACATCGGAAATAAAAAGACTATAGCGCTTTGCTATCAAAAAACAAAAGGGAAAGATTTCATTGCTGGAATGTGACATGACAGGACAGCAGGGGCACTTGCAACATTAGGAAGCCATAGAAGGCCCTGAGAGACTGTCTTATCTCTCGCCTCCTCTGAGATTTGAAGCATTGGAGCAAAGATTCCTGGCAGTGAGCATTAACCAGGATCTTTCTCCTTAGGCATGCTGTCAATTTAGTTAGCTCTTTAGGTTTGCTGGTTGACTCCTACAGCTCCACTTTTAAAGATATTTTAGAACTTAAATTATTATCAACATGTTCTCTGAAATTATTTTAGCATACCAGTGGTAGTACTCTAA
Organism: Cheirogaleus medius; assembly: GCA_008086735.1. Classification (NCBI taxonomy): domain Eukaryota; kingdom Metazoa; phylum Chordata; class Mammalia; order Primates; family Cheirogaleidae; genus Cheirogaleus; species Cheirogaleus medius. The sequence continues at coordinate 18,845,210 of VBSM01001265.1, forward strand.
GTTTCATGACTATGGCTGCTGGAGTTTAAGGCCACTGCAGGGAATGTGTACAAAAACTCTCCCTTCTTAGCTGTCTTATAAATTATTTGAATGACGGTACGTGGGTTGTACACAGCTAATATATATTGAATAATGTTTGACATGAGCCAGATGCCATATTTGGTCTCTTAATCATGAAAATTCTGAGGCATTGTTATTTGGGACCATGTATTAAATGAGGGAAGTGAAGCTTAGAAAGGTTAAGTGACTTGTTCAAGTTTACTCTGTTAATTTTGTTTTTTAAAAAACAGAATATTATGCAGAATTCATTGTGTAGGCATAGTATATTTGAAATAATATCATTTTCATGATATTTATATTATCTCTTTCCCTCAATTAAGAATTATTAATATCAGCTCCATGACCAATGCTTCAGTAATGAGATTTGGCAGAAATAAAATAAATATAGCTGTCTTTTTGGCTTTGATTTCAAAGTCCTGAAGTCTTAGGAATCTCCAGGTAAGAGAAAAATTTAGGAGGAATGTAAAAGGTAAGCCTTCTCTCCCTGTTAATGCCTCACTTCTTTAAAATGAAATTATTATATACGACTACAAAGAGAGATAAAAATGGAGAAGAGATTATAAGATACAGTTGTTGATGGAGCCTGAAGAGGGAAATCCTATCTGCTGTTTCCTAGATAGAGCCCAGGGTAGCTGCAAGATCTTGTGATAGAATGACTAACCAAAAAAGTATAGACATAGAGAGTGTTGCATGGCCTCACAGATATTTCTTAAGTTAGTCATTTTGGGTAGCAAATTAGACTTGAAATAATGATGGTACCAAAGTCATTGGTACCTTTTTGAAAGAGAGTCCATGTTTGAAACTATGTTTGTTATATCCTGCCAGCTGGCTACTTTGCTCATGAGATGATTGAGTAAGCCCTGAGCTGGTGGAGAAGGAGGCAGACAAGTATCCAAGGATCAGGTTAGCCTGTCCACTGAATTAGTAAGAGCATTTTTATAATAGAAGATGGTCTTATGTTCAATCATGAAATGTATGAAAAAGAAAACCTAATTTTAAAAATTGGTAAAATATTTTAAAAGACATTTTACAATAGAGTTTACCAAATTAGTGATAAATACATGAGAATGTTCTCAACGTCATTAATCACCAGGGATTAATTAAAATCAAGATGCTATATCAACACAACCCCACAAGAATTACTGAACTGAAAAGTCCTACTATGAACATAACAGTTGGACATATGGAAAAGTCAGGATTTCCATACATGTTTTGTGGCAGTTTAAATTAGTATAACCAATTTGTACAATGGTTTTGGCAATATCTACTAACTCTAAACATACCTTATGATCCCACAATTCTACACTTGGATATGCATACCTAAAAATGTCACTAAAAAATAGCACAAGAATGTTCATTGTAGCACTATTAATAATAGTCCCAACCTGGAATCTACCCACGTACTACAGAATGTTTAAGTAGTATATTCATGCAAGAAAATACTATACTGTGCTGAGAGTGAATAATTTAAAATACACACAATATTGCTGAAACTCACAAGCATAATATATAGTGAAAGAAGGCAGACCCCCAAAAAGTATATATTGTGGAAGTACATTTATAGAAAGTATAAAAATGGGCAAAATTAACTAATTCTGTTATTATAAGTGAGAAAAACACTTAAGATAGGGAGGGAAAAACAACTGGAGGGATGCACAAAGGGAGATCTTGAAGTTCTGTTAACACAATGTTTTTTTAAAAGATGTTCTGTTTGTTAAAATTCATTAATTTATGTACTTATGATCTTTATTGTTTCCTTTATGTATATTATAGTTAAATACAAATTTTAAAAAATAAAGCCTCATTCAGAGAGTATTTATGCAGAAAATGGGTTCATAAAAATCAATGTTTTTCATTTCCAGATGGGACTATCGTGCGGTGGACTTAGTTGAGAATTTTATCATTTCTCCCTCCTAGACCATTTGTTTGGACTAGTATTCCATATTCTTTGTATGTGACATTAAAATTGGATCAAATACTCAATAGTTCTCCATAGGTATGGGTTTTACTCTTTCTCCAAAACAGAAATACTTGGTTTATAGGTACCATTACTAAAGGCTAGAAGAAAGATTCCGTTTATGCACATGTGATATGCAGGACCTCTTTCTCTGGGTGCAAAGCCTCACTTTCAGTCAGGTTGCTGTAGGTATGGCAGATAATGAGGTACCAAACTTCCTAGCATAATGACCTAAGAATACGTACACTACGTTAACCATATATTTCTTGTTAGTTTTCCTATTGATATTTTTTCTTTTGAAATAACTAATGTAATAAACTAAAACCTGAGTTTTCTATGTGGTAAAGCAATCTTAGAGATCACATTCTTTTACTAACTATGATAAGCACCATTTCCACTTTGCTTCTGGTGAAAAACAGTAGCCACCTATGCTTGGTAATCCTGAACCCCTTCCAAGCCAATTGGGAACAGGGAACCCATTTAAATTACAAATCTTCCCAGTAGCATGTGCTATATAGTAAAATAGTATACAGCTATTTAGAATTTCAGCACACAAATTGCTCCTCCCAATTGTAATGAAAAACAAGCCTTCTAAGTCTCTCTCTTTCTCTCCCCTCCCCACCTCAATCAGTCATTTTTGCGGGGAGGTTAAGCACATGATAAATCCAAACATTTCCATCTACCAAGGTTTTTAAATAGCTTTTTCTACATTATATGAACAGATTTCTGTCCTACAATCTCTATAGTAAAGAGTTATATCTATTAATAGTTTTGCTCAGCTAAGCCAGCAAGTAAAACTGCAGCTGTCTACCAGAGCTAGAATTTTGCATACAGAACATCTTGTTAGGGCATCTAATATATTGTATCAATATCTTCTGCCTGATGCAAAATTAAATTCAGTCCTTCTTGGTTCAGCACACTCAAATTCTATTTGCAAGATTTTAGATACTACAAATGAACAAATACCTTTTGGATATAACCCGTCTCTGCTCTGTTCTCATTTTCATTTTAATCCCTAGACTATGTTGGGCTCAATATATGGCAATTGTTTCAGCAATAAAAGCTTGTAGAAATTGAGAAAGTATGTATATTGAATTTCTATTCTTCATGCATACTTATTTATCTTATAATTTTATTCACATTCTTTTTCTTCAGAGCTAAATTCTACTGGAGATATGTACTTCTTTTCTTAGAGTCATGTTTTCTTTCCATCTGAGTTCCTTTTTCTTTTGTATTCAGCCTTTTTTCTTCTCTTACTCCTTCCTTCTCTCCCTCTATTCCTCTTTCCCTTGATCTCCCTAATATTCTTCTTTTCTTTACATCTGCTTTGGTTGTATTATGTTTGCTAGTTTCCTTGTGACTTGGCTTTCTGTATACCAACTGGAATTTTTCCTCACAGTTGAAAGATATATTGAAGAACTGAAGGCACCATATATCCAAGAAAAGCTTATTGATTAAAGAAAAGGAATCCAATGGGCAAAGGGCTGTTCTTTTAGTCATGGGTAAGAAACTCTTTCCTAGAAGCACCTTATAGCGCATAGGTCAAAATTTGGTCCTATAGTTACTTCTAGCTGCAAGTTAAGCTGAAAATAAGGGATTTGGCAAATAATTTAAAACAATCAAGATTCATCTTCTAGGCCTGGGCACATGGAAGTGCTAAGTGAAATTGAGCTTTTCTTTGGGAGAAACAGAATGGGATAATATCATAGGTAAATATTACCAATGTCTGCAACATCATAGTATTTATTTTTATCTTGCTCATGCAAGGGAGGGAGCAGGCAATATTAGAAATCTCATGTAGAACTTGATATCATTTATTTATGGATTTCATTTTCTATCATAATCTTCATTTATTTAGTATAATGGAGTTGAGTGAGTTATTCTTAAAATCTTTTCCATCTTCTTTGAAACTACTAACGTCTATATTTGTGTTGCCAGAAATCTGCTTTAACAACTGGATATTATTTTTCTGTTCTCTAACTGCAACTTGAGTGTGAAATTTGGGGGTTGAATGAGATAAGTAGATAGATGCACTTATGAAAAATACCAGTGTTCTATAGAATCTGGACTCTGCAATGTCCCTGACGTTCTTAAAATGCCATGTACTAGGACTAACTTTGCTAATCTGATGGAATTTACTCATTTTTCACTTCAGTGCTATTCCCTAAAAGATGAAAAACATGTTGGTCCTTTCTATCACTGATGAGGTACATTGTAGGTATGCAGAAGATTCTCAAAAAAAAAAATTCTCTTGATTTACCTTTTAATTACTATGGTGACAGGGAGAAGTTTGATGGTTTTATTGACTTGCCTTATTCCCCAGTTACTGATCGTTTGGAACCAGAGTGTTGTTCAGAGTTTTTCTATCAAGCCAATATACACTAGAATTTTCTGCTTATTTCCTTGGCAAGATATTTACAAAACTTTAGGTATTTAAGTTTATAAACATTTCTTAGTTTGTAAATTGTTTCCTGTTCCTATTATTATTGTTGCTATTATTTTGGTTAGTTTTAGTTATTTCATGAAATTAAATATCGAGGGAAAGAAATACTGTGAACCTGCTTTACAACATCATCTTTGCAAAAATGTCTTCTGATAAAATCAGTTTTCAATATATTTTAATCACTTATACATTTAAACAAAGTTGCAAATTTACTATTAAATACTTTCAAATCCATGACCTTGTATTCCTACTGGCAACATTTTATTTTAAAGATGCTTTAACTCAAAACAAGATATGCACAATGACTTTCTGAGAGCACTTCCTGCTTTAATTTTTTCCATTATTGCTTAAAATTTGTAATAGTTTTACTACTTATCATATTAAGTTTTAGCCTTGAATTGATAGACTTCAAAATAATTTGCCTTCTCTTGCATTATCTCCTGTTTTTTTTTTCCCTCCCAAGGAAGACAAGAAGATATTAATTTGTATGCCAACTCTGCAGGCTTGGTAAAGCAGGGGTCTCCAACCTATGGTGAGTTGTATAATTATTTTATCATATTACAATGAAATAATAATTGAAATAAAGTGCACAATAAATGTAATGTGATTGAATCATCCAGAAACCATCCCCTTCCCCCCCCCACATCCCTCAGTCCATGGAAAAATTGTCTTTCATGAAAATAGTATCTGGTGCAAAATTTTTGGGGAATACTATGGTAAAGGATGCATGAAGTGCTATGCCAAATCAGAATCTAAGCCATACCAAAGACTAGCAACAGTGAGGGCTGAAGTAGAGTTGCAATAAATTCTACTGAAGCACTGTGCAGGATGTATGTATGCTGCCACATTTTCCCATACCATTTGTATCTTGACTGTTGGAAAATTATTTGACTTTCTCCCTACTAAGTACTGCCTTTCATCTAAAGCACAATTTGAGTCTCCTCACTCATGAAACTTGTTTGAATTGTTATAAATTCTGAGTCATTTTCCTAACTTATATAAATATTATGTGTCTAAGCCACTAATTTAATATTTGTCATATGTTCTATTTATAATTATATATTTATATGTATATAGAAATGTATGTATATATATATATATATATAAATTAGCTTTTTTCCTAACCATGGAATCTTCTGATTGTGATACTATGTGTCTTATATCTCTGTGGTATTTTCAGGCCCTAACACTGGACACTCTACACCATTGGAGATCAGTATTTACTGATGATTAAGACAACATATACTTGTATTTTTCTCTAGGAGATGAAATACGAACATGTCCATAAATAAAAAAAATAAACATCTATGGGAACAGGCATAGTATTTATATTTAATGAAAGTGCCTGAGTGGCAGCACTCAACTCTCAAATTCTTACTCTATATCGCTTTAACTTCTGGGACATCTTGTCCCTAATGTATTCTAGGGTTAAGGGGTAATGGTCATTGAATCTAATGAATTATGGGGGTAGAAAGCTTTATGCTCATAATAAGTGGTAAGAAATGTTCTTTTTTTCCTATGTTGGTAAAAGCACAGATCTCATGACATTGAAAACACGAAAACAACGTAAGAATTTTCTTATGAATGCTTTTGAAGCATTGTTTTAATACACCAAAGTGTCTTAACAAGAGCTGCATTATTGATAAGTAAAAATCTCTTTTAAAAACAAAAGGGAGGGATGTGAATTTAGGGAAGGACACAGCTATATCCCAAACCCAAAATAGAAAGAACAATTCAAACTAATGAGCAACTAGAACTAAAAAATAAATTACTTAGAAATGTGGTTAATCTTTCCATTTGCAGAGACTCACATGGACACTTGTCATTTCTTTTCTGGGCATTCGATTCATGTTTTCTTGATCCTTAAATTGGCTTTTTATGCTTCTTGGGCACATAGTAGCTCCAGGTAATATTTTATCTGCTCTCAATTTAAGAAATCCTAATTAAGATCTAAGGCCTGAGTGTTAATTTCAACTTATCAGAAAGACACAGATGGCCCAATTTGGGAGAGCTATCTGCCATTTGTGGGAAAAATAGTATTTTCTAAAATAGCCACAATAAGGCCTACCATCTCACATTCTATTTTACAATGAGATAGTTATACTTTTTCCATTAAGAAGTGGGAGGTTCATGTTCCAACCTCTTGAATCCTAGTGGTCTTTGATTATAATGGGCAAGACTCTGTGTGGCTTCCAAGGCTTGGTAATAAAAGGCTACACTCTTTTGCTCTGGTTCTTTTGGAATGCTCACTATAGGAATTTAATAGACATGTGCGAGGAAGCCCAGGCCACTTGTAAGAGTTTTGACTGACAATCCCAACTGACCTCCTAGCTGACGGCCCACTATCAACTGCTACATGATGTATAAGGATGTTTTTTAAATGACTCCAGCCACACCATCATCAGACTACTAACTTATGAGAGACTTTGAGTGAAAGCAGTCTAGCTATCCCAGAGCCATGAGGATAACACTAAATGATTGTTATTGGTTTAAGCCAGAACTTTTTGAAATGATTATGTAAAAGCAATTTTAACAGGAAAATGAGGCAAACAAGAAGTGAGTTCTTGCTTTACAAACAAAGCTACAGGAGCCCACTCCTTTGAATACCAATACAAAATGAGAGAGCTTGGAGTAGCAAACCATCACAAAAGTCTGCAGTATCTGTATTACATCAATAATGATACTTGGTAATTCTGGGTCAGTAAATATTCAGAGTACTCAGGTTGAGTTACAGCTTAGGACCTGAGACAGGGATGCTAACACAGTTCTTGTTTCAAACTAGAAATTCACTTCACGGAATTTTTCTATGCTCATATTGTTGATCAGACAATATTAACAAATATTTACTGAGATTTTACCATGGACCACGTGGTAGGCTAATTTCTGGAGGTATAAAGACAAAAAGACATGGTTCCTTTTATTTAGAAAGGCATCTGGTTGTAAAACAATATTTGAAAAAAAAGGTTCAATGACTTGTTTAAAATGTTGTAATAGAAGGAATATTATTATAGCAGAATCATGAAAGAAGGGCCAATCCATTGTACTAGGTGTTCAGGGATGGGCAAAGAAGTAAAGAAAGCTGTAATGTAGAGGCGTAATTCATGAGTCTTGCATTTTCGAAGGATTAAAGGTGATAACATTTTAAGGATATATTTATATTCTTGCATCTATTTTTTAATAGCAACATATATTTGAAACTACATTGTACTTGATGTTATGACTGTTAGGGTCCATTTTTTTCTGTCTCTGTAGCCTCTAGGGACATATGGCAACATAAATTAGGAAGAGTCCTTTGTTAAGTAAAGTGGAAAATTATATTGTCTATAAGGCATACAGCATACTATGAGAAGTTAAGTATTGTCTTGGGACTGGAGGAAGGGTTTTATAAAGAGTTTGCCAATTTGGTGACATATATATACCATGGAGTATTACTCAGCCACAAAAAAGGAATGAAATAATGTCTTTTGCAGCAACTTGGATAGAATTGGGGACCATTATCCTAAGTGAAGTATCTCAGGGGTGGAAAAACAAATACCACTTATAAATGGGAACTAAACAAGGAGTATATGCAATCATAAAGTGGTGTAATGGACATTGAAAACTAAAAAAGGTGAAAGATAGAGGGGTAAGGAATAAAAATCTACCTGTTGGGTACAATATACGCTATTTTGATGACATGTACACTAAAAGCCCTGACTTCAGCATTGTAAAACTCATCTATACAACAAAAAACACTTTTACCTCCTAAATATATTGAAATTAAAAGGAGTTTGCCAATTTTTAATTTAAAATTAAAATAAGTTCTCACCTCCTAACATAGCAATTCTATCTCTCTTTACTAGCACCCACAACTTTAAGACTGGAAAAAGGAAGTGAAAAGATCTTTATAAAGACCACTCAATTCTGAAAATTTTTATTCTATCGTCTATCTTATTAATTTTTCCAAATTAGACGTGACCGCTTGCAAAATCACTAACTCATTAATTCTAAATTCTATGTTTTCATCTAGTAGAATGGACCAAATGTGTAATTTTTATCTAGTTATATCCTTCTCTCCATTGCTAGTTTTTAATTTTCAGGGCTTATGTCCACCACTGGATCTTAAACAAAAACAGTGTCTAACAGGGTATCTTTCCACATTAAAACAGAACTTAGAATACATCAAGATTTAAGATAAAAGAATTGTGGAAGAAAGTAATCATAAGTCTTTTAACTTTCATTTTACTTTCCCTTTGGGACTACTGAAATGATGAAAAATAAAAAAGATTGATTTAGTACATATTGATGTGGATTAATTCTTAGTATAGTCCTTGTGTTGATTTTTAATCCAGGGATAGAAGAAAAGTTGCTCCTTTCCTATCTTCTGTAGATCCATACAGATATATTTCCTTCCCCCCACCTCGCCCAATGTCCCTCTTCCTGGAAGTACAGAAAAAATAAAGTCATTTCACAATTAATTGAGATTCACGGTTATAACTTATTCAAACCCAAAGAATGAATTATTAAATTTTATAACAACATTTGATTTCAGCTGAACTAGTGTTAATTTATGCATGCAACTTAATGTTTTCTTTTCTCAACAAGTATTTACCAGTGCATATTTTCTAAAGGAAAACAAGCTGGAAAGTAGTAGGATTTTATATTATATGTTGTAAAAGATAAGAAAAGGAAGGCACTAAAGCTATTTTCTTAGTATCACTCTTATTTTACAGCTCCCGTTTTTTTCTTGTTATTTCCACTTACCCACAGTGAAAATGTTAGGAATATTACCCTTTAATCACTGTTTTATGAATGATAAAGAACATAATCTTTCTCCTTTATAAGGTAAATTCCCTTTGAAACAATTCTTCTCCTCCACATTAAACCAATGCATTTCTCTTAAGGGGGGAAAAATCCTAAAAAGATGGAACTAATGTATTCTGAGCGTTTAGAGAAGTAGAAATGACATTAAATTGGGTGGTTGGGGAAGAAACAGAGGGATCAGAAAAATTTTATGAAGTGATATACATTTGCATCACATTTACAACATATAATATATTTTCATGTTGATTATATCATCCAGTTCTCACAGAAAAATAGTAATATAGTCCTCACTGACATTTTGTTTGTAAGAAAACAGAAGCTCAGGGAGATGTTACATGTCCAAGATAACATATCTACCAAGGGGCCACACAAGATTGAAGCCCATTCCTGCTCACTCCAGAAGCCCCAACAGCCTTACAGCAATAATATAGGCATACACGTGCGCACACACACACACACACACACATTTTAAAAATATTTGTTTTTAGGATTATATCATTTCCATTTCAGTTTTCCATAAATAATTTTCTCTCTAATTTTCCTCCATGATTTATCTTCTTTTACTCTAACACTGATGTATGTATTCATATTTAAGGAAAACTTCCTAAGTAATATAAAAATAATATTGAAGCTGATAGCCATCTTTAATTGAATGCAAAATTGAAAAAGTTGATGAATAGCTGTAGCATCTTTGAGTTTTTCTTTCTTGCTCACATTAATTTTTCAACTTTGAAACCTTAAAGTTTTTTGCTTGTATTATAAAAATATTTCATTTTAACAGTTTTCCATGCCCTTTCTCTTTTCTGTTTTCCCATCTGCATATGCCACATAAATAGTAACAGACAAATTAGAAATTCATTTTCATAGTTACATCACTAAACCTAACTAACCTTATTGCACCTACTAAAGGAGTACAAAATAGATGCCCAGAAAAAACCAATTAGATACTCAATAGAAATACATATAAGAAAAAAGTAATGAGGAAAAATATATTTCTGTCTTTCTTTGGAACTGCTTCATTTCATTTTGGTCTTGGATATGTAATTTTTATTGTTGACTTAAATATAATATTATTAATCAAAGCTTATGGGGACTGTGTTAGTCCATTTCGTGCTACTATAACAGATACCATAGAATGGTAATTTATAATAAACAGAACAGAAACTTATTGACTCATGATTCTGGAGCTGGGAAGTCAAAGATCAAGAAGACAGCATCTCAGGAGGTCCTTCTTGCTGCATCATTCCATGGCAGAAGGGCAAAGAGAGGTCGAGAAAAAGCAAAAGGGGGCTGATTTGGCCTTTTATAAGAAACCCATTCACACTATAAAGAACCCACTCCCATGATAATGGCATTAATACATTCATAAGGGCAGAGCCCTGATGACCTGAACACTTCTTAGAGGTCCCACCTTTCAACTCCTCTGCATTGGTAATCACATTTCCAACACATGAACTCTGGGACACACATTCAAACCATAGCCGGCACCTTGACTACTCAAGGTGAGGCCAGAATGAGGCTTAGTAATTACCTGATAATTGTAGGAATCAGCTTCTTCAGATATTTTATGAAAGAATATGGGAGAAGAGTGGTTTTATAGATCTTGCAGGAATAATAAGTGATTTTACTATTTTCAGATCTCTGGGGTAATGAGTAGTTGATTTCACAGAGTCATGAGGTACCTCTGTAGAAGTGTTTTTGCTAAAAATTACTATCTTTGGATATTTTATTACACTTGTTTGTCACTTTTAATTAGAGTTTAGCTGACAAAGACTGTGTTAGATATGTGCAACAGGCCAAAATCTGAATCTCATTCCTAAAATTTTTATGCATTTTTTTCATGTAGCTATATTAAATATAATAAAAACTCAGCAGAGCCATATTGACCATAAATTAAAGCCAAATCAATAGTTTTCTGCCTTTGGATTTAATATATTATTATAAATAATTTTGCTAAGGTTTTATTGTCTTAGTGATATTTTTCACACCTGGCATTGATTATGCATCTTTTCCTACTTTATTGCCAGATATCTAACCTAAAGAGCTTACTAAGCAAATGCAGACCATTTTTAAATTGCTTAATATACTACAATGCACCTCTCATTAGAAGACCATAAGCATTATACCTAATATATTTATATTGTTGTGAAATTATTGAAAATAGTTGCATATGTTTATTCTATAATTATCATTGACTATTTTTAAGCACAGTACTGGATTATGGACATATAATGTGATAAAATACAGTCAGACACAATTCCTGCCTTCATGGAATTTACAGTATAGTACGTAGTAAGACATTAAGTGAATACCACAAAATAAAGTATAATTGCAGATTTAGATCATTGTAATGATAGAAGAGTTCATGATTTTACTTAAAATTGGAGAAGAAAGAGAGAAGTGACAGGAAAGACTTCTTCGCCTAAGTGATATTTAAGCTGAAGCACAAAGTAAGCAGTTGCTTTAATTAAGAGAAAAGTGTTGGGTAGAATATTTCAGTTACAGAGACTCTAGTTCATACAAAAACCTAGAGGTTGAAGGTCCTTACATAACTAGTTGGAGAAAATGGAAAAAGTCTAGCTTAGACTGCTATCTACTGAGAGAAGTAGAAAGCACTGCAAGATGATGGTAAATAGGTACGTTCTTGTGGAACCTGTGAAGGAATTTTTATTGTTCTTAAGCAAAACAGGCTAACATTAATAATTTCTAGGTGGCAATGTGCAACATCATTTACCAGCTTTGAGTATAATGGGAAAAGAGCCATTAGTGTCAGCTGAGAGACAAGTCTTCTGAACAGGATATGATGGTTGTATAAACTGGAGTAATGATGTAAAAATTAAGATATGTATGTGGATTCGAGAGATATTTTGGAATCCATCCAATTTTATGCTTCATGTACAGAGGGGATGAGGAAAAAAGATGTTTTGAAGATTATTTCAGGATTTTTTGGTATGAGCAGCCAAACAAATATGGTGGAATTTATTAAGAGGAGGGATTGGAAGAGGAATATACATACTAACCATAGCTGACTTTAACACATCTCTTGTAATCAAACAGCCCTAGTATATAACAAATCAAGCTCTAACTTTGATGTTAGAAGATGTATCTTCTTTTAAAAGAACTTGGACTATGCATGAAAATTGACTACATTTTAGGCTACACGTTAACCACAATGAATTGTCAATAATAAAAGTAACAAAGACATCATTCTTTATGTTTAAAGCATAAAACTAAAAATTAATATCAAAATTAAAAAGATCTTTGCAGTTTAAAAATAAAAGTATGTGTTAACATTTGGGTCAAAGAAAATTTACAAAAATTAAATTTCAAAGTTTTTTTAAATATAGTGATAAAAAATAAAATATATCAGAATTGTGGGGTAAAAGTAAACCATTATCAGAGGAAAATGTATACCATTAAAATACCTATGTGAATGAAATGAAAGTAAATGAGGTAAATGCTCAATTCAGAAACTTTAATTAAAAATGCAAAGTAAACTGAAAGAAATCAAAACAAATGATATAATAAACAAAATCAGAATCATACATCAAATAAATTGTTAAATGTTAAATGTGAATAAACAGAATCCAATAGCAAATTAAATTTGTACATCATGACCAAGTGAAGTTAATGGCACAATACAAAGGTATTGTAATATGAAGATATCAATTAATAAAAGCCTTTATTTTAATAGATGCCCCAAATTATTTGATCATCTCTATATATCCAGAACAAAAGTATTTGGCAGAATTCAACGCTCACTCCAGTAAAGGACGGTTAGCAAAATAGAAGTTGCTGGGTAGTAATTTAATAAGAAAACTACCCCTTAACATGAAAAATACCTCTACTGAAAAGGAAGAATCTTACTTAAAGGAGAAACATTAAATAATTTTCTACCATTTCAGGAAGAAGCAGCTCACTATTTCCATAACTTTTTGACATTGTGTTGGAATCATTTGCCAAGATATCTAGAACAGATAGTCAGTTAGAGGTGTAATAATCTGTAAAGAAGACAAAAGGTTAAAAAATAAAACAACTCCATTTACAGATGTTGTAATTAGATAGCAAGAAATATCAAAAGAATAAAGGAAAAAGCTAATCCTATTTATAATAAGAAAATTCAGTAAACTAGAAGGTAATAAAATTAGCATACAAATCAATAGCCATTTCATATACAAATAAAAATCGCTTAGAACCTACAATGGAAGACAAAGTTTTGTTTATGATAGAAAAGAAAATAAACACATATGGCTAATTTAACAGAAAATGTTCAAAACATATATAAGAAAAAAATATAAAATAATCCTGAAGTACCGAGAGAAAGAATTCATCAAATGAAAAGCCACACTACACTTATGAATAGAAAAAGAAAATACTATAAAGATGCCAGTTTTTCCTAGCTTGCATTATAATTAAATTATTCCTAATAAAACACCAACATACATTTTTATAAGCTAGTCAATATGATTGTGACTTCATTTGGAAAAACCCACAAGAATTACCATGAAAATACTCAAAAAGAAGACAACTTAGTGGGGACCAGAGAAAATGTACAATATAGCTCCATAATTAAAAACAACTTAACATTATTACATGAATAGGCAAAAAACAATGAGACACAATAGAAATTCCAGAAATAGACCAAATGAAATATGGATATTTTGTATAAAATAAAGATGCCACATAAAAGGTGAACAAGTTAACGAATGAGTTTAGAAAAATGATCACATCTTATGAAAAGTAGATAAATTGAATCTGTTCCTTAAACTATACATAATGTTGGGTCATAGTCTATTCTTAGTTCTTGGTGTGCTCTTGCCTGAAGAATGAACAGACACACCAAAAGCAAGGCTAAGCATGAAACTAGTTTATTAAGGAAAGACAAGCTTTACAGAGCAATAGCAAGATATAGGTTCACAGAGCAAGAGCAAGATACCTTCACCTCAGATAATGAACGGACCCCCTGTGGTAACAAAAAGGGCCTTTGTTATGGCCTCTGGTCTTGTTTCATAGTGTTTAGGCTGGGCCCTCCTCATGGTTCAAATGTCACCATTGAAATACTTTGATGGACAGTTGGAAGTTATATAACCTGAGTTTTACTAGGCATGCAGATTTCCCAGGAGCCTCTCTGAAAGTCCATTTGTGGAGGTGAGCTGCAGTGTAGATTTAAGCTAAAGACATGATAATTAACCTTAGGTTGTTTTAGGTCACCTTCCACACCCTATTGTACCTATATGCTACTTGGCCCAGGATAGGGAATCCTCTGCATTCTTTTTCAGTTGGCGCACTAAGTTCTGATTGACAGATCAGTAAAACGATGTTCCCTCCTCCCCAGATGTGGCAATTGCTAGGGCACTCACCTTTGTCCCCATGAGGGCTGGAGTCCCTCACTGTCTATCTAACAATAAGAATAAGGAAAAAGATAAAATATATCTCTTAATCATATGAATAGAAGATCTACAATTCCTATTATTTCAAAATTCAGGCCATTTGATATTGTGTTATTTATATTTTTAAAAATATGTTTGTTAAGGATGTTTCAGAAACATGAATAGTGCTCCAGTCTCCTTGATTTAGTCAGGCTAAATCTAAGGTCACCTCTTTGACTAGTAGTTAATGTATTCTATGGGGTGTTAGGAGGTGAGAGGAATCTCAGAGAAAACATGGTGTGCCTTCTTGGTACTTTCTTTTGATCCAAGATTGCATTGGGTGGATATTGATGGTAATATGTGTACAATTAATATATTTAAAGCATCACTTTTATACTAACATAAACAGCTATGTTCTATATTAGGATGCAAATTCCCTTACTTTTAATGATTAAACTTGAGAGTTCAAAGAAAATCAATGTTTGTGATGGATTGCTGCAGGCTGTGCCCCCAGACTCACAGGAGGGTACATCTCCACTCATCTCTGCTGTTAGCAATACTTCAAGGGAGGAAACTGTAAAGCACTGCCTTCAGTTCTTATTTCCATCCCTTCAACATTCCTCTCCCTCATTTCCATTTCAAAGACCCTTTCAGTTTTCCTTTCCCTGACCTGTAGGAGAAAGGGATCTGTTCCCTCAATGGATAAATTGCTGAGATGGCTGAGACCATTAACTGAAAGGGTTGTTAAGAGCCAGAGTGAGCAGAATGTAACTGATGGAGGAGATGCTCAGGCAGCAAAAATTCAGAGATGTGAGAGCCTGAAAGATTAAATCAAGTGTAATTTCTATTTATAGGGAGTTTAAATCTGGGCAGAAAGACAATAATCCGATTGACTGATTTAGACTTATATGAGTCGTTTGTGCATTTAAAGTTTTCAATGGCCTCATGTTTTTCCCTTTTCCCCTGGAAGTGCACTTTTTGAATGTTATGTGAACCACAGGAGAGAGAAAGTATAAATACCCCCAAGTCACATCACAGCTTCCGGATGATGGGGATTCTAAACAAAGGGGTTGCACACCATGGATGATTTGGTTCATGGTGATTTATTTTAAACATAGCAAAGGAAATATTTTCATGAAATCAGTAAATAAATAGCTACCAAAATTATGTGAAATTTTCTGTAAATTGAATAGATAAATTCAGTAGAGTGTGCTGGCTGGAGGGAGCCTTACATCTGTGTAGGAATGGGTCCCACTTGATTGGACCACTTCTGTCTATACACATTCCTGCCAATTCCTTCTCAGCCCAATTTTTCTCTTCCATTGAAAGTAGGTAGGGAACACTGGCTCTCTGCTCATTTTGTTGATTAATGGGAGGAAGATTTAGAGCACTGCAGAGCACTGGAGAATGGTCAGTGCAGCTGGAGCTTATTAAGTGAAGTGGAGAGTAAAAGGATGTGGGTTATGGTTGGATCAGAGCTAAAGAGAAGCAGCTGCAATGGGCAGATACATAAAAAATGGAATAGAAAATGTGTACTTACTAATGCTTTTAATTATTTTTATGGGATCCTGGGCATGGTACATATACCAAAGTGTTTTGACTATGTACGTTTCATTCAAGTAATGTGAATACAGATGATTCACAAGGATATGGTTCTATTCAGTATACATTGACTCAGAATGAGAAAGTACTTCTCTTCTAATATCCTGCATCCTTTTCGAATACATGGTTCTTAACTTTCTGTGAAATAATGTGTAAATTTATGCAGTGTAGAGCTCCAGAAGCTAAATTTCATTTTGATTCTAAACATTCAAATGTATTCAGAAGTCTTTTTTTTTCATAAGTCTTTCATTGTCATTATATAATTTATCTTAAATGTTATTTTTTATAGTTTTTCTTCAAAAGAGGTCTTATGTTCTTTTTGTATGTGTGTATATATGTGTTTCTATACATATTTGTCCACTTTCATTTCATCAAAACAAGACTATTTCTTGAGATAATGTACTTTTATCTAACTATAGAGAGTTAAAAGTGGTAAAGAAACATTTGTTAATAAATGGTGAATATGGTAAATATATGGTTTATAGGCAAGAGAAGAGCAACATGAAGAACAGACAAAAGTATAGATGTGTAGCTGCACTGGAATTTCCAGGCAAGCACTATTTTGCTTGGTGCTCATTAAATAATTTATCTACATACTGTTAGTGATAAATCTGAAATGTTCTTGTACCTTCTATTCTGATAATATTTTAATTATTTTTAAAGCAAAGAAGACATGGTACATAAATACAGTAACCTTGAAAGTTAGATACTCTTCAAAGGTAGTTTCTATTGAACTATTAAATCACAGAAAATAATAGATGCAGTATAATACATTGTTATTTTCTTTTAATTATTGATTAAATGAATATTTGCATACCTACAATGGCCTAGGTCATGTGATGGTCCTGCAAAGATTCAGGTGAAGTATTAGAATGAGGGCAGACAAATTTTAGAAAATATATGTTGATAAAGATTTTCTTGTGAAAAATATTTTTCTGTCTCTATTTCTTTCTTTCTCTCTCTCTCTCATCTCTATCTGCATTTCTACTTCTATGTCTACTTACATCTCTCCTCAGTGTGTCCCTCTACCTGAAATTCTCACTTCTACTGACATCAACTGAGATGTCATGAACAAAAAGACAAGAGCTTGGCAAGGCATAGTATGTGGTATAAGATAAACCAATAACACACAAGAAGACAACTTTTTATACAAAACTGAGAACAATGAACTAAGGGATGACAGGATGGTGTCTATGAAGTATGTCTGCAGAAAAGCCAGTCCTGGGAGGTCTCCTCCAGAAGACCTGCCAGTGTCAGGATGAAGAGGTTACAGCAGTTCACCATCAACAATGCATGCAGCAAATCTTAATATTATAATAAAAAGAGAAAAGAAATCAATACATTTCAGCACTTTTTTTAACCAACATTGATATTTTAAAAAACTATTTATTAAAACCAAAGCAACTACATGTATACTTTAGGTTCGGTGAATGTTTCAATGTGTATGTTTCTAACCAGTTATCAACCAAGTGTAAAAATTTCTTATTTCTATTTTGGATCATTCACAGGGTCTACTATTTAATTTAAGATAATAATTTGCAAAAGTTGAAGAGAAGGAAATGTTTCCTAACAGTTTTCATTTACTTTTAAAAACTGGATCTAGTCTAACTTTAAATTTATTATTACTCAGTTCTCAAAATGAACAATCTAACATAAATTGCATGTGTGTTACAAAGGATATTTTGTATTATCTCTCTTTCTCTCTAGACAGACAGATGGACATAGATACACTCAGACACACAGACTCTTACATACACAAACAAGTGTGCAAGAGAGGACAAGAGAGAAAAGGGGATAAAGTGAAAAAGAAGGTAGGAGAAGAGAAGTAAAAATAAAAGACTGAAATAAAGAAAGGAGAGAATAATAATGCAAAATAGCAGAACTTGGATACTAGAAGGATTTTAGGATTTTTTTTTTTTTGT
>VBSM01001265.1:18863465-18875501 GCA_008086735.1 Cheirogaleus medius
ATGTCCACTTAGGTGTTGATCCGTTAATACCAATTTGCTGGTGAGTACATGTAAATGGTTTCTTATTAGGATCATGACTTAGTCTTTAAATGATTCTTAACTTTTAGTCTCCATATTTCTCCTTATTGCTCTTTACATTTTATTTTGACAAATATAATGAGGCCTGAAAAATTCTCTCCTGACTCTGACCACCCTCACAACAACATACTTTCAAGTTTTGTTATTATTTTTTTCAATATGTATGGTTTGCTTTGCTTAGTTTCCCTTTATGTAACTGTTTCTCCCTAGGCTAAATATTAAAAATAGTGATGGAAAAGTAATGTATTTGCCAACTGGCAATTATAATCTTTTTCCAGTTTAAGGTTATACTCTTTTACAGCTTTGAGTTATGAGAGGAATGCAGGGAAAATAAACCAATAAATGCAATTGTTCTGTTTTTATTGTCCTAAAAATCTCAATATACTCATAAATATTTTAATCTGAAATTCTTGCAGCCAATACCTGATATTAGAATTGATCTGCTCAGTTATCAAAAATATTGCATTGGTATATCCTATATCAGCAACTGCTTAGCTCTTGGCTGATATATCTACAGCATCTTGAGAGTCGGCCTTAAAAGTACATGCCTATAAATTGGTAATAAATGCCATAGTTGCTGTTAAGTTGTTATTTATGTTGAAACCTTATGGTGTGTTATAAATAGATTTTTTAAAGTGGCAAATAAAACAGGTATGTAGGAAAAAATATGCCAGTTGTATTTCATAGTGATTAATGAAATAATTTCTTCTATAAATATGAAAGGTAATACAAAAAGCAGCTCTGTATGCAGGGAAGATAAACAACTAACACAGCCAGCCATTAAATCACATTTTATTTACACTTCTGTTGTTCATCATTATAGTTGTTTAGCTTCTGTATAATTATATTCCACACATTTAAATGTCAGTATAATAAAATCAGATAACTTCTGGAGCAAAATTCAAGTCAGCTAAATTTTACACAGGTATATGTAGTGTTAGTAACATTTAAGGCCCTGAAAAAATATATATGTGTGTGTGTATATATATTCAGCTATTAAGACTAAATCAAATTTTCATTTAGTAGCTTATTCTATATGCAGAAAAACATGTTATTTCCTTGGGCAGCAGAGGTGGTGAAGAGCTTCTAGCCCAGTACCAAGTGTAGACTTTGTGATCTACAAGAATTTACTGATATGCTAACATGGCCAACTCATTAATTACTCTTGTTTTTATTCTCTAATATTGCTCGTATCTAGTGCTGAATCATTAAAACATGGTTATATAGCACATTCAGAGAGAGAGACTCAGGAAGTTTTCAGTATATATAGTTTCTGGATATTATTTCTTTTCACACCATTTATAATCCTTATAATGTCCATTGCCTTCAGGAGATATTGGTTAAGACTTGGGGAATTTTTGTTTTCATACGTGAAGGAGTATTCTAAGGAGTGTGCTATGTCAGTCTCGATGTACACTGTTTACCTAGTGGTGAAATTAATTCTGCTTGTTTTCCTCATGTATTTCAAATGTTCATGTTCTCTAAATAGTGATCAGACAGAAATCAATTTTACATATTTACTTATCTTTAGAGAATAAAATTTTCACAACATGTCATTTAAACTTGTCTATGGAAAATAAAATTTTATACAAGGGATTCTCTATAAAACTTTCTCATAAGGATAAATTATTATACAATTTTAAAAGCTTGTTTTACTATGAATTATATATAAAACAGTAGATGCCAATAGAATAATTTGTATTTTCTTTGATTAAAAAAGTTATAAATTATTTTATTAATATAGGATTCCTAGGAAGTTATACTAAAAACCATTAAATATGAATAGTTAAAATATCAATTGATGAATTATATTTTGAAAATAAAGTGTGGTATAAATAAGGTATAAAATTCTGAATGCTGTGTCAAATTGTTTTATTTTTTTCTGTCTCAGAATTTACTTTTATCCAGATAATGCATAACTTTCTCCCCTTTTTAAGCAATTTTTATTATAGTGAGGAAGTCTTACGAGTCCAATATACTTGGGTTCAAGTACCAGGTCACCTTCTAAGGGCTGTGTGATCTTGTCAATTTTTTAAATTCTCACCAGACTTACATTTCCATATATGCATATAATGAAGATGTTATTGCTTTCTTCAAAGAGCTGTTCTGTGGATAAGATTTGAAAATTAAATGGCAAGATGGTTGATACACAGTAGGTGCTTAATCAATGTTAGATCCCTTTCCTTTCTATAATGTATGATAATTATAGTTTCACTTGTAAATGTGAATAGTTCATGATTTTTGGGATTCATCCCTTCTTTGCATTTTAATAGCTCTCTGATCCTATTATTCATTCTTGACAATGATTGCATATATAAAATCACAAAACCTTTAGTCATTTCAGATAATTACTCAGACATCTTTATCTGCAGGATGCTGATCAACAATTAACTAAATTCTATCATGTACTTTTGGTGTCAAAAAATAAAAAAAACCCAAGATTCTTAAATGAGGTCAAAGTTTTACAAATAACATTAAGTTGATACCTAGACCTGTTGGGAATTTAATCACTGAATAGCCTGACCTTTAGGTAAATTTTGCATACAGAACTAAAATTGCAGTTCAAATTGTTGTACTAAAGGTAATTCCTCACATGCAGTCTGATAGAGAGATAGTGAAAAATAAGTCTATAGGAAATTAGGAGTCTGATCTTGAAGGATCTTTTAAGTATGTCTTAGTGAAGTTTATTAAGTTAGCAGTTAAATTAATTCTGCTTCCCTCAATTGTCTAAGTTCTCTGAATAATGTCCTGATCCCACTGCATCTTTCTGTTGTAGAGTAATAACAAAATCCTATTGCAGGTCCTGGGAGGATGGAAGCTCAAAAAAGGGAAGTGAGTATTTGTTTGGTATTCTGGATGTAAGTCCTCTGTGAGATATAGGATTGGAAATATTTTCTCCCAGTCTGTGCCTTTTCAATTCAATTTCTTAACAGTGACTTTGAATATCAGACATTTTACATTCTGATGACATCTACTTTATCGTTTTTTTCTTATAGATTAATTTTGTGTCTTATTTAACAAATCTTTGCCTAAAGAAATTTTGAATTGTTGTCTGTGTTCATTTCTAGAAGTTTTATAATTTTAGGTCTTATATTTAGGTCTCATCCATTTTGAGTTAATTTTTGAATTTGATGCAAGGTAGAAATCAAGGGTCATTTTTTTTTCTTTTGCACATTCATGTGCAGTTGTTACAGCATCATTTATTGAGAACATCTTCCTTTCTCGTAATCTTCATACCTTTGTCAAAAATCAACTGACTATATAGGTGAGATTAAACTTGTTGCCAATGTCAATTTTGTTCCACTGATTTTTCTCTCCATTTTTTTTTTACTACTATCACACTCACTTGTTTACTCTTGAAATGAAGTAATATGAGTCCTTCAACTTCATTCTTTTTCAAAAGTTCAGGACATTTGAAGATTTTTTTTTTTTTTTTTTGGTTATCATACATTTTTGAGAATCAGCTTGTCAATTACTTTTTAACTTAAAATACATTTTATTATGTATATTTGAGATTTACAATCTGATGTTATGGAATACAAATAAATAGTAAAATCATTACCACAGGTTGAGTACCCCAAATCCAAAAATCCAAACTCTGAAATGCTCCAAAACCTGAAACTTATTTTTTTAATAGAGACAGGGTCTCACTATATTGCCTTTGCTGGAGGGCACTGGTTATTCACAAACACAATTGTAGTGCACTACTACAGCCCTGAACTTCAGGGTTCAAGCAATCCACCTGCCTCAGATTCCCAAGTAGCTGGAACTACAGTCCTCCAGTTCCATCTATGTTGTTGCAAATGACAGGATTTTGTTCTTCTTCATGGCTGAATAATATTCCATTGTGTATGTGTGCCACATTTTCTTTATCCATCATCCATTGACACAGGTTATTCCATGTCTTGGCTATTGTGAATAGTGCTGCAATAAACATGGAAGTGCACCTATCTCTTAGACATACTGATTTGGTTTCTCTTGCATATATAATCCTGCAGCGGGATTGCTGGATCATGTGTTAGTTCTATTTTTACTTTTCTGAGTAATGTCTCTACTGTTTTGTATAATGGCTATACTAGTTTATATTCCAACTAACAGTGTAAGAGTGTTCTTGTTTTCCTCATAATCTTCAGCATTTGTTATTACCTGGCTTTTGGATAAAACTATTTTAACTGGGGTAAGATGATATCTCATTGTAGTTTTGATTTTCATTTTCTGATGATTAGTAATGTTGATTATTTTAAATATAACTATTGGTTATTTGTATGTTTTCTTTTGAGAATGTCTATTTGGATCTTTTACTCATTTTTCTTCAGATTATTTGTTTTTTTTCGTATTGAGTTGTTTGAGTCCCTTATGTTTTCTGGTTATTAACCTGTTGTCAAGTAGATAATTTGCAAATATTTCCTCCCATTCTGTAGGTAGTCTCTTCACTTTGTTGACTGTTATGTTTGTTGTCAAGAAGCTTTTTAGCTTGATGTAATTCTGTTTGTTCATTTTGCTTTGGTTACCTGTGCTTTTTAGGTTTTACACAAAATATTTTTTCACAGACCAATGTCTTGGAGTGTTTCCCCAATGTTCTCAACTAGTCATTTCATAGTTTCTTGTTTTAGACTTAAGTTGTTAATCTATTTTCTTTGATTTTGGTATATGGTGAGAGATGGGAGTCTAGTTTAATTCATTTGCATATGTACATCCAGTTTGTCCAGCATCATTTATTGCAGAGACTGTCCTTTACTCATTGTATGTTCTTGGCAACTTTGTTGAAAAGAGTTGATTATAAATGTGTGGATTTATTTCTGGGTTCTCTGGTCTGTTCCATTAGTCTGTTTGTTTTTGTGCTAGCCCCATGTCATTTTGGTTACTATAGCTTTATAGTATAATTGAAGTCAGGTAATATGATGCCTCCAGTTTTGTTCTTTTTGCTCAGGATTGCTTTGGCTATTTTGGGTCTCTTCTGGGTCCATGTAGGATTTTAGGATTATTTTTTCTATTTCTGTGAGAAACATCATCGGTATCTTGATAGGGATTGTATTGAATTTGTAGATTGCTTTGGGTAGTATGCACATGTTAACAATATTGATTTTTCCAATCCCAAAACACGGAATATCTTTACCTTTTTGTGTATTTTTTTCAATTTCATTTCTCAATGTTTGTAGTTTTCATTGTAGATTCTTCACTTCTTCTGTTAAGTTTATTCTTAGGTATTTCATTTTACTTTTAGCTATTGTACATGGGGTTACTTTTGGTTTCTTTTTCAGATTTTTTCCTCTTGGCATATAGAAATGCTACTTATTTTTTTAATATTGATTTTTTTTATCAGTTCTAAGTTTTTTGATGGAGTCTTTAGGTTTTTCTAAATATAAGATCATATCTCCTGAAAACAAGGATAATGTGATGTCTTCCTTTCTAATTTGTGTGCCCCTTTTTTCTTGTATAATTGCTTTGGCTAGAACTTCTAGTATTATATTGACTACCAGTGGTGAAAGTAGGCATCCTTGCCTTGTTCCAGATCTCAGATGTAAAGCTTTCAGTCTTCCCCCTCCCTTCATTATGATGCTAGCTGTGGATTTCTCATTTATTGTTTTTATCATGTCAAACTATGCTCCTTCTGTACCCAGTTTTTGAGAGTTTTTATCATGAAAGGATATTTAATTTTATCATATCCTTTTTTGACAGCTATTGAAATGACCATATGGTTTTTGTCCTTTATTCTGTTGATATAATGTTTCTCATTTACTGATTTTCTTATGTCGAGTCATCCTAGCATCCCTGCGATGAATCCCACTTGATCATGATGAATGATCTTTTTAATTTGTTGTTGAATTCAGTTTGCTAGTATTTTTTTTTGAGGATTTTGCATCATCTATGTTCATCAGAGATATTTGCCTATGGTTTATTTTCTTTGGTCATTGTGTCTTTGTCTGGTTTTGGTAGAAGGATAATACTGCCCGTATAGAATGTGATTGGGAGTATTCTCTCCTCCTCTATTTTTTTGTTAAACTTCTTTATTAACCTCCATACTGTTTTCTATAATAGATGTACAACCTACGTGGCTATTGACAGTGTACTAGAGATTTCTGTTCTGCTCATCCTTGCTAACATTTTTTATCTTTTGTCCTTTTTATGATAGCTATCCTTACAAGTGTGAGGTAGTATTTCAAAATTCTACTGAAACTGCAATTTGTATAGCATCACATTTATAGGTCAAATTGGAGAGAATTCACATATTAATAACATGAAATATTTTGATCCATAAACATAGTGTTTCTCTCCTTTTATTTATGCTTGATGGATTCAATAGTAATAATTGGATTACTGACTTTGACATTGTGGTGTTTTTGCATACCAATTATCCCTGTTTTTTCTCCTTTGCTTACATAAGCTGTATTTTGTTTTAGATAGCAAAGAGCCCAATTAAAGATTTCATTTCCAAAACTCTAATGTAGGTATGTTATAGACAATTCCAAAATTTCTTGCCAAAGAGATGTATTAGGTATCTAGGTGTGGCTACTGGAAGAGATCTATATTTCTTTCTCCTTTTCTTTCTTTTTCTTTTTTTTTTCTTTTTGAAAAATAGAAGCTGTCATCAGGGCTCTTCCTCTTTGCCTTGTATTTCTCTTTCCCTTCTCTGGTTGGGAATACTGAAAGCTTTGTGGTCACCAATTAGCATGTAACTTTGAAGAATAAGCCAATATATTAAGAATGACAAAGGCGAAAAAACAAAGGAATATAGGTTCCTGATAAAATTATTCAACTATTATCGCAACCCGTCTTCCTTCTTTCTAATTCTTGTTACATGAAGCCACCTAAATTTCCACCTGTCAAAGCCTCTATTGATAGTTTTTCTGTTATATTTAGCCAGAATCATTTGGATACAATCATTTAGAAATTTCATGGATCCATTCACTGATATGTGAAAGAAAGAATAAAGAATAAATGGCTAGCATCATTCTGTAATGCCAGTGCTCCCTAACCTTTTTGGCACCAGGGACCAGTTTCATGGAAGACAATTTTTTAACAAACTGCGAACCGGGAGGGTGGGGATGGTTTTGGAGAAATTCTCATAAGGAGCATGTAACCTAGATCCCTCATGTGTGCAGTTTACAGTAGGGTTTGCACCCTATGAGAATCTAATGCCATCACCAATCTGACAGGAGATGGAACTCAGGTGGTGATGGGAGCGATGGGGAGAGGCTGTAAATACAGATGAAGCTTCACTCACTTGCCCACCGCTCACCTCCTGCTGTGTCGCCTGGTTCCTAACATGCCACGGACCTGTACTGTCCGCAGCCCAGGGGTTGGGGACCACAGTGCTATGCCATACCAGAGTAAGTGTAAATACCTTATTTGTGGAGGTGTAACTTAAAATACAAAAGAGAAGTCCATCACTTAGTTTTAACATTAGAAAATGAAATTGGAATATTGTTATTATACATAAAGCTTCATGCATTTTATTTTGTTCATATGTGTATTTGTCAAAGCATAAATTAATTTCATAAAACACACATTATACTTTTAAGACAATAAAAAGTTCTGTATCTTAATTTGTTATTTTTGGGTGAGTCACTTTATATGAATGTCTTATGCTTTTTGGAAGAGGAAATTATATACCTAGCATACATTTGTGTTCTGCATATCATTGAGACCTGTGAATTATAGTGCTCATTGTGAATCCTTACTATCTGTGCCTTAACAATCAATCATTGACTTTATTTTTCATTATATGTCAATTTAAGCTTCAGTCTTTAGCATATGTCCTTTGAAAAAGATATATTTTCACCCTTCCTTGCACCCTTCCTTTTCTATTATTTCACATTTTCAAAATATCACTTATTAATAACTTCTCTTATAAAGTATGGGTTCCAAGAAATATATTTGTTTATATTTGTGATCTTGAATGTGATCATTTTTAATAGAGAAGTGTGAGGAATAATAATTATAAAACTAGCAATGGAGTGACATAAATAGAAAATCGGATGAAGCAATATAAAATAGTTTCCAAGAATTCCATTTGTGAAATATATTCTCTTATCTAAGGTTTTGAAAATTAATATAATCACCATCTGGATATGATTAAGTGGAAGTGAGGATATCATGATCCAATTCATGTTTATTATCATGATAAAAATAATACATTCTCCCATTATGTTTACTTTTCTATTATTTAGTTTGCTTAGTTTGATTCTAACAGTAATCCTTTCAGTCTAGAATGACTTCTCAGTTATTCTTGCTCTTTGAAATGCTTCTTATTCTTCAGTGCCAAGCCAAAATGGTGTGAAAACATTCCCAAACTTCAAATTATAGCCACATGTTTTTTAATTCAGTATTCCTACAGCACTGTGATTATATTTCAACCATCTCCTATTGCATTTTGTCTTGTGCAATACACAGCCGTCCACAAGTCTGTCTTTCTCGTTATGGAGTATGTTACTTCAAGGTAAGCTCATGACCTTCTTGTCCTTCTCCCTTTTGTTTTTACTTCCTTTCTTCTTTTCCTTTTAAATATTATTGATGAGAACGTTTGACAAACGTCAAACGACAAAATTTTATTTTCTATAAAATCTACCATTATGCAAGGTGCAACAGCTTAATACTCTTATAAGCATCATTATTTGAAATTATTTTCTTTATAGAGTAGAATAAAGCAACTAAGAAATTATGTTAATGATTTTCAGAATCAATAATTTCCATTGCTACAGAGGACATAGCTATTATTAAAGAAATTAAAGTAAAAACTATAGTATCCAAACAGAATTGTAAATCTCACTTTGGATACACATTTTGAAACGCATATTTCTTCAACTTCTTTCCACTGAAATTTCTTGGAAGCAATGTCATCATACCAGTAATGAGCTCCCCTAACATAATTTTCTTTGCTAATGAATTCCACTAAAAGGACCCAGAATTACTTAGAGAAATGTCTTATTTTACATGTGACTCTTCCATCAGGTCTATTTCAAAGGGTACTTCCTGGTCTAAATGTTCATATTGGTCTTCCATTCTCAGGTTCTAAGTCTAAGTGGGTTTTATCATTGTTGTTAATGCTTTGGTCTGTTTTGCCTTTCCCTGTTGTAGTGTTCTCTCTACTTAAGACTGACATAGGTGTCAACATATCTACATGAGCAAACCATTTGTCCTCCACTTAGACATGGATAGAGAGCTTCTATGATTTCAGGTTTTCAAGTGAAAGCACCAGTATCTTTTCCAACATTAATGTTCGAGAGCACTTCATTACACCAATCCCATACCACTTTCATCCCAGGGGAGATATGAGGCAGACAATTTGGAAAATTCCTCCCTAGACTACACTCTGGCACAGGCACACAAATAGTTTTTCGTAAGGATCTCACAGGCTTCTGTAAGTTGAATCTTCATCAGAAAAGCAAAAAATGTTGATCTTCATCTGAGACTAGAAGACAAATGAAATATTCCCTCCAGTACTGGTCTATGGCTTTCTGTAAACCTGAAGAAGAATACAGTTTCATATGTGTTCTTACCTTAGCAACCCTGATCATCAAAAAAGAATCTAAACTTTCAGTGAACTATTTTTGTTCATCCCATCAATATGCTGAACCCTTCAATCCCCACTGTCTGTGGTATAATTACAAAAGAGGAAGTGAGAAGGAGACAGACTCAGGAACATGAGATAAATCTAGGATTTTTCAAGAATTCTCTAGATACTTGTTCTAAATGTTTACCTTTTTCTTCATCATATGAAATATAGACATACATTATATACCCATTACTATATGTTATAAATGTTCTGTTTCAATATCATTGATCATTTTCCTATAGTAATAATAGCAAAAGCATATGGGTATGCATCTTCTCT
Source organism: Cheirogaleus medius (assembly GCA_008086735.1). Taxonomy (NCBI): domain Eukaryota; kingdom Metazoa; phylum Chordata; class Mammalia; order Primates; family Cheirogaleidae; genus Cheirogaleus; species Cheirogaleus medius. The sequence continues at coordinate 18,873,379 of VBSM01001265.1, forward strand.
TGAGCGTCAGCCACAGATCAACCCAACGGAAAATGGAAACTTGCTGTCTAGATTTTTAAATTAATTACCTTTACTTGCCAGGCAACTTCCTGAAGTACTAGAGAAGTGAAATGGAGATAAATCAGTCATGGCTAAAGAAGTGATCTTAGTTAAAACTAATGAGAAAGCTAATTGTAGTCATTTATCTTCATGTCAGGTTCATTATTATACCATGGCTTTTTTTCATCTATGGTCAAATGGTTTATGTGAATAAACAAATTTTCAGGTCCTTGTATTGTTGAAATAAGGATGTTAAAACAAGAACTCACACTTTGTTAAGAAGAAGCTGAAGCCCCTATAAAATTTAATGCATTGAATTTTTATTTCCTAAAGTAAAATTTTATATTTCTATATACTCTATTAGGTATGTAATTTAACTACTTGGGTTATGTGACTTTGTGGAGCAATTTCTGTGTTTCAGGACTATTAAAGCCATTTTACTCATAGATGTTATTACTTTCCAGTGAAAGAAGTTTTTTATTTAGTATTTGAATGAGCAACATGAGATCAAATTTAAACTTTTAGCATTTGATATGTTTTGTTTTATGCATTTGTTATACATCAAAATAAAATATTTTAAAGGTCTTTTTATTTTTCTTAATTGTTATTTCAAAATATTATGAGGGTACAAATATTATTGGTTACATGAATGAATCACTTTTGTTATGCTTGAGTCAGTGTTATAAGTGTGCCCATCACCCAGATAGTGTTCATTGTACCTGTTAGGTAGGTTTTCACCTATCCCATCCTCCCCCCACCCCCTGCTTGATTTCCACTCAGTTTTACTTCCCTCTATACATATGTGTGCTCATTGGTTAGTTCCAATATAATAGTGAGTACATGTGCTGTTTGTTTTGCTGTTCTTTAGATACTTCACTCAAGATAAGGGTCTCCAGTTCCATCCAAAATGTTGCAAAAGGCCTGAATTCATCCTTCTTCATGGCTGAGTAGTATTCTACAACATACATATACCACATTTTGTTAATCCACTCATGAATTGATGAGCACTTGGGTTGATTCTACATCTTTGCAGTTGTGAATTGTGCTGCAAAAAACATTCACGTGTAGGTATATTTTTGATAAAATGACTCATTTTCCTTTGAGTAAATATCCAGTAGTGGGATTGCTGGATCAAATGATAGGTCTACTTTAAGTTTTTGAGGAATCTCTATACTGTTTTCCATAGAGGTTGTATTAATTTGCAATCTAGATAATGGCTTGCTTTATAAAGTTTAAAATTCCATAAGATAATGAAAATAAGATTACAAAACCTGCTTTTCCGTACGACTTTAAAAGTTTTAATTGAAATGATCATACATATTTCTATCTTGTTAATACTTTTCTGCATCAGATCAATTTGTTTCTTAATGTCTTAGATTTTGTTTGCAAGTTTTCCACATTTTTAAAATAAGTCATTGTATTTTTTTATATATAAGTGTGCTTTGTGCAAATCTGAGTGATTGGTATTTTTTCTGTGAACACAATGATTGCATTTTATTAGCCATTTTAGGCATCCTTTCTAAAATTTGACAATACAGTTCAATTTCTTTTTTTTTTGTCTTTTTTAATTTATTTCAGCATATTATGTGGATACAAATGTTTAGGTTATGTGTGTTGCTTTCCTCCCTTTCCCCCCCAGAGTCAGAGCTTCAACCATGTCCATCCCCCAGATGGTGCACATCGCACTCATTATGTTTTTATATACCCATCCCCACTTCCCCCTCCCATCTGCCCGATGCCCGATAAATGTTATTCCTATATGTCCACTTAGGTGTTGAACAATTAATACCAATTTGCTGGTGAGGTAAAGTGGTGCTTATTTTTCCATTCTTGGATTACTTCACTTAGTAGAATGAGTTCCAGCTCTATCCAGGAAAATACAAGAGGTGCTATATCACCATTGTTTCTTAGAGCTGAATAGTACTCCATGGAATACATATACCAAATTTTGTTAATCCACTCATGTATTGATGGGCACTTGGGTTGTTTCCATATCTTTGTAATTGTAAATTATGCTGCTATAAGCCTTTGAATGCAGATGTCTTTTTTATAGAGTGTCTTTTGTTCTTTTGGGTAGATGCCCA
>VBSM01001265.1:18875601-19023172 GCA_008086735.1 Cheirogaleus medius
AGGTTGAACTAGTTTGCAGTCCCACTAGCAGTATAGGAGTGTTCCTATCTCTCCTCATCCATACCAACATTTATTGTTTTGGGACTTTTTGTTAAAGGCCATTCTCACTGGAGATAAGTGATATCTCATTGTGGCTTTGATTTGCATTTCCCTGATGATTAGAGATGTTGAGCATTTTTTCTATGTTTCTTGGCCATTATTCTATCTTCTTTTGAAAAGTTTCCATTCATGTCCTTTGCCCACTTTTTGATAGGGTTGATTTTTTTTTTCTTGCTGATTTTCCTGAGTTCTAAATAGATTCTAGTTATTAGCCCTTTATCGGATGTGTAGCTTGTGAAAATTTTCTCCCATTCTGTAGGTTGTCTGTTTGCTGTCGTAACAGTTTCTTTGGCTGTACAGAAGCTTTTTAATTTGATCAGGTCCCATTTATTTATATTTGTTGTTTCTGTGATTGCCTTTGGGGTCTTCCTCATAAATTCTTTGCCTAGGCCAATGTCTAGAAGAGTATTTCCAACGTTTTCCTCTAGAATTCTTATTTCTTTTCACCATTTCTTTCACTTTTAAAGTATATTATTTTGAGTAAAATAAGAAACTTCTTTTTACAAACTTTAAAGGTAAGCACAGAATCAGACTCAGTAATCTCTTCAAATTTCAAAACCCTTAGTGGTTCTCAAGCTATTTAATAGACTAAGTGAAAAAGCTCCTACTTAACATATAATTTACTTCCCTCTCTTGACTTAATCTCCTTGTTTAGCTTTAACTTTTTCTTGCTAATCCTCCAAATCCAGTATAGTACCCCTTATTCCTTCCTTTCTTGCTGGGTTATCTTCTGTCTGAAACATAGTGTCATCATCTCTGCCTATTGAAATCCTTTCTATTCTTCAAGTCTCAAACCAGCTTCTACAGGATAATTTCTTTCATCACCCAAACTTTATATGAATTGTTCCTCTCCCAAACTGCTGCGGTAGTTTCTGTCTCATTTTTTCATTATATTCTGTACAGTAATTTTTAAAGATGCCACATCCTTACATGAAATACAATAAATGTTCCCTCACACCATTAAACTCTAGTCAATTTTGTTAGAAAAATTTTAAAAAAGAGGTGCTATTTCAATTCACACAAAGCTAGCAGTATTAGATAATGCTTCATGAAAAAAGTGACCTTTAAAGATTTTAGAATAGATATAATTTAATCATCAAAATATAGAATATTATCAGCAAGAAAAAATGATTCTGCATAGAAGGAATGGGACACATACAGAAGAAAATATAATGCGTGCATAAGGAATATTTAGTGCTCTGGTTTTGCTGGTGAAGACTTGTTTGTGAGTCCACTCCGTGTTCTGATTACTTGGCAATGTTCAATTTAATCATTATTCGCTCAAAATTGCCTGAAGAGCTTCCTCCCCTGGGCATAGAGAGAATGTCCAGAGCATTCTTAATTGCCAAAGGGACAGAAACATGATTGCTCAGCCTGCTGAGCCAACTTCCTCTGTTGGAGATTTCCTTGGAGTCTTTCCCTTTGCCTGTTAAGTTTGTTCCTGTTGTGTCTGCATCTGCCTAGTTTCCCACTCTGTTTGAGATTATTTAATTGTTCCACATGCTGGGAGTGTTTATTTATTCACCCACCAGACACCTGCACCTCTTTTAGGCTGTCTTTTTTATTATTTTATAAATAGGAAAAAAGTCACATTGGGGGTGAAACGCATTTTATGTCCATTGAAAATGTTTAGTTAGCAATCACAGTTGACAACACATTGTGTTAATTTCACAGTCTATTGGAAACATTAGCTCATTAACAACCTAATTAAGGAAAACTGAAAAAGAGGTGATTTAGAATTGAGAATACTGTTTACTCTAGTCAGCATGTGGTAGCAGAAGCCACAGATCTTTAACTATTAAGCACAAAACTGATCTCTGTCTAACTTCCATCAACACTTGACCCCGTTAGATTTGTACTTCCCCCTTTCTCTTCTGTGTCACAGGAAATAAAATAGGTACCCTGATTAGAGGTGACAGGATCAGTTTTATACTTAAGGTTAGTTTTGTGTCTTGAAAATTGAGAGGAATGGTATAGACAAAATAAATTTACTTTTTTCCCTCTTGCCCTCTTTCCTAAACATTTCATAAGTATTTGCTATGCATGAGATATGCATGAAATGTAGCCTCTGACTCTCATTTCACTCTACAAGATAGATTTTTAAAGAAACTATTTACAGTGCAGTGTGATAATTGCAATGACAGTTTTGTATAATGCAAAGAAATAGGAAGATGAGATGATGGTTAAGAAAAGCTTCCTGTATAAGGTGAATGTTTAAGTTACACTCCATTTTAACTTTTATATACTACATATAAATTTTGAAAGAATTTTTATATTATGTTTTTCTGTGACTGTAACCCTATTAAGAGGAGAAAAAAATAATAGAAATGATAATACAGGTAGGTAACATTAATTGTTTCTTATTTGTCTGATACTGTTCTATGGGTCTGGCATGAATTAACCTAAACTTATTTAATCCTTTTAACAGCTCTATGAGGGAAGTACTATTTCTATCACCTCCATTTTGCAGTTTAAGAATCAGAGGCCAGGGGTTAGAGTAATTGTCCCAAACATAACCACAAAATTAAGTACTAAATCAGAATTAAAACCCAGGCAATCTGATTCCTATGCCTTTGGTTTTATTCTCTGTGAAATGGAAAGGAGAGCTTTTGAAAAAAGGAGAAAGACTTTCACAGAAACATATTTGTTTAGGGTACAGTCAGGAGAAAATAACACACCAGTAACTTGAACAGGGGCATTTTAATTCAGCAAGAGGATATAAGAATTATAAATATATATGCAATCAATTCTAGAACACCCAGATATGTAAAGCAAATATTATTATTGCTAAAGAAAGAGATAGACTCCAATACAATAATAACTGAGGACTTCAACATGTGACTTTCAGCAGTGGACAGATCATCTAAGGAAAAAATCAAAAAATAAAAATCAGACTTCATCTTTCCTATGGACAAAATGGACCTAGTAGACATTTATAGAACATTTCATCCAACAGATGCAGAATACACATTCTTCTCAGTACGTGGGACATTCTCCAGGACAGACCATATGTCAGGCCACAAAATATGTCTCAGTGTTTTTAAAATGAAATCATATCAAATATTTTTTCTGACCACAGTGGAATAAAAATAAAAATCAATAACAATAACTTTGGAAAGTCTACAAACACATGGAACTTAAGCAACATGCTCCTGAACAACCGTGGGTCAATGAAGAAATTAAGAAGAAAATTTTAAAACTTCTTGAGAGAAATGAAAATGGAAGCACAACATACTAAAATTATTGGATACAGTAAAAATAGCACTAAAGGGGAATTTCACAATAATAGCAATAAACAACTACATCAAAAAAGTAGGAATGCTTCAAATAAATAACCAAATGATTCATCTTAATAAACTAGATAAGCAAGAGCAAGCCCAACTTAAAATTAATAGGAGAAAATAAATAATGAAGACCAGAGTGGAAATAAATAAAATGGAGACAAAAGAATTAAAACAAAATGATAGAGTCAAAAGTTGTTTTTGTAAATATAAACAGAACTGACAAACTTTTAGCCACACAAGAAGACCCAATGAAATAAAATCAGAGATGAAAAAGAGACATTACAACTGATACTATAGAAATTAAAAGTATCATTACAGACTATTATGATAGTCTACTATGAGCCAATAAATTGGAAAACCTAGAAGAAACAGATGAATTCCTAAACACATACAACCTACCAATATTGAACCACAAAGAAACCCATAATGTTAATAAGCCAATAACAAGTTGTGAGATGGAAGCAGTAATAAAAATTCTCCCTTAAAATAAAAGCCCAGGACCTGGTGGCTTCACTGCAGAATTCTAACAAACATATGAAGAAGAACTAACAACAATCCTACTCAAACTTTCCAAAAAATCAAGAGGGGGATACATCCAAACTCATTATACAAGGCCAGTATCATTCTGATATCAAAAACAGAAAAAGAGACACACACAAAAGAAAACTACAGAGCAATATCTGTGACTAACTCAGATGCAAATATCTCAACAAAATACTAAACGACTGAATTCAACAACATAATAAGATCATTCATCATAATAAAGTGGGATTTATCTCAATGATGCAAGAATGCTTCGAAATAAATAAATCAATAAATGTAATATATCATATCAACAGGATGTAAGACAAAAACCATATAATCATTTCAATAGATGCCAAAAAACATTTGATAAAATTTCACATCCATTCATGGCTAAAAAATTCTCAAAAAAACTGAGTATACTAGGAATAGACTTCAACACAATAAAAGCCATATATCCACAGCTAATATCATAATGAATGGGGAAAAACTTAAAGCCTCTCCTCTAAGATATGGAACAAGACAAGGATGGCTACCTTCACCACTGTATTCAACATAGTACTAGAAGTCTTAGAGCAAATAGATAAGAGAAGGAAATAAAGGGCATCCAAATTGGAAAGGAAGAAGTTAAACTGTCCTTTTATCAGATTAACCTAAAGACTCTACCAAAAAACTATTAGAACATAAATAAATTCACCAAAGTTGCAAGATACAAAATCAACATAGAAAAATCAGTAACACACACTTGTAGCTCTGACTCAGGTGGGGCAAAGGCAATATATGTAACCTAAACATTTGCACTCCCACAATATTCTGATACATATATATATATATATATCTTGTTAAAATGCCCATACTATCCAAAGCAATATACAGATTCAATACAATACCTATGAAAATATCAGTGACATTAAAAAAAAGCAGCAAAAATAATCCTAAAATTTATGTAGACCCATAAGAGACCCAAAATAGCTAAAGCAATCCTCAGCAAAAAGAATAAAGCTAGAAGAATCACATTATTTGACTGCAAATTATAGTACAAAGCTATACTAAACAAAATGGCAGGGTACTGGCAATAAAAAAGACATATACACCAAAATGAGATAACTCAAAATGAGTTCATAAGCCAAGATATGGAATAAACCTGTGTTTGTCAATGCATGAATGGATAAAGAAAATATGGTACACATACACTAGGAACATTATTAAACCATCAAAAAAAAATAAAATCCTTACATTTGCAACAACATAGATGAAACTGAAGTACATTATGTTAAATGAAATAAGCCAGGCTCCGACAAACAAAAATCACATGTTCATAAGAACAAAAAAAAAAAAATGAACTTAGGGAGATAGAGAGTAGAATGATGATTATTACAGGCTAGGAAAAGTAGTGGAGATGGGGGGATAAAGAGGGAATGGTTAATGGGTACAAAAATACAGTTAGATAGAAGGAGTAAGATCTAGTATTTGGTAGCACAATAGTAAGATTATAGTTATCAATAATTTATTATATATTTCTAAATAAAAGTGTGGAATAGTAATGTTCCTAAATTAAAGAAATGATAAATGCTTGAGGTGATAGATACCCCAGTTACCCTGATTTGACCATTCCATTTTATGTTTGTATCAAAATATCACTTATACCCCATAAATATGTGTGACTGTTATGTATCCATAATAATTAAGAATAAAAAATTAAATAAAGAATATAAACAATCCTTAAATACCTCCTAAACAACACAAAAATTTTAGCCTAAAGAATTATTACCTATAAAGAGAGTAATAATTAGTAAAAGAGGTAAAGAGGACTCTATAGAATACAGGGATGACAGATATAGGGAGCAGTGACTACATTTAGAATTACTTAGAGAATCTAAGGAAAAACAAATTAAGAAGAGGGCCTTGCCCCATGCGTAACCTAACATGTTTATCTTATTGGAGAGATTATGTCTCAGGCTGACTGGATAATAGAGAAATTCTCTGAGATGCTATAGATGGGCTGGTAAACAAACTACTTTCAGGGATGCAAGCAAAACTCATTGAGCAAGTGCATTTTTGTGCAGCAGGTAAAACTTACTGACATTGTACATCATGGGTATTCCTACATACCACTAGCAGGAAACTCTCACCTATGATCCCAGAATTTTGGGAGGCTGAGGCAAGAGGATCCCTTGAGATCAGGAGTTGGACACGAGCCTGAGCAACATAGTGAAACCCTGTCTCTACAAAAAATAAAAACAAATAAAAAAAGTTTAAATCACATATTATGATGTTTTGCCTTTCCCCTAATGCCTAGATTGATATTTTTCTACACACACACACACACACAAAGTATCAAATTATTTCAAACAAATGTGTGCTTATTTAAGGGTGACTTAAACATATGCTTTGTTTTTCTATTGGGGAATCTAACAATGGAGGCATCTGTTCTCCAATTTCAAGGTTTAGAACATAGATAAGGAATACAATCCTTGTAATATATCTCTGAATTTTTTCCCTCCCTCCCTCCCTCCCTTCCTTCCTTTCTTCCTTCCATCCATCTCTTTTCCTCTTTTCAAATCTATGAGGATTTTCTATTATCAGTCTTAATGCTTGATTTTGATTTAAATTGGTACCCCTCCTATATCATAATCCAAGTGTTTTACAATGGAATTCTAAACCTGAGATATTATTTTGTGTTTGTGTAAATGTTGTTCTCTTCCACTCCATTAAGAGTAAGGACTTGGTTGTTTGACTTTTTTTTTTTCCGTCTTCAAAGACAATCCAGACAGGCTAACACAAAAGCTTGCATTAAAATTTATATTGTGACTTGTTTGTCTCTATTTCCTATAATGTTAATATCTCCCTCAGACTCTCAAGAAATAGATTGACTCACAAAAGGAAAAGAAGCACAAAAATATAGTAACACAATTTGTTTCTATCTTAAAATTTATGACTTGGTCTTTGCTTAGGACAAGTTTGGTCTCTGAAATTAGAAATGCCTTCATGTTTCTTTGTAATTCTGAAAAATACCATTGCTTTTTTATTTTCTATTTTGGGAATGAACCCTATATGAAAATCATCCTATACCAGCAAGTTTAAGGATGAGAGAGAAAACGTAATTATAATGTTCCGATCTGTATTTACTACATGAAGAATAGAATAAGTATGGATTTCATTGTCTAAAGAATATCCATTAATATCTTTTATTATTTTTTTCTAGAGAGGTTTTAACATTTTAGAAAAAGGATTCATTTGATCACTGCTAAGTTTCTTTTAGCTCAATTTGACTTAGTGAGTAATGAGATTGTATTAGAGAATTTTTCAAATGAGCTGATAATACAAACTAAGTATTGATGATTCATCTGTTAAACAACATACAACAAGGTTTGTGACATGGAAAAACATATCTATGAGGTTGATTATAATATATTTATGATGGTATACAGGGAAATCAATAAATAGTACAAGGTGTTTTTTTACATTTTGGAAATTGAAGAATATGGCTTTTATTTTCAAATAGTAAAATACCACATTCTATAGGATAAAAATCATATTAATACTTTGATATTCAACATTCTCCTTCATGTTTTGAAATTTAGTCCAGTAAATAGACTTTTTAAACAAAAACCTTTTTTGCCAATGTTTGAGCACATGATTTAAATGCAATGTGTTATTACAAAGAACATATATTACATTTTATAGGGGGAATTGTGGTTTCAAGAGATTAAATGAATTGTCTTTGTTCAGATGGTAAATGGAAATTAATACTTAAAGCTAGAATGAGTGATTCCACATTTTTAGTTTTCCCATCACATCAACCTGGCTCTCAATGCCTGCTTTTTTTTTTAATACTTAAACTTGCAATACATATAGACAAAGATAAAACTTTTCAGCATATAAGTCTCAAATCCCTAGGAAGTAGATTATTAACTTATTCAAGAGCATATAAAAATAGTAAGAGGTTGAAGCATTTTCAGGCTTCCTTTAATGCCTTATATAATGCAAATAACAATTATTATTGCAAAAGACAAACTGTTCCTAATAAAAGACATCCCCAAGAAGCAACATATTAGGATATTTAATCTTTACTTCTTATTATTCCTTGGTGTATTTCTAGGCTCAAAAGTTTATTTTACAATAAGAGTGAGGATTATTAATGCTCAGTAATCTGTAATTGCAATCATCTTGTTTAATTTTAACTAATTTATTCTTGGGCTGCTAATGAAATATTTTTATATTGTCACTTATGATATTTTACAAAAACCAAATCAGATGTTGGATTATAGAACAAATAAGCACTGTTTACTTGAGAAATATTGTGTTTTCTATTTAGTCATCAGCCTGATATCTGGGAAAGGTTTATCTTCAAATTCAACGAACATTAAGATAGGCATAACTTCTGTCTTTGGTGGTATTAGTTTAGTAAGATATCCTGAAATCTCAGTTAATTAGATTGTAATTTTATTGTTTATTTATGTTTGACATGCTGTGACCCTATCCTAGTCAGGTTTTACTATCAAATTCACACTCAGCAAATCTGATGTAATTTAACTGTTCAATTAAAATTGGAAGATATCCCTGAAAAGAGATAGAACTGAAATGACTGTTTGAAGGAGCTACTTGTTTCAAAAATGGCATGGATATTGGTCTGAGGCTATCTTTGCAAACTAAAAAAAAAGAAAAAAATGCATAATCTTAGGGATAATTTTAATCTTTTCTAGGATGCAGGAGAGTATATGGGGTTACTCCTTCTTAGCAAGAGTTCTTATTCCATTGAACATAAAACTTCTGTTCGATTATCAATGTTATTTTTACAGATATATGTTTTCCTTGGCCTCACCTTGATATATGTTACAAAGTTTAACCCTTTTGCTCTCTCTGTTCTAGACTTGAAATTAGCTCATTGTAGTTTAATAGTATTTTTGTCATAGAGGTCCTAAAACACCACATATTTTTTAATGGAACTGTTAACCACCTATAAATAAATAGTAGCATGCTCATTCAGGACTTAGAAAATGCATAATAAATAGTATATTGACTTGAAATAATAATCAAATTTTAAACACTTGTTTTAAAGTTTTAGGTCTTGAATGCTGAACTATTTCAAAATTAAAACTATAACACTAAAAACATGAAAGATGTGTTCACAGATAATTTCTTATCACTTTATATTTGTTAGAGAAATGTTTCATTTATTACTAGATGAAAGCTCACTTGTCTTTACTGAAATTTTGAAAAAAATGTGAGAAACTCAAAATATCTAAGCAAATGATATATACAAAATTAATAAAAGAGCATAGATAAGTTATCTAAAATACCAAATGTCAAGCATGTTGGTTCACACCTGTAATCTCAGCACTTTCTGAGGCAGAAGTGAGAGGATCCCTTGTGGCCAGGAGTTTGAGACCAGCCTGCGTAATATAGTGAGAACTTGTCTCTACAAAAAAATTTTTAAAAATAGCTAGGTATTGTGACATGTGCCTGTAGTCCTACAGACTGGGGAGGCTGAGGCAGGAAGGTTGCTTCACTTGAACCCACGATTTTGAGGGTACAGTGAGCTATGATCACACCACTATACTCCAGCATGAGTGACAGAACAAGATCCTGTCTCTAAAAAATAAAAAATAAATAAAATATTAAAAAATTAAAGTGCAATTCAAATGTCTATAGTTTTTATTTTTTGTTTTTTATTTCAGCATGTATATGCAAATCTATAAATGTAATTCAATACATAAATTGAAGTAAAAATAAAGACCAAATGATCCTGTCAATAGACGCAGAAAAAGCATTTGACAAAATTCAGCACACTTTTATGATAAGAATGCTTAACAAAATAGATGGGACTTACTTAAAAATGATAAAAGTGCTATATGACAAACTCATAGCCAACATCATGCTGAATGGGGGAAAATGGAATGCATTCCCACTCAGAACTGGAACCAGATAAGGTTGCCGTCTATCACTGCTTCTATTCAACATAGTGCTAGAAGTCCTAGCCAGAGCAATCAGACAAGAGAAGGAAATCAAGGGCATCCAAATGGGGACAGAAGAGGTCCAAATATCACTTTTTGCTGACAATATGATCTTATATCTAGAAAACCCCAAAGATTTTGCCATGAGACTACTAGAATTGATAAAAAAAAAATTCAGCAAATTGAACCCAGATATAAAACCATCCTAATATAGCCACCTAATCTTTGACAAAGCAGACAAAAACATACACTGCGGAAAAGAATCCTTGTTCAATAAATGGTGCTGAGAAAATTGAATAGCCACATCTAGAAGACAGAAACAGGATCCACACCTCTCACCTCTCACAAAAATCAACTTCTGGTGGATAACAGACTTAAACCTAAGGCATGAAACTGTAAGAATTCTAGAAGAAAATGTTGAAAAAACTCTTCTAGACATTGGCCTAGGCAAAGAATTTATTAAGAAGACCCCCCAAAGCAATCACAGCAGCAACAAAAACAATTCCTACATTTATTAAGATAAAATTTATTTTAGTCTGTATGATTCATACAGATTTTTTTTTTTAACTCTTCAAACTACTGCTTGATGAATTGATACAAAATGAACACACTTGTGTAACCATTGCTCAAGTTAGGAAATAGAATTCTACCAGGATCCTCATGCCCCTTCAAATAACTGCCCTTTCTCACATCTCCCCGCAAATAACTACTATTCTGATTTCTAGAAGCATAGATTACTTTTGCCTGTTCTTACTTTGTGTATACATGGAATCTTACAGTGTAAATATTCTGATATTCTGTATCATTTTCACTCAACATTAAATGAGATCCGTCCATATGCTGCTTTTCATTTTCACTACTATATAAATACACTGTATTGAAGTTATTAGTGCTGTGTAACACTCTCTCCCCAAATTTCAGTAGTATAAAGGAACAATCTTATTATTCTTACTGATTCTTTGAGAAAGGAATGTGGACAGCTCACACTAAGGACAGTTTGTTTCTACTTCCCCTATGTCTGGGGCCTCAGCAGGGAATACATGAAGGTGAAGGATGCTTCAATGGCTGGGGCTGGAACTACTTGGGAGCTTCTTCACACATGTGCCTAGCAGTTGATACTCGTGGTCAGTTCAGACTCCCATTGGAAAATAGGCTGGAACATTACATGTGCTCTCTCAGTATAGGCTAGTTTGGGTTTCCATGTTGCAGGATGACTGTTTTCCAAGAGTGCTTTAGTACATTAGAAACCTCTCGTTCACAATAATTGATTTATATCTCTAAAAACAGGCAACTCACTGATCATATAATATGGATTTTATATCTCATCCTATATTCATACATTCAAGTAATGATGTTTTACTCTATAGCATTGTAGTTCTCTGTGTTGAATATACTCACTTTCTAGTCAAAAAAAAAAAGCCAAATACATCAACTTAAAACAAAAAAAGCCTTGATTTTCTTTTTTTATAAATAAATGAATGTTCCTATTGGAAAATCCCTTTATGTAACCAAGACCTATAATGTATTCAACATCTGGCAACTCAAGAAACTGACAAATTGACAAAAACATACAACATGGTATTGTAAACATTTGAAATTTGTTCAGAACTTGGTCTTAAATGTCACTGCTTTAGATGCTATTGTTTTTGTCAATTAAATGCAGAAAATTTATTAACAGCAGGCATATATAATTTCTTAATACTAGGGCAATGTATTTATTCTGATTGTTATGCTTTGACAGTTATTACTAGTTGTACTGTACTCTCAGAGCTGCATGTTACAAATAGACTGTGGTGAATCTATGAGAATAGGGCAGGAATGTTCTAAAGGAGCATCAAGGTAGACAGGACTGTTTCCAAGAAATAAATTGCTCCCACTACACTAGTCCTTTATCCTTCACTTGCTATCTACATGTTTATTCCTTTTGGCTTTACACCATATAAAACAACCTAGTCATTCTCACTCCTTCATATTTTACATTTTGCATAGTATAATTCCACTTTTTAAATGACAATGACCATATGCATAAATCTACTCTGACTGCTCAAACTCAATGTTGGTGTATGCCTTTCTAGCATTGTGAATGGCATACCATCCCTGATTTGGGTTCCAGTCTTCTAGTTCAATGCTAAAAGAATTCTTTACCACCACACAATTCTGATAAATTATGGCAGGGTATTTGTGAACTATTCCAGCCTCTGCAGGTCTAAGTGCCTATTCCACTCACAAGAGTACATGAGGAGTTTATTGCCTGGTAACATTTCTTGACCTGTTACTACTTGTGACATTGCATTTCAGACTAAAGATCAGCCTGGAGCCTTGACTCAAATGGACCTTGAGCCCCCTGAGAGTGGTTCTGTTTCATACAGATGCACTTAAGGCTTTTCTGTCCCAGGTTGAGGCTCTCCTGCCACATAAACTGCTTTGCTGGAGGCGAAGCTGTCATTATAGTTTTTCGGCTGAATGAAAGAAAAGAGGCCTCAACAGGCAGGTTTTTCAAAGCATGTAATTATATACCCATTTTGAGAGCTTATTCTGTTATTTGGTCCTCTGCTTTACCAATTTTTATGTCAGATTTTGAAAGCACACTTAAAAGGTTTTGAGAATGTAGTATCCATCTGATATTGTAAGGGACTAAAAATAATTTATTTAATGAGTAAATGAAAGAATAGATGTGACAAAACCAGAAAAATAACATTGTATAAAACTCAGGATCCAAGCGACGAACCTTTTAAACAGTGGAGTTCTATATGATAAAATAATCAGCTACAAAAATAGTTCAACGTTTTGATGTGTTTTTCATATGTCAGTCCATATATAGATTATTGATTTTTATACTTGCCAGCAAACCGTAAGTGGAATGTTGCTAGTCAAGAGCTTGTCTAGGGGAAAATAAATGCCCTGGAAGTTATAATTGTGTGTGTGAGAAGAACAGGAAAAAAAAATGATGTTGAGATTAGATCTTTTAGCATGTATAATTTTCAGTGGATATCTTAGTTGTTCTCAAACACTTAAAAAGCTTTTACTACATGCAATAAACAAAAGTGAAGCATTGGCAGTGTTGCTAAGTAGTTAGATTTTATTATAAAAATTAAAATCATTCAGAAATGGGAGATGAATAAGTGCTTAAAAAAGTGGTTGAGAAATCTCTCACTGCATACTATTAGAGAGAAACAGATATTGACTATAAAACTTAACTTTTCTGGGGTCTAGAGATGCTTTCAAATCTAAGATTCATACTCTAATATGACTTTTTAAGTTTTAATTGTCAAGTTCTGAGTAAATATAGAGGATCTAAACTATGTATATACTCCTGATTCCAAATTCCACTAAAATTATAGTAAACACAATTATTTTAAAGACAAATCCACTAAGTCAGACAGAATGAAAAGCTGACAGCAGAAACAATAGTTTGGAGGACAAAGAAAAAGGAAGTGGTAGAAAAAAGATAAGATAATTAGAAATCCATTTCAGGAGAACTAATATTCAAATAATAGGTGTTCCAGAAAAAATAAATACATGGAAATTATTAGTGAAATATAGATTGAAAAACTTTGATTTCTAATTTGAAAAAGCCTACAACACATCCAGAAAATTAATTATTAATGAAACCAAAATGAGCATTTGAAGAACAAAAGTACACATGAGAATGGTATTGAACTTCTCAATAGCAATGCTGCAAGCATAGATAGGCATAGTTAATTTTTCATTTATTTGGTCTAATAAAAATTTATTAATCTTAGCAATTACAGTGCTTGGATATTGTACTGTTACTGGCCAAAAGGATGGTATTGCCCGCTGCACAGAGAAGAGCCAATACACTGAGACAATACACTACAACCGCAGTGGAGAAAGAGTTTAATTACACAGAGCGCTAAGCAGGGAGATGGAAGTAGTTTCTCAAATCCACCTCCCAGAGAATTTGGAAGACAGAGTTTTTAAGGGTAGTTTGGCAGGCAAAGGATTAGGCAATTAGGTTTGCTAATAGGCTGTGTTTGGCTGAACCATAGGGCTGTAGAAATTGTCTTCCTTGTTTACCAGGTTTTTGGGTGGGAGTCACAAGACCAGTTGAGTCAGTTCCTTGGTATGGGCCTCTGGCCTGAGTGGGTCAGCCAGTCCACCGGAATGGAGGACCTGGAAGATATCTCAAAAACTGCCTTTAGGTTCTAAAAGAGTGATGTTATCTACAGAGAGAGTTAAAAATCTTTATACTACCAGCTATGTGATTCTACAGTAGCAAATATGGATAGTGGCTAATTACTACCATTAATTTTAGCTAGGTCTGTTCCTTCACAGAGTTTCGGGGCCCTTACCCCAGTTTTCCCCTGCACCCCTTTATTGATTTGTATAAAAGGTGGTTTTAGTATTAGTGACATCACTGATCCATTCATTTAGCCCCCTGAAACAGGAAGAGAGAAGACTAGAACTAGAGAAGATTTAGTTTCTAAATGTTCTTGTTGGTAGTTTTTGCAATTGTTTATTTCCAGTTGTATTTGGGCCCAGTGTTAGCCATCTTAACAGGTAGGTAGTTGCTGGATTTGTTTTATTTAGTTATTATTCATACCTAAATAATAACAATACAATATCAATGCCTGACCAAAAAAAAAAAGTAAACTGTCAGGGCATAGGAAATTAGATAATTATTTTGCATTTCCTGGAGGGGAAGAGATACTGCATGTCTGTGGTCCCCTGTAAATTGTTACATTCTTAGTAAGGTGTTTTGAAATAAAAAGTATAGCTATTAGTGACAATTGTCCTGCATCTCTATTCCTGTGAGGAGTAATCTCCATCTTTGCGAGTAGTAAATGCAAGCAAGTTTCCCTCTGGACCAAATGTTAAAAGAAACTGAGGAACATTAAAATGGCAAAGGTAAGATGTAATGTGAAAATGGAAATATTAGAATTTCTTGAACACTTTGATAACTTATCAGGATAGTGGAAGAGGGGATATTTTATTTTATTTTTGTTTACGTTTAGTTTCTAGGATTTCTATTTTATTTATTTTTTTAATTTTAACTAATTAGCTATAATTAAAGTGCACAGCAGTATATGTTGATATACATATACATAGTGAATTGATTATTATAGTCAAGCTAATTAACATATCCCTCTCTTCATATAGTTACTTTTTGTTTTGTAATGAGAATACTCAAGATCTACTCTCTTAAAAATTTCAAGTAGGCAATAAAATATTAACTATAGACTTGATGCTGTATATTAGACTTCTAGAACTTAGTCTACATAATTATAACTTTATACCCTTTGACCAACATTCCCTCCTTTCCCCTATCAACTACCACACCCTGATAAGTACTGTACATAATATTTTTTTAAAAGGTCTGCATGATGTTTCTAGATGCTCTTGAATTTCGGCTATTGTCAGGTTTTAGTCTGAAATGTCAGTTCTTGGCGCGCCCATGGCTGAAGAATGACAAGACACGCTGAAGCTAGGCAAGCATGAAAATGAGGTTCATTGAGGAGAGAAAGATAGGATTATAGGGCAAGAGCAAGATATAGGTTTACAGAGCAAGATACATAAGCCACAGATGATGACCGGACCCATTGTCACAGCAAAGGGAGAGCAAAGGGAAGGGCGCAAAAAAAGACTGGTTATGGTCTGTATCTTAATTTATAGTGCCTGGATTGGAGCCTCCCTGGTGGCTCAGATGTCACCATGGAACCACTTTGATTGTACAGTTGGGAGCTGCATGACTTGAAAATTACTGCGCATGCAGATATTCCATGAGCCTCTCTGAAAGCCCATTTGGCAGGTGGGGGGTGAATCACTGTAACATCCACTTTTGTCCCTAGAAGACCCAGAATTCCTTGCTATCTACCTAACACTATCACCAAAATAATAAAATCCCCTAGTTTTCCTGCTCATCTAAGACAAGTGAGGGAAATGTGAAACAGATATGGACCTAATATGCAACGTATTAAAAACTATATTTTTCAGGGACTTTGAGAAAAATACTCCAAGTGCAATATTCCATTTATTATTGAGAAATTAGATGTTTAGGTCATAAGATTGGTTAAAATCATGATTCAATGCAGACAAGTAGGGCGACTTTTCCTAATACTAGGCATTTCGAAAGAACTTAATTAATGCTATCTATCACTATGATCCTCCATTGTGTATTCAGGATGAGTCACTTTCCATTATATTCACCATCTCCTTCTCATTACCATTTCAATGTTCTCCATAGCTACATCTCCTATGTTTGCTTTCTGGGGTTTGGAGAAAACTAGCCAACTTTTACTTCTAAGCCACTTGCCAAGGAAGGCACTGTTTTATTAATGAGCCTTTAATTAAAGAGACTTTCTACTATGCATGCTTCTGAGCAGCAGTGAGACAAGCATGATTTTAGAATTTGATATCTGTTATTTATGCACTACTGAAGAGAAACAGAGGCAGGTAGTTCTGGAAAGAATTTTAAATAAACAGGTATCAATGGAACTGGACCTTAGACCTGGAAATCTGCAAAGGCTAAGTTGAAGGTTTCCTCTGGAAGCTTATGAAAGGCATCCATACCTTGACTGTATGAGGTTGCTGCAAAGATTCTATCTCTGTCCCATTCTATAGGGTTTTGCTGCAAAGATTCTATCTCTGTCCAATTCTGTAAGGTTTGTGTTTGTGTATGTGTGTGTGTGTGCGTGTGTTTTGTTTTGTTTTTTTATGTTTCTCGTTGCAGCTACAGATCACTGATCTTCCCTGTAACTTCAAGATCATGAATATTAAGAGTATGCTTTTGTCATGGAGTTAGTTTCTTACTACTTTTCTAGTCTTGACTTTTGCCCTGATTCTTCTCTGTGTTTTGTGTATTCACAACCAGAGATTTTCTCAAATATATCTATTTTTAAGATTTGGTAGAATACATCCTAAGTCAAGGCTTTATTTTTTCATGTAAAATAAATCATGAATCAAGTCATTCCTGAAGGACCCCCTATGTAAGAAAAGTCTAGATATTATACATTTCTTTGTTTGTGTCAGTTTTAGAAAAGGATAAAATATATCAATTTTATTTTCTTATTTCTTAATCAACTGTTCTTAGGTTTCCTGCTCCTTTTGCCACTTGCCAAGGAAGGCGCTGTTTCTTTTATACGGATAGTGTGTTTAAATTTTATTCTTCATTTCCCCATAATTCTTTGCTTTCCATATGCCCTCTTTCTCTATATCCCCCTTCTAATTTCTTTTTATTATTTACCTATTTTACTTTTCATTTAACATGAAGTACCATATGGAAAGGGGAAGAAAAATTTGCCACTTTGAGGAAACTGCCATATGCCAAGCCTTACCGTGTAGTAGACATTATTCTACTGCACAGTAGTAGAATTTTTTTAAAACGATTATAACTTGAAGAGGTAAAGTAGCACATTTAAACGCTAGACAGTGGTATAGGAATACCACCTGGGGTACAGACCTGATGAATGACAGCAAAAGTGAAGCATGCAACCAGGAGGGTATTGCCCTTTTCTCTTTAGATTTCAGGGAGCTTTTGGCATTTCAAGATTATTTTTTAAGATGGTGATGGGTCTATGAGGACACAGAAATGGTTTTCCCTTGGCAAAAAATCTCATTTTCAAATGGAATTTCTTATGTATTAAGTATGAGGAAAGCATCAGGTAGATGGGAGAACAATAAAAGTTGCCCCAGGACCCCAGGGGCTTGACAAGAGGAAGCCTCGCTAAGCTCCCTTTGGTGATTATGAGCGACCATCTAGTGATTTATGATCTCTTTAAGCTTAGAGACTCACTCTGTGTCACAAAATCATGTACACAAGGCCTTCAGGTTTTTGCTGTACTTCATTTTCTATTTCATTTCCTCATCAATCCATGATCTTTCTGACAAATGACCTCATGACTTTTCTTCCCATTCTTTGCTTTGTCTCACTTTTCAGATATTACACTCAGCCATACATCTCCAACTTTGATTTTTTCACTTTGTACCTCAACCATGAGCTCATTCTCTCTGAGCCTATACTGGTTTATTTCAGCCCACAACAATGAAATGGATACCCTCCGCACACTCTGTGAGTAGGTCCCCTCAATACATTTCCTCTGGATTCAGAAGTATTAACAAGATGTAGAGATAAACCACAGGCATTATGGGCCTTCTAGTATCATATAGAAGTTGAAAAACTAGTAATTATTGCTGATATTGCTTGTTAATTTAACCGTGTTCCTCAATATTGCATTAACAGTTTGTCAAAACATGGAGTGTTGAAAATTCAGGAGGCAATGTTGTCTTACTAAATTGGGTGAGGCCACAGCCCATAAAATGTAACACTAAACTTTTTTGTGAGAGTACAGTAGGAAGTTAAGGATTACTTAGCAATTAGTAAATGGGTGATAATTTATTTTGAACTTTCTATGGCATGGTCAAGTGGACACACATTTCACTGAAAGGTCAAACTTGTAAATGTCTGAAGACTGAATATTCTGTGCCTAAGTATCTTAAAACTGTGACCTTTATACTGTGTTTATTCAGCTAAAGCAGAATAGAGTCTTAAGACATTAGGCTGTTATCATCCTGCTAGATTTCACAGCTCATCTACTGGTGGCTGTCCTGTGCATGTGTCCTTTGTTGAAAGATGCTAGTAAGAGATTTTTTCCATAGTGTGTGTATTAATACACACATCCATAATTGATCAAAACAGCCATTTGGAAAACAAATAAAACATACCAACCACACTTCTGAATCACAGGGTTTCAGTTTTGCTTATTAAAATAACATAACAATTACTTCTTTCAAACAGGTCTGGATTGCCCATCTATGTGAGTTTATTCTTTTGGAAATATCTTTTTTTTTTGGAAATATCTTTTAATAGTCCCAGTTTAAACCTTCCATTTATTTTCTAATGAGACATGCAAGTAGATGAATAACTTTTCTTGGCCAAAACTGATAGTTTATACTAAGTATATTTCCATACATCAAAGGATGCATCTATTATAGAAAAAGAAACATGTACTGTGAACTAAATACAGAAATATTTTGTATGATAATCTTTAAAAAGTCTAGTGGATGATTTATAGAACTTACTATGTCAGAGACAGAGAAAATTGGAAGTTTTTGGAATCAACATGCAGAGGAGGGAGGTTAATTATAGTTATAAAACAGTCAATATATTTTTTCTTTTTTTTTCTTTTCTTTTTTTATTTCAGCATATTATGGGGGTACAAATGTTAAGGTTACATACATTGCCCTTGTCTCCCCTTGCCACTCGAGTCAGAGCTTCAAGCATGTCCATCCCCCAGACAGTGTACATCACAGTCAATAAATTTAAAAAGGAAAACTCAAATAGGAAAGGCATTATAATAGGATTCAAAGGATACATGTATGGGGATGTATATACATATATATATATATATAGACACATTCCTACACAATATTGATGAGCTAGAATTTATCTGTCAAGAGAAAATGTATTTTCCCAATTTTATTATTAATTAAAGAAACAATTAGAAAAACCTCAATAAACATGAAAGATCATAGTATATTAACAAAGTCTTCCTCATGGTAACAAACCCTGAATTTGTAAGTGAACATGGATCTTAGACAACTCAATTTACTTCATATCAAGACCATATGGATTGCATAATGATATAATCTGTTTCTTTCAGATCAATGATTATATTTTTCTTAAATTATGTATACAACCTAGGAAATGTGATAACTTAGATACTCAGAGAAGTGACAATATAGTAGCTAAAGACAGAAAGTCTGAGATGGGCTAACCTTGAAAGATGGTTTTCTTCTTTCTCTAAGGGTAAATATTCCCCCAGAGAGCTCAATAGAAGGAATATCCCTAGAAACTTTACTTGTGTATGGTTTCGTTTTGTTTTGTTTCAAATAAAATTAGATACTCAGATAAACGGTCTAGTCCTGTACAGATTTATTGAGACCTTTTCTTGTTTTTCTTTTGGATGACAATCCTGTCAAACTTATTGGATTTCAAATTTTGTAGAACCAGTCATCAATTCAGTATCCTACGGTAAAGCCTGGATCAATTAAAAAAAATATCCTAAGCCCCTCAATGGACTCCCTCTTGGCCAAAGGGACTCCAGAGAAACCTTAAAAAGTAAATTCGCAGCCATGACAGGGTGGGAGGTCAGACATGCCTTGCTATACCCCTCCTTTGCTAACTGCCATTAGGCTTTCTTCTCTAAGGGTTAAACAGAGACCAGCCTTTTCAAAAGACTAGCTCCGCTACTGATTTCAACCAACCACCTAATGCCACCCCTCCCTCTTGTGGTTTCAACACAACTGACCAGCATCCCTTCCTGATAAACAGACAACAGTGTGGTTCTGGCCAGTCTACACGGGCTGTTCACAGTGTCTGCTGCTTCATTTTTGATGTCAGAGGACCAAAAACTCTACCTTTAGGTCATGCTAATGCCACCAGTTTTTGAACATGTGACCCATAAAGGAGCATGAAGCTCAGCTGCACATGTATATGTTTCTCCTTTCATAAACATTCATGACTTCTCTAATACCTTATTAAATATGTATATTAGGCCACATAACTCACAATAAATTCCTGTTCCCTTTACACCTCCCTGGAAGTGCTAGCTTTTTGGCTTTTACCTGAGGCAACACTTCTCAGTCTGTAAGATAGCCAACCTGAAGGCTGTAACCCTTTATGAGAAATGAAGCTCTCATTTCCAAATTTATAAACCTTGTGATTCTTCAGTTGATAGCCCCTAGTATCCTGATCCATTGATCTCTTTGACAAAACATCATTCTTTCTCATCAGATTACTGAACAAATCAACCCTACTTTAAAAAGTCACAAAATCTTCAATAAATTTTAATTTCTATAATATATATCTGCATATCTTTGTAAACTATATTAGCAAGTTGAGCGAGGACAGAAAATTAGAGAATGCAATGACCTGAAAAAGTCAAATAAGAAAATACAGCATTGTAACTTCTGAAATCATGCCTCTCAGGCTATATGAGTTGTAGAGCAAAGAAGATGTTGCATATTTAGGTTACATATCTGTTAATCAGTGTTCAGTGATACATCCTAGTAAAATAATATTATTTCTGTATTTTATGAAGATTTATTTTGTTAAAAACAGAAATTCATCATTAGAGAGGGTCTCAAGAGTTTCTTCTAGTCTTCTTTTTGCCTAGTCCTCTATGGTGTAGTGTATAGAACTCTATTGGGAGCCATCAGTCAGTCATGCCAGTCAACTGGTGTTTGCTTACAGATACATCCTCACCCTTACCTGGCTGTGCTCTGTATCACAGAAAATCAAATTCTGTCACATGAATAGCCAATTCCCTGTATTAATTTTTTTCTGTGCAAATTCCAAGAACATTTCTATTTATCTACTTGAAACCTCACTGTACAATCACTTAATCTTTTTGAAAATGATTATTAGGGCAGCTTTTTAATTTAATTTTACCCTCACTTGAAGTATATGTAGTTGATCTCTTTCCTTTGTACACCGCGTTAACATGGTTTATGAGAACTTTAATGACCTAAGTAATTGGATTTTTTCCTTTGTATTCTCATATTAGGAAAAGCTCCCTACATCCAATTTTACTGCACATATTAGCCCTGTCACATCTCCCACTAATTTTATTTATAAATAATTGCATTTGATGTAAAGAAGCTTGGGCTAGTTTGACTTATATCTGTGAAATTGCATTCTCATTTCATTGTAATACTTTTAACTTATATTTTAATTGTTTTACCCCCCCCCACAGTGTTATAATGATTCGGTTATATGTAATATATTGTGTTTCAAGCTTATTTCTCATACCAGATTCATCTGTATCATTGAAAACCATGCAATTATTACTTAGGAATTAACTAATTATTGGAGGGATAAATTCTATTACTATTTAATGAGTAAATTATCTCTTCAAATGAGAAGGTATATTGCAAATAAATACAGGGGACCATTTTAGTTCTAACTTAACCTGTGACTTAATGTGTGAACTGTCAGTGCAGCTATGGATAGGAAAGGAAAGTTATATGTACAGCACTGAAGATGAGGAGGCAGGGCTGTAGAGAGCAAAGCTGTATTAATCATGATAATGCTAGTTGACATAACACACAATCTTCGGGATCTCAATGGCATATTTGTAGGCTTTCCTACAATACACATGAGATCTGTTTGGAAAGTATCCAGCCATTTAATATGAAAAATAGAAACATGTATTAAAGAAGATACAAGAAACTTTGTACACAGGAAAATGATGCATCAGTCCCTTTCAAAGTCAGTACTTTGGGACCTCACACAGTTCTCCCATCATCTCTTAACCTAACCCACACAGGTTCAACATTCTAAGGTGCTCAACTTGTTGTAGGCCTTTCAGAGCATGGGTCACCATCTTTGAAGTGTCTGTGCCACACTTTTATTTGTGCTGCATTCATTGTGTCATCCCTGAATGCCTTCTGAATCATCCATATAGTTTCCCTGAAGAAATGTTGAAGCTTAACACAAAATTTGATGCCGATTCATTACTCTGCTTGCTCAGTCATTTTGAATGTGATGGCCACACAGTACACATGCTTACTCAAAGTATCTAGCACCCCACTGACTAGTATGTTGATGTCATCATTATTCACACATGCACATTCCAGTCCACTCTTCTTGGGTGCCAGGTTACATTGATGTCATGCAAACCATTCTCATTATGTTAACAATGGTTGGACTCTTTCCAGACAGATCTCATTTTGAATAATTGAATAACTTATAATAATTTACATATGAAATCATCACAGCTTCCTCATTTCAGCTGTCCCTATATATTTTCTGGTCATCTTGAAACTATAGGCAACAATGTATTCAGAGTCCACTAATGCTCATTGCAACTGTTCAAGGTAATTTAAATCCTTGACTTTAAATATGCAGTTTTGATAAGAATGCTATTGTCTTCTCCGCTTGCTATATTTGCTAAATCATGATATTTTCCCTGCTTTTTAAAACCTTTTTCTTGACATTGTTTATGTTTTCATTGAGATTCAGCCAGCTTAACTTCTGGTGCTTTTGTGTATGTTGTTTTAAATTTTTAGCAAGAATTATAAATATTTAAGGTGTAAAATGTGATGCTCTGATTATATGTATATGTAGTGAACTGATTATTGAACTCAAGCTAATTAAAACATCCCTCTCTTCACTTCCCCTGGAGCTTTATCTTGTCAGTGATTTCCTCTCCTTCCTTTCTTTGCTGCTTAATGGAGACCTTGTTAATACTCTCTCCAGGAGCCAGCATCCTTGCATGTTCATGACCACAGGAGGTGTTTCTGGTTGTCCAAAGCCATAATGGTCACCATTCCCTCTTTCTGTTCTTTGGGCACAATATGATGTCATCTGGGACTGTCAAGCCAAGACTGTCTTCTTTTATGACTCATGCTGTGTGAGGACTCTCAGCATATTAATTATATATATATATATATATATATATGTCTCTTGCCATTCTAGCCATAGATTAATGAACCACAATCAAAAGAAACCTGAAAAGAGCATTTATCTTTCATACATTCTATAATAACATGATTCAAATTGAGCTTTCTGGACTTTTTTGGGTGACAGAAAGTATTTAAATACACATGAGGATATTATTGACCAGCCTAGATGTTTGAGCAGCTCTGTATTATCTCCCAGTCTACCAGAGTGAGAGGGTAAAGCCTCTTCATGTGTGTCTAGGAGTAAACAAAGCAGATGGTACCAATCATTTGCACAAAAATTAGGGGTCTTGTGTATACAAGTGAAGTACTAATTAGGTTCATAAAAAGGAATGAGCACCAAGAATGATGAGATAGATACTTGACCTTCTTTAGCTCTACCAGGTACACCTAGTTAATTTTGTCAACACTATTTCGTTTTCATTCCTATAACTAACTCATGGTTCTTCATACTTCTTGGCTATCTGGGGTAAAAAAGTACCATTGTTAACTGTTAGGGATATAGTTCATGCTCTGCATGGCAAATGGAGGTTTTCATTGCCAGTGTTTTTTTGCAGGACTTTTATGTATTTCAATAATTAAGGAAGTTAAGAAAAAAAGAACCTTTCTGAGATGTACTAAAATGAGCATTAATATATAAGCAAAAATCAATTTGAAACCATAATTTACCTGCTGTGTCAGCTGTCCTATGGAAGGAGGGGGTGAGCAAAAAGGAGAGTTGTTTTTACAATTAAGTAAATTGAAAACACATTACTGCAGATATCTATATTATATACAACAAATGGTGATTTAAGGAATAAAATGTGCTCTAAGAAGATTTTTGAGCTTCTGAACTAAAGATGAGGAAGAAGCAGAAGCAGAAACAGAAGAAGAGGAGGAGGAGGAGGGGAAGGAGAAAGAGGAGGAGGAGGAGGAAGAAGAAGAAAAAGAAAAAAAAAGCGCTACAGTTGCTGGGACATGATACTGGAATATTTTTGTTTCCCCCAACTCTGAAGAATAAAATCAGAAAGTTTAAATTGCAATCAAGCAAACTACTAATATTTCATTCAAGATACTTTAAAAATCTCAACAATAGTAAAAATCTCTACTTTTGAAAGTGCTTTTATATTGTGACTGTTGTCCACACAATTAGGTAAACTAGGAAACTCTGATAGCACCATAATAGAGAATTCTGGAAAGCAGTTTTAAGTGACTGCCACATTTTATAATATCTGTAAGAGAACAAAACTCCATGGGGTAGTATATTAGTAGCCCTGCTCAATGAACCAAAATCCCCTTCTCTTAATAATGCTCTCAGCAGAATCAATAAGAATTGTGTGGATTTGTGAGACAATACGATGAACGTTCATTCCTTTCAGGAAAAAAACACATCTCATTATGCTTCCAATCAGAATTCAAAGGAAGTAGGTTCCTCAATTAAAAATATATTTATAAAAGTACCATAAAATTATAGTGTAATTAAATAAAGTGAGAGTTTTTATATCTTTCCAACTTTTGGGTTGAATTGTGTGATAACTGATGTGACTTCAATTACTTTTAAAATACTATCAAGTATTAGAGCATAATTTAGAAGATGGTGATGCACACACAAAAAAGAAAATATTTAAGCCCAAGTATAATAGATCTAATAGTGGCTCACTTTGTAAAATTAGAGTATCCAAAATTATTATCATTTGATATAATAAAGTGTACACTTGTTCATTTATTTTCCTATTCCATGAACATTTACTAAGCACCTATTGTATTTCAGACTGAGTTAGATGCTGAAAGGTAAAATTACATTTACAGCTATCATGAAAACACATAATGTTCAATCCCTAAGAGAGTTATTATCATGATGTTGTGCAGTAGCTTTTTACTAAAAAGGTGGTTTGTTTGTGGACCAGCAGCAACTGGTATCACCTGGTGCAAAGGCAACATATGTCACCAAAGTGTTTGTACCCCCATAATATTCTGAAATTTAAAAATAAAAAATAAAATACAATAAAAGTACCCAAACAAAAGTAAAAAAAAAATGCAAAATCTTAAATCAAACCTGAGATTTCAATCAGAATACACAAGATCCCCCAAGTGATACATATGCACATTAGAGTTTGAAAATCACTGAACTAGAAGATAGAATCAGAGAAGACAGTTTAATGTTTTATTGATTTACATCTCACTATAAATTACCACACTCACAGTCAAAAAAGGAACCTCCTTATAGAAATAAGTTCTATCTTCCTCCTCTCCTCTCCTCTCCTCTCCTCTCCTCTCCTCTCCTCTACTCTCTTTCTTCCTTTTATTTTCTTTCTTCTTTTTTTCAGTATTTGTTGTTTGCATTTAGTGAACCAATAACTAAATTCTCTTTAGAAACTACCTAAATAAGCTACAACTTCACCAACAGGCACTTCATAGTGAACCATGTTAAGGTGAGAGTTGAATGTGTGATCTAATATCAGTTTATGTGTCAGCTTTGCATTTGTCCTAGACCCTGGATAGAAGCCATGTTATTATGCTTTCCAGTCTAGTGTCCATAAACAATTTAGAAAACATGTCCTGGACTGTTAAATTATGGACTTCTAGAGAAGAGACACTATATTCTATTTTTCATTTATCCACAGAGTCTACCTTTATACTTGGCATAGAGTAGAAGTGCAATAAAAATTTATCAGATAAACCCACATATGCTTGTAAAGCTAGGTACAAATGGAATTTTGAGGCTGAGGATGGTTTATTTATCATAAAGCTCTTCTTAAGGATTGCTTCTTTCATCTCTGTATCTCTAAAGCCTCTTATAGTTATGATTCTAGCTGAGATGAGCAAACAGGTACTGTATTTCTCTCCTTGGCAGACATCTGTGTTTCACACATTTGTAAAATTATTAATTAACTTGAAGAAATTACACACAACAATTTTCACTAGATTTATTATTATTATTAGAAAATATTGCAAATTCTCTTCTTTAGTGACTTTTAAATATACTTATTCACAATATTTAAGGGAAAATCATATTTGATAAAGAAACTTGGCATTATAATTACAACCTGGGCTTGACATTATAGGAGCTGGATACAATGTGAGATTATTTTCTTCATTAATATTTTCCAGATCCCACTATCATTTTACTACAGGTTTTTGAAATTTAATAATTCTTGCACGTTACTTCAGCTACTTAAATGAATTTTTTTTGAAAAAGACATAATTTAACTCTCTATAATTAGCTCTTAAGTGCTTTTTGAAAGTGTTCTGCATAGATTTCTATCTTGCTTTAGAGAAATGACAATCAGTAGATTGCTTCTTTGAGAAGAAGGTTTAAACTATTGTTTTGTTTCAAAAGTATAAAAATATTCCATTTTTAAACACAATTTTTCTTCTGAAATACACACATATTTTAAGCATTCCATGGAAATGAAAAACATGCATTAGGCTTACATAATAATAAAATACATTAATGCATAGTATATAATATGTCTATTAAAACATATGCTATCACACTGCGCCTTAATGTATTATTATTAGTGGAAGGAAGACTAATCAGAAGGCATTTAAAATTGTATAGATAAGAGGTGGTGACAGCCATTAGCAGGACAGGTGGTAGGGATAGAAGGTTTAGATTTGAGAACATTTAATTATAGCTTCCTTCTCTCCAGTGTAATCAATTTGATATTAGCTGGGCTACATTTTATTTCTACTGATATGATGCCTTGAGATTACTGATATTTCTTCTGTTTTACTATTCAACATGTAAAACCAAAATTATAAAAAGTCATCAGAAGAAAGTCATTATAGAACCACAATTATAAAATGTTCTTCCGAAAATATAATAATGCACTGCTGTTTTTCTGATTCCTCTGATTAGGTCCTGAATTGTGACCACTTATTCTATTTTTATTATAAAAGTGTTCATGATTAAAGGGTAAAAAGAGAAAACTCTAAAATTAAAAAAAAAAAGCCTCAAACACATTTATTCCCAAACATGACAAAATCCTGGTATTTTAAATAATTCAAAATTTCTAAAATCTATAAGGAAATTAGACTAGTTGTAATCTTTCTTCTCACTAGGGCCAAAAGAAGAAAAGCCTTTTCATGAGTGAAAATGTTATTTCTACATTCATCACAGGCACCAATCATAATATGACATCGTGAGCATCAAAGCAGAAAATAATCAGTTGCACATAGGTTCATAAAACAAAGTATCAACCAAGCAAACACAAAATCAATAGTAATATCAGCCTAATTCAAAGCCCTAGTATTCTTATGACAAGAAACATGTCATTTAAAAAGTAAAGAGAAGAAAGATGCTGCTTTATAACAGAATTTTTAATTTTTTTAGTTAGAAACCATCGTAGTCATGAGATTTTCTAGTCTATTGTTTCTACCATTTGAATGCATTGTGCAGCCTGGTTGAATATGAGTTGATATTCTTTTTATCCAAAGCTATATCTCTAAAGGAACCTCCATGTTCAGGAATTATGCACATTAACTATCCTAATGCTGATTGAGATCCACTTCACCATACAAAAAATGTGCAGCTCTCACATATGAAATATATATGTAAATGCACATGTGTTATAGGTTCCATTTATTAAGAGGGAAAAGCAATTCTGTAAATGTCTATGTTAAAATTTTTTGAGAAATTACGAATTAGTGAATTAAGCAAAATATAAGCATATGTCATGGAATACTATTTATTAATTTGATTGATGTGAAATTTTGATATTTAACTGTTTTATCTTTCGCAAACAATTTTATATGGTTCAATTTAATGTAATATTTTAAAATAGCAGCAAGCCAATATTTCTTAATAGTATAGCTATTTTTATTTCAAATTAAATAAAGTAAAATCCATTTCACTTTTATAAATCCAAATAATTTTATTAGGAAAGAAACAATTTAGTTCTTATTATAAAATCATTTGAAATATTGGTGTAAAATATACTTAAATGATTATTTGTCTACCTTTCCAGTTTTATCTTTCACCATTCCATTCACAGCTACTCTGAATTCATAGGAGAGATTAGACATTTTGCCTTTCTATAACCATATCTGGCAAAAGGAAATGCACGATATTACTCCTTTACTTTTTTCTGTCTCTATTGTCCTCTCTAAAAACTTACTGCAAGAGGTGTGAGAGTCCACCTCGTATTCTTTCTATTTATGAAGCTGCCTGAGAATTTTTCACTCAGAATTGATTACTCCGTGCTCTATGCTCTGACACTAAGACTTGGTTTAACAGTGATTGGATATATCTTAACTGCACCACTGCAGGACAAGTATCTTTAGGTGAGAGATCAGACAATTCATGATAACTTGCACAGTCAGGACATTGGCTGTATGCACACATTCAAAGTTCTCATTGAATTGCTGCTAAACTGCAGTGATGAAGCACATTCCAAACACTAGAATCACCGTAGTATGTCTCCCAAAGGTAGTTTCTTATACTGGGAACTTTCAGTTATCTTCTAATGTTTTTTGATTACCTTACCACACTTTTCCTGCTGCTTTACCAGGCTTCCCGCTGAGATAACACAGCCAGGAGCTACATGTCTTGCCAATTTGTGTCAGAAAAGGTTGAAATGTTGCCTTTTCTTTAGGGAGCTAAACTGCAGGGGCTTGGAATAGTTACTCTGGTAACAGAGGTGAAAAAAAAGAAAAAGATAAAAACACTAAAAGGGTCTGGCAATTTGACTGGAGAGGTAAGATGGCTGAATCTCCTAACAGAGGTGAACTGATACAGCCCCCAAGGCCAAGTGCTTTCCTCCTCTGGTTTAGAAAGTAAGGTTCTTCGTGATCAGGAAACTACATCCTGACTCTGCCAAAAAGGATAATTCCAAACATTCTAGCTGAATCAGTCTATGCTGACTTACTACTCAGTGAATGATGTGCCTTCTTAGACTGCTTGACTTGCATCAGAAAGTGAGACAGTTAAATTTTAATCATTCAATGCTCACCCTAGAAACAATGACTTTCTCACCAACTACTGCAAGCTGCTTTCAATTGCTCTTGCTTGAATTTACAAGCAATTCAAACTGACAAGGTGGCAAGATTTGAATCTTACATTTCATAGGAATTTGAATTCTAATACTTCCAAGATCAATAACAAGCCCCAAACTCTTTTATTATTATTTTTTAAATTATTTTCCCTATAAGATGGCCAAAAGCTATGCCAGCGTCTCTGCTTCCTGGCTAAATCCTCCTAAATAACCTAATACACTATTCCAAAAAAAAAAAAAAAAGCTCAGAAAATATCTGTTGGCTTGTTGGAATAACCTTCAAAGGCTAGTAGATGCATGGAAAATGCTTAGAGAATATTCACTGATATAGACTGTTGGCAAATCTTAAGCACTGAGTCCTTGAATAAAATATGAATAGTCACCGGTGACCCATTTAATATAGAAATATGTAGGTCATATTTGACATATTGAGAAATGATATCTCTGGGATGGTCTATAAAATGAGCACATAAAATATGTTGGAAGAATGAAGATTTATAATTGAGCATAAGATTTAATACTTGTCCATATAGATCTGGAATAAATTGGTCCTAGCAGAAAGAGCTACATAATCAGGATGATCTTTATTATTATACTTCCTGGTTGATACCTTCTGAAGAATGTTCACTTAGAAGTAGTGTAAAAGCTCATGGAATTGTTCAATTATACACACACACACACACACACACACACACATATATCTTCATTCCAATCCTATGTTTAAATATATTTTATACTTTTTTAATTAAATTACTTTCCCCACTCACCATCTGGCTTCTTAAAAGAAGTAATTTATAGCAAAGACCCAGCACTATTTTTCAAAAACAGAACATA
This sequence comes from Cheirogaleus medius, assembly GCA_008086735.1. NCBI lineage: Eukaryota > Metazoa > Chordata > Mammalia > Primates > Cheirogaleidae > Cheirogaleus > Cheirogaleus medius. Next base: position 18,905,695 of record VBSM01001265.1, read on the forward strand.
TTTTACTGATCTAGTTACCTCATAAGACTGAGACCATTAATTTAACACCACATTTACATGATTGTTGTTTTGCTTAATGAATTAGACTATTAACATTGGAACTATGAACCTTGCAAATAGCAGATGGTGATATAGAAAATTCTCATTTCCCTTAACAATTACAGGATTTTATATTCTGTTTCCTGGTGCCAAAAATATAAGAAAAAACAACAATAAGTAATAAGCTATTTTGTTAGAATGGGAACATATATGTGTATTTAATTGTGAAAAGTATGTTTATAATATCAGATTTTCATATCCTTGTTCAAAGCAGATTTTAATGTTATTGAATCAGGTAAAAAGTTTTCTGTTATTTTTTTTCAGGAGAGTCCCATCTGTGTCAGTAATTAACTAGCAAGAAAATAATAGTGGTGTTGCTTATTGCCAGAACACCTGCTTGAATTTTTTTCATTTTCTTTTAAAATATTTATTATGCCCACTTTTAAAGTGGTAGACTGGCATTGTATTTAGCAAATAAAATAGTACCATGGAGGAAAAACAATGCCAGTAATAAAAGTAACAAAAAAGGCCTTAGCATTTCCCCCAGCTTGTCTAAACTTTGAACAGGCTTTTCTTTCTTGCTGACTTCTCCCTGACCTCCCTTTTTTAGAGCATTTAGTTTAGAAAACTTATAATTGTAAATCTTTTCTCTGCCCTTGTGAGATGTAATTTTTTAAAGCCTTTTGCCATTTTTATAGTCCTGGACTATCTTTCTCAAAAATGCCATCCCTCTGAACTATGATCACTAAAGATATACTGCCCCTATCTCCCACTCTCTGTGGGATAGTAGAAGCCTAAAGTTGGCAGGTAACTTGCTCCATGTTGTAAAACTACCACCTTCCATGAAGATAAAAGAAAATTTAATTTTCCTTTGTATTAAAGGCCAATTAGCAAACAACACAGCTGACTTGCCAACCCTCCCTAAGCAGCTCTAGAAACCCTCTTGCTCTTTCTTTCAGCAGAGTTCAGTTCAGACTTTGGTCTCTCTCCCCCAGTACAATATCCTTGAATAAAGTCTTCCTTTCCTGTTCAGCACAGTGTTCACTTTGACATCGTTAAGGCTCAGTTTCTTAATCCAAAAGCTCATGCTTCCTTTCCAGTGTGATTGCATTATAGGAACAATTATATTGCTTCTTTTTTTTTTCTATTTTTTTTCTCTCTTTTTTTTTTTATTTCAGCATATTATGGGGGTACAAATATTACGGTTATGTATATTGCCCACGCCCCCCTCCCCCCTCGAGGCAGAGCCTCAAGCATGACCATACCCCATATGTTGCACATCTTACTCATTATGTTTGTATATACCCATCCCCTCCTCCCCCCTCCCACCCGCCCGACACCCGACAAATGTTATTACTACATGTCCACTTAGGTGTTGATCCGTTAGTACCAATTTGCTGGTGAGTACATGTGGTTGCTTCTAAAAAATTATATGTATATAGGTAAATAACGTAAAAAAAAAATGGATTGCATCATGGAATTAGATTTTCCTTTTCCCCATAATGCAGGGGTCCCCAACCTATGGTTAGTTGTATAATTATATCGTTATATATTACAATATAATAATAATAGAAATAAAGTGCACAATAAGTGTAATGCACTTGAGTTATGCCAAAACCATACCCCTGCCCCCCAGTCCATGGAAAAATTGTCTTCTATGAAAATGGTCCCTGGTGCCAAAAAGGTTGGGGACCACTGTTATAGAGAGATATTTTTTCAAAGCGGTGTATTTGCATACACATGTGTGTGTTTTCCGGTCCCCAAATACACTCTAAAATTCTATTGTTTCACATTAGTGACATCCTTGCTTCCATTCAACAATCTAACACCTTGCTTTTACTGTGTCTGAGGCAGGAGTTCTTCAGAGAGTAATATCCACAGTGCCTGCCTGTGTGTGGAGCCTTAAATTTCTTTCTGGCATGTGAGGCAGAGCTCTTCCTCTGCATCATTGTGTATTTACACACAACACAGGTTAAGCATTCCAGTACTTCCCATCAGGAGGGAACTTTAGTATTACAGTTAACTAACGGGTGCTAAACCAACCAAGGCAGCTTAAAACAATTCAAACTAGCCTTAAGACTTATGGCCACCTAAACAAAAGGAACTATTTAAGAATACCTCTTGTGCTTTTTGTTTCTTTTAGCTTTTTGTTTTGATCTGTATCTCTTAAGTTCAAAAGAAACATGCAGGAGTTCTCTTAAACAGTAAAAGCCAGTGCTGTGGGGGACTTGTATTCTCTCAAGGAGACAAGACTCAATTGTTTGTTTCACATTGGGAAGTAAAAACACTAAGTGGTTTCAGCTAGTAGTAATAATGCACTATCTGTCTATACTGTGATGTAACATCTCCAGCCCCCACTGAAATAGCAAATGTCATCATAATAAGTATCTTACCCAAAACATCATGGTAATGTTACATAAAAAGCATCTTGGTCAGTTCTGGCTGCTATGAAAGAATACTATAGTTTGGTTGGCCTAAACAACAAACATTTGTTTCTCAGGGTTCCGGAACTGGAAGTCCAAGGTCAAGGAGACAGCAGATCTGGCATCCAGTGAAGGCATTCTTCCTGATTTGCAGACAGCTGTCTTCTGATTGTATTCTCACATGGTTGAGACAGAAATCATCTCTCTTGTGTTTCTTCTTATAAGGGCACTAATCCCATTCATGAGGGCTCCACTCTCATGACCTATTCACTGCTCCAAACTCCATCTCCTAATCTAATTACGTGGGTGGTTAGGATCTCAACTTGTGAATTTTGGGGAGACAAAAACATTCAGTCCATAACAAATGGATACCAGTCTACTCTGTACCAATTATCAGAATATCTTTAAGATAATACAATCATTAGAGAGAACTACTCTTTAAGAGCTGAATAGATAAAAATGAAAATTATTCAAAAGAAAGCAGCTAGGCTAGAGATGTGTCAAAACTGCTTAAGGAATGATTGAAAAACTGGGGCAATATACAGCCTGGGGAAGCATATTTGCACAAGAACGTGTAACATCCTGTATGACTTAAGTCATGATCTGATTACAGTTGTTGGAAGCTCTAGGGAGATATACATATTTATAATTAGAGATGTTGATGGAAGGGACTATCTCAAAAGATGACTAAGTAACTGGCCCCTCAAGGTAGTCAAGCCTCACTTTACAACTTAAAGATATTGTATGGGGCTCAAAATCCAGGCGGCAAGTTAAATTAAATGAACTGTATGGTCCCATTGTTAACTTTTGATTCTATGATTCTGTTAAAGAAAAGTGCTGAATAGTGTGACAATTTGCAACATATAACATGTAAGGTCTCAGTTGATGAGGGAAATGTAGAAAATAATATTCGTATCATTTGGAGATGTGATTAATAGCTGAATTTCAGCCCGTTTGCAATATCACACCCATGCCTTTGATTCTAGGAGGGTGAGATAATTGTAATTGTTTTAGGTAGATAATTCATTATTTTTGTTTCTTGAAAGAAAAAGAAATAAATATGGGAGATATAGTCACATAAATTGTTAAGATAAAAATCAAAGGAAAAAGTAATGCTGGTAAAACAGATACGGTGGTGGTGACGCAAAGTGGTATTTCCAACAACAAAAGGTAAACTCAAGGAGGTAAACTCACAGCTGGACTTTAACATGATGAATTTACCAAGGCCCAGGTGATTCTCATGCTTGTTTTGGAATAAGATGATTAAGACTCCCTCTACCCACACACTTATAAACATAGATTTTAATTCTATCTAAGCTTTTGGGAAGTCAAAATAGCAAAAAGATGCATTCATGGTGAGTAAAGGATTCGAGCAAATTCAGGGATATTGAATAGTCTAAACTTGATTTTCTGATTTGATAACTTACTCCATTTGATACTGAGTTTCTTTTAATTTAATGATCTAGGTAGTTTTTTCTAGCAAGTTTAGTAAACTTTTTATCTCATCCCATTGTCTGCCTCATTGAGTAGTTTAAATCTCAGAGGTCAACTCTATTTTTTTTAATCTTCAAGGTCTTGTGGAACATCTCACTATCTTGTATATACCATTTATAAAGAACAACATAAAATATGGCATACCAGAAACACATTTGAAGGGTTGTGATAAAGGATATGATTATTTACATCACTTTTCTCCTGCAAGAAAAAAGTCTCAATCTTTCCAATGAACATTTATTATATCATGAAGGAAGCAGATGGAACTTTTTTTATCACTCAGTTCTTTACTATATTTTTAATCAAGTTACATTATGCACCTTAAAAATCTAAAGCGTACCATAGCCCCACTGGAACCTCTACTAAGATAAGTTACCAAGGTGACTGAATTGCAGTCTTGACCTAATATTTTTAAAGAAATGAAACACCTTTCCACAGAAATTGCTTTTGTGGATAAACTCATGCCCTCATCTTTCTGCTAAGTCCTTGCATTTGCACTTTGTGCAGAATGATAAAAACCATTCCTCTTCCTCAGGGATTCATCAAGGACTTATTTTTCCTAATTTGTTTCAAAACTCATTGTTTTGTATTAGATGATTTGCTAACTTTATAGATCAAATTACCTATCAATAATTTCCTTTTAACACTCAGGAATGACTTACTATGATGTGATGGACACATAGGGTTACACAGAAGAGCTAACTGACTAGCATGGAAGGAGAAATACTTAGATATAAATACTTGCATGGCCATTACATTAGTAGTATAGAAACATGGAGAGGAGTAAGGAACCAAACTGAGGTGAGAGGAGAGTATGAGAAAGAAAGTTTCTAGAAAGAAGAAACAATCTTTTGAGCTAAGGCTTGAAATGATAAAATCAGAGAAAAGTGACTTGGGCAGAGGGAGAAGCAAATGTGAAGGAAAAGTGACAGTGAATATCATACTTAGAAAAAAATTTGAATTGAAAACTTTTAAAAATAGGTTATTTAGTATTTATAATCAAGTCTAATGAAGCACCATAGATGGTTCACTTGTAGTAGGACATATAGTCCACATTTATGATCAGACAGAGGAGAGAGAATGAAGCAGAGCCAGGGAACATATGGCAGAAAAATAGTATTTGGAGCTAGTTCCACACTCTTTTCCAAAAGCCCTAATTGAGTTTAATGTCAAAAGTGAAAGGGCAGGGCAAGTGCTTCTAGCCCGGGGTATTTCTTGGTCTGTTCTTTTCCTCCTGCTGCAAAGTAACAAAATCAGAGAATCTCTTGCCCATGAATAATTATACCTCTGGTGTCTCAAATAATTTGATGTGGTAACCAAACCAGGTTGTTTTAATTTCATTAAAGTATCCACAATTGCATGTTTATAGTTTGTTTATATTAAATATCTTTATTGAAACTTGGATCTCAGCTTTGTCAGTTATTAAACATTGTACAAGTGGTTTAGCTTAGGTTACTAAACACTAGTTTCCTCATCAATAAAATGGGACTACAATTCATCTATTCTGAGACACCTTTGATTGTAAGATGTTTTATTCTTGACGTACCTCTAAGAAAACATGCCAATTAAACTATTCTTAACAAATTTTTACTTTGTACCTACTGAAAAAGCTCTCCTTTAATCTGTGTTAGATAGAGGTTTTGTTACTATAACACTTTCATGTATACATATAAAAGAAAATACAAGCAAAATACTAAGAAATCTCTTAATATTTTCATATGCACAGTCTGATATTCTTTTTTCCAGTTATGTTTCTTTTTTTTACTTCAGGAAATTATGGGGGTACAAACATTTTGCTTACATATTATGACTTTGCTACATCCCAACCCTGATTTGAGACATCCCTTCCCCCCCTACAATGCTCACCGTGTCCATTAGTTGTAGTTTACCCACCCCTAACCTCCCTACCCCCAAAGAATATTACTACTGTGTGAGCACCTTAGTGTTGATCAGTCAGTGCCAGTTTGATAGCGAGTATATGTGGTACCTATTCTTCCATTCCTGTGATACCTCACTTTGGAAGATAGGCTCAAGCTCTATCCAGGAAAATATAAGAGGTGCTATATCACCATCACTTCTTATAATTGAGGAGTATTCCATTGTATAAATATACCATATTTTATTAATCCACCCATGGATTAACAGGCACTTGAGTTATTTCCACATCTTTGCAATTGTGAATTGTGCTGCCATAAACATTCATGTGCAGATGTCTTTAGTATAGAATGACTTTTGTTTCTTTGGATAGATGCCTAATAGTAGTATTGCTGGATCAAATGGTAGTTCTATTTGTAGCTCTTTGAGGTATCTCCAAATTATTTTCCCCAGAGACTGCACTTATTTTCAGTCCCACCAGCAGTGTAAGAGTGTTCTTGTCTCTCCACATCCTTGCCAGAATTTGTTGCTTTGGGATTTTTTGATACAGGCCAATCTTATTGGAGTTAGGTGGTATCTCATTGTGGTTTTGATTTGCATTTCCCTAATGATTAGAGATGTTGAGCATTTTTTTTATATGTTTGCTGGCCATTCTGTCTTCTTTTGAAAAGTTTCTGTTCATGTCCTTCGCCCATTTATATTCTTGACTCACTTTTCATTGCAGGGTCATACATAAAATATCATCCTTGTTTATACATACAATATCATCCCTTGTGCCATAAATTGCATTGACGATACGATCTCTCCTAGGAGAATCATTAGATAGTTAAAACTAAGACGGTACTGAGCTCTTAAACTGGCTTTGAAATCAAGTAAACCTAATCTATTTTTTACTTCAACTTGGGGTTGTTTATAAAAAAGTTTGATTCGCTACCTCCCTTTCCACAACTCTTTGGTCCTTCTGCATTAAAACAATTATTTACTGTTGCCTCTTGGATTTTCCTCCAAGCCAATATGCAAGTGTTGAGGTCAGGATCCTTGATAGTTGTAAATGCTGAGGCATCAACAATCACAGCATGGCTGCCCCTGATCAACATGGATAGTAAGATAACAGTGATTTTAGAGATCTCAAAATATGAAATATGGGGGCCTTACTATCTATGAAACAGTAGCAATAATAACAATAATAATAACAATCTCCTATGATGAATGATAAATGAGACAATTTAATAAACAAGAATTTATTGAGCACTTAACCAATTTTAGATAGATAGATAGACAGACACACATATATTTTGTTTCAGGTATAATAGGTTTGTGCTTGTGTATAATGGATATTCTGTGTATAATGTAAAACAAAGATGAGATAGTAAATTTGAGATGAAACTTCACATATAAATATTATTTCAAAATGTAAAATCTATTGCACTTATATTTTCATGGATATGAGCATATATATATGAGCAGCTCGTGGGAGAAGGATTAGTCAAGAATCATCAAGCTAGAGGAAAAGAGTCGTTTTAATTCAGGGAAATATAATACTATATGCCATTTTGCTTTCTTAAAAATAAAACAATACATTGAAAGGAAGTAGAAAGGGATGGAAAAATATGTTTTATGGTTGCTTGTTTTGATATCTTATAATTAGAAGAGGATATAAGACACCAGTTAATTTCAGTTTTGCTTCAGCATTGTTGTGAGACTCTAGAAACATCTTAGTAGTGGTTTTGAATCAGTGAAATTGAGTATATTGAAATTCTATGGGAAATGCCAAGAGTATTGAATAAATTCTGATGAGTTAGTAGACTTTCAATTTCAGTATCTACCTTTTCCATTACTGTGGTCCTTTAGAATAGTGAGGTAATTTAAAAGATTAGTTCATAGAACTTCATAGAATTTACTGATTTATGTTGTCAGTTTAACCATTATAGAGACATAGCAATAGAAGTACTCTAATTAAGATAGAACTTTCCAAATAAACATTCATAATACAAATCAAATAAACAATTGTAAAGCATTTCTCCCTTTTTAATTTCCACTTCTTACCAGTAGTGTAACATCCAGAACCTACTTGGGAGGAGTCACACATTTCCATTGTGATCTGTGTCAGTGTTCTTGCTCTTTGAGGTCTCCACTTGTTTTTCTTGTGAATATTAAATTCAGTATTTTGAAGTTTAAGTTATTTATCCACAGTCAAAATTTATAGATGACAAATATATAAAATTACAAAATTTTACCATGCTAAATTTATGGAAAAACCCCATAAATTTGTGGTTTAGCAGATAAGAAAAACTACACCACTTTAAATTTGCAACAGCTTTGATTCCACTCCTACACCCTATATGCATGTACATATATATGAAACTTTGTAAAAGTTGTCTTTCTAATGACAAGAATTTAAATGAGGAGCTAAATGAATTTCAATCGCTTAATTCTCATGTGAGATTATAGCATTAATGTAATATAAATTGGAATTAAAGATTATCATTATCTGTATGGTTTAAAAATTTTTTTATTAATATATCATCTGTATCATTTGATGTGTAATGTTTTATGTGTTTGCCTTTTTTTGAAAACCGAAACTGCTTCAATTCTAAATGTCAGAATTAAAATATATATTTACCATGACATGTGTAAAAGAAACAGTCTTCCTAACTTCAGTGTGTGCATTTTGAAACAGTAAGCGTGAAGACCAAAAAATTCTAACATACCAGCATTTGGAGAAAATGCCTTAGGGGGAAATCTTCATCTTGCTGAATGCTTTATCTGCATTCTAATCATGTGGATTTGCAGTAATTTCATCTCCAATTTCAAAGCATAGTGGAAGTTTTGTTTGCAAATGGAGGTAAATATATATAATAAAGTAAAAGATCAATATTAGTAAATTTTTATAAGTATACTTAAATTTCTCTTTAAATTGCATAAGATGATGTCCACAGAGGGAAACAACTAAAAATGTTAAACATTAAGTCAAGTCTTAGATATTGACTGAAGAAAGGATGATAGTACAAAATTATGCAAAGAACTCAGAAGCCAGAGAAAAAAGATGATTGATAAGAGCCTATTTAGGTCAGATAGGGAAGAGAGAACCCTGAGTCTTAATGATAGTGTCCACAGCTGAATTTAAGGTAATTCATATGACAGACTTATACTAAGGGGAATAAGGGTAAAAAAACAAACAATAAGAAAAAAACACCAAACAAAAACAGGATGGAACTCATCCACTAATGAATTGCTTATGGCCTACAAGATACCCAAATCTGCTCAAATCCATTTGGATTGTGATAATTGACAATGTGGTTAGGTATATTATTAGCTTAATAAAACTATTAATAAAAAATGCAATGGCATTTTACTAGAGAAGCATGTGTCATACCCAAATATAGAATGGAAACTTCAAATTGAAGTAAAATATTTAAATAAACCTAACAGCTAATCTGAATTTAGAAGTACAAGAGATACAAAATGATATATGGGAGGAAATGTCAAAGAAGAGTTCAAATCTTAGAAAATTTTAGTTAAAATTAGGAATCACCTATAACATTTGGTTTGACAAGGGTAGAGATAACATCTAAAAATTACTGATCACTTTCTGTGTGCCAAAAGGACAGGGAGAAGTAGAGATAGAGGGAAGGGGAGGGAAAGGAGAGGAGAAATATTAAGAATAGTATTACAGTGCTGCATTTGGCACCATAGTTATCTTCTTTGAAAGATTAGCAAACTGAGATATAAATTAAGTGTTTTTCCCAAGGTACTCTAGCTAATAGGTTATTAACCAAGATTCTAATCTAAGCAGTATGATTCTAGGCAGTTTCAGAAATTGAGGCTACTAAGTGACTTGTCCAAATTACAAAGTGAAGTCAATGTCATACATACAATGTACTACATAACACAGGAAAATATATCTTTAAATGTTCAAGTAAATAATAAAAATGCTCCCTTTAGCACTAAATCCTATGATTCTAATACTATGTGTAAGTGCCAACAACCTTCAAAACTTACTGTCAAAAAGAAATTTCAATAATTTCTATTCCTGAAATCTTACTATGCTTTGATATAACTAGTTCCCATTTAGAAGCACACCTCTCTGGAAAGTGCAACGCAGTGCTGCACTAACCTTTGTGGGAGTAGGTAGAAAGACATGCAAAATCTAATCAATTACACATTGGGCTTTACTCTAGTTTGTTTTGCTATTAAATAAATGTCAAAAACATTGTTAACCAGTATTTTATAACCCAGAACTGCCTTTTCATTGTTTATCTTAGATAGGCTTTTAATGATGATTTAATGCTATTTTAATGTCCCCTGAATTCTCAAATAAATTTTTAGTACAGCAGTTAACTTTTATTCTGTTGTTGCCATGTGCGAGGCATTTTGTATACAGTATCTCATATACTCCTCACTATAATCTTACCAGATCAAGACCAATATCCCTATTTTATAGATAAACTGCTAATGAGTAAGGTCTACCTGGCTCCAAAATGCATGTACCATTCATGTACTACCTGGCCCCAGCCGAGGTTAATGCTTTGATAATGGTAACATTATGTTTTTAAAATTATCTTCTAAAATATTTAAAGTAAAACATTTGATAAATGAACATTTTAGTCCGTATATGATGTGATAAATGCGGTAACTCTTTTGTTTACGTATTTATTTTATCTTATTTTTATTATTTATTTTATTTCAGAATATTACGGGAGTTCAAATGTTTTGGTTACATATATTGCCTTTGCCCCGTCCTAGTCAGAGCTACAAGCATGTTCATCCCCTACTCTTTTATCAGAATTTTATTTCCTGATTATGTCTATTAAACAGAGTTTACTAAATGTATATCAAAAATTTCCTTTAATATTTTTATAAATTCAGAAATTTTCCCTTTAAAAAAAACTCATACTTGTTTTTTGCATGTAGACATATCTTTTTCTGGCAAGTATTCTAGATGTCTTATATTAAAAAATAGATATGAACTATGGTTACTAATCTAGCAATAGAAAATTATCAAGTAGAAAAGAACAAGTGTCCAGATATTTAACGATTGGTATTACTATTACCACTTTTACATACTTGAGAATCAAATTTATCCTTCCAAGAGCCATAACTATTTTAACCATAGACAAGAATACAAAGATATATAAGACATGATCTTGATCTCAAGATAATTCAAATTTAGAAGAAAAGAAAAAACGTTTACAAATTATCCTCTTTGCAAATTCTACTGAAGAGATTATATAAGCCTGGAGATGTCACTCTCTTTGGGCCAGAGGAAGCCTAAATAGATAGGTCTGGATATTTATTCTGAACAGAAAAATATATTTGATTCATTAGTATATGGGAGAAATTTAAGGACAGTACTGGAGCCCAGAGGAGCTAAGAAACTAGAAATAATGATAAAGTGCTCTTTAAAATATTAGTTAGATAGGACATATATATTGAAAATAAACCTCCCTAACTTGGTGACCTAACTTATCCTCTCTCTCTCTTCTATTATTGTTATATATTTACTAAAATAATTACCTATTTACTTAACAACACATCGCATGGCAACTGATTCATTTTTACAGAGTTTCATTTTGGTGAATATATTCTTAAGATATCCATCAAGTCAGTCATTACACACTGAGCTATAAAACGTTTAGAATTTAATTTTTTACAAAAGAAATCCTTCAAGTTCTCTTTCTGGCTATCTTTTACAATTGTCATCATAAAAAGACTTAATGATTTTCCTGTTCCTAGGGGGGGAAATGTTTTCTTTCTTTTCTTTATAAAAGGAGAATGATACTGATATAGTCTGGCCCATTAGAAACTTTGCCTTTCACTTGCCTGTATTTGGACTATTTCTTCTCTCTTTGTATATTAAAATATCCATGAGCTATTAAGAAGAAAAAAGAATTTAATTTTTAAAACTAATCATGAAAATTAATTGATTTGCTTCTCCTAAAATGTCTAATGAATAAAACGTCTATTATAATTGATATTCTATTTCATGGGTGTCACACTTTTATGAACTATATATAATTATAAGTATGATTATAAGAACTGTGATACCTCTCTTCCCTTGATATTAGTAATTGCAATGAAGCATGGTTATTTGTTCATAGAAGATTTAAAATGTGAATATACATTAACATTAATTTTTATCTAACTTAGGTCAATATATATTCTGTGCCTCTTTAATCATCCAGTGTTGAATGTTCTTTCCAGATTCACAATTATTGCCATATTCATATTTCATTTTTAAAGATGATATAAGTTTTAAGATTTGGTGTCTTCACAGGAGACAGAAAGTTGTAAAGGATTCTGTGCTAGAGACTAGAGTATTATGTAGTTTCTTTTCTGTTTATAATTAGATACAAAACTTTATATTAAGTACCTTCTTTCTGGGCCTCAGTGTCTACCTTTGAATTAGGGCCCATTCATCTCTGAGATTCTCTTTATGTCTCCAATAGTGTTTTATAAAGGGTTTTCATAGTTACAGAAGATTCTTATTTTTTGTTTTTTGGGTTTTTTGTTTGTTTGTTTGTTTGTTTTACTTTCAAGATTAAATCTATGCAGAAATAAAGATATCTGGCTAATTGCGTGATAACTGAGTTTCTAGCCAATACATATCTTCCCTTTGGACTGAAAGAAACTTAAAAGTCCATTTTTAAAGTTATGTGACTTTAGTTTAGAATTTTTAATCTGCTTACATATAAATAAAACTAAATCAGTTATTGACACTCTGGGGGACGGGGAGGCAGAATCCTAAAGAAGTTTATATTAGTGAAAATTGATAGAAGATGCAAGAATCCTCCATAGCAAGAAAAAGCCTGGGGGATTTATTTAGGAAAAGGACCCGTCAGTTACTATGTGTGTGTTAGATATGTTTAGCAGATTAGATTATGTTAGATTCTGATATGGTAATTATATCAACTAAGCCCTATAGGAGTAATGGAAATTAGTGAAAAAGTAGTCATATCTCATCTCAAATACAGGAAAAACAAACAAAACAAAAAATCTCACAAAACTTAAATCCAAAATCATAATAAAAATTGATAAGTAGGGTAGGAGAGATGCCTCAGATAGTTTCCCTCTTAGACAGAATTTGGGGGGCATGGCTAAAATATAGGCACCCAAATAGTTCTTAAGTACTTGAATGAATCATTTGGAAAAGTAACATGATAGCAGACCTAGGTGTGCTAAATGATACAAACTCACAAACTTGTACAAGGTAATCTCTGTTTTTATTCTCAGGATAACATTTATTCCCATATCTTTACATATGTTTTATCCTTTATAGTTTCATTGTCTAATTATATATTTTTCAGTATAAAAAAATAGAACAGCTAAATAAATGAACCATAAACTCAGTTGTAAATTCCTTATGGTTCTTTCCCCTGGAATTTTTGGATTCTATCAACCTGAAATCTACTATGCCTTCGGAATGTTGTACTACAAATGGTCTAGATACCTATGTAAGCTTCTGCAGACTCTAAGGACACTTTATAGTTTCCTCTTACTACAAAACTTAGTCTGTAAAGAAAAAATAACTCAAAACTACTTAGCAATAAAATTGACTTATCTTTTAGTTTCAAGAATTTCTCTAAATTTTTCTCTCAAGGGACATTTATGCTCAAAATTAATGGGCAAAGACATGAGCTTCCTGCACAAAGACTTGACATAGTATGAAAGATGAGCTAGGAAGGACCTAGGGAATAGCTAACCTGCAGGAGAATCAGGAATATGTGGATAAATGTCCCTGATCAGCATCTCTGGCTCGTAGTCACAGTTAGATCATGTGAACACTTGAGCCTCATCTACTCAGGTTAGGTCTCAGCCTTCCCACTCCACCATAATCTTTAGCATTTTTCCATGAGTTAGTCAGAGAGATCCACAGAGGTAAAATCACACAAGCCAAAAGCCAGTCAGGTCCCATTTGCCTGCTCTGGTCCAGTCATTAAGCTGTGTCAGTGACTGCTGCCTCTGCTATAAGTGCCTTGTGGAAATGTTGCTCTGTAGGACAAAACCACTCTGATGTAACAGTATAGTTTATAGCAAGTCTCAAAACACTTCTTTAGTTTGCCTTCTTTAGTTTCCAATAGTGATCTTCCTCTTCTTATGTGTCTCCAAACTATTCTCTCAGGCTAAGTAGAAGAAAATGTTACCTCATCATTTGCCTACCTCTTTCTTATTTCTTCTTGTGTTGATGGAAAAGTTGCAAAAACAAAAAAATTCTCCTTCATCTTCCAAATCCCAAATCCATCCTGATATAATTTTCTTGCAATATAATTATAGTGGGTACAGCTATGCACCCACTATACTTGAATATAAGATGGGCTTCTGCTTGGACACCATGCAGAAGTTCAAAAAGTTAACAACCAAGAAAGGAACCCATGAGCTAAAGCAAAAAAGGGAACAAACTCATAGTCTTGAGTAGACAGGAAGTCTATAAATTCAGGTTTCAACTAAAATTACCTAACGTTAGAGACTAAGAAACAAAGAGACAGAAGCTTTGGTGGCTAGTCTGATTTTCTGAGGTCTGGTACACAAACTTCCTGGATGTAAAACCTAGCTCTATCATTTACCAGCTCCAACTTTCAGCTACTCAAATTCTCTAGTATCTTAGTCTTGTTACTGGTAAAATAGAAATGGAAATAGCATCTAAAACAGAGGTGTTGTATGGATTAAATGAGTTAATAAACATAAAGAACTTAGAATAATATCTTAGACCTAGTAAATGCTCATTAAGTATTATCTATACTTATTATTCTGGGAATTTGTGCTTTCCCAACCATTCAAGTAAACTCCCCTCTATCATTATGGCCATTGATTCTAATCATCATCATCATTATTGTCATCATCATCATCAGTTATCATCTCTAACTTTTATTTAGTATTTGCTATGTCACAAACATTGTGCTAAGTGCTTTAAATGCATTTACTCAATCTGCACAGTTATGTTTAAAATCAATGTTATTAATATGATCATTTTACAGGTTAAAATAAAAAAAAATTTGAAAGCATAAGATTTGAGAGGTTAAATAATACACAAGCAATCCTATAGTTTCTATGTGAAAAAACAACAGGGATTTGAATCAAATCATACACTCTTAACCAGGATCTCTATTTGCTCCATGCTATGATCTATCTTTCTGCTCTTAATGCTTCTATGCCACTTTATTATCATCTCTTAAAAGTGGCAGTGCTGGGCAAGTGACTCTTTGTTGGTTGTCTAGTCCTTCTATCATCTCTCAATCTCTTGGGTGCATCTTTTTTGAAGCCATTGTTTCCACTTTCACTGCCGGTTTTCTGCCTTACCACTTTCATTTCTGTTGCTCCCTGGTCCTCTAGTTCTAGTTCTAGGTCAATTGGCCACTTTGACCTGGTCAAGTGTCAATTCTTTACATTATCCTGAATATTGGCCAGGCTCCTGTTTTTTGGAGTCAATTCCATTGAGCACATTTTACAAATTTTCCTAGGGCTGAATCAAGGGGATTTATGTGTGATGAAACCTTTATTCATCTCTAAGGAATCTTTCTCCTAATCATGGTTAATCATGTGCCTTACATACAAGCATCTGCTTCTAGCTTCCCCATATCTCTGGATAGGTTACTAGCCCTCTGTGTCTATGCCATTCTGTCCCTTAATTCCAGTAGCAATCCCAGGACATCTTTTGCCATCTTTACTCAGAAAAGTTATCTTAGTTTTTTAGTTTCCTGACTCTCATCACTATTTCACCAGATGACCTGGGAAGCAGTATGGTTAGTGGGAAGAACAAGAGATGGGGCTTCAGTGTCGGTGTGTATTTTTTTTTTCCAATTTCATTTATAAACTGTCTTTAGGGAGATGACAAAAATATATGTACATTATAATACTATAAAAAAATACTTGTGAAAACCTGGGCAAGTGTCAAAATAGAACCTGAGTAATAATAATGCCTGTATTGTGATTTATATACATAAAAGCATGCAATCAGATTCTATTCAACATGTATGTGTGCATGCATGTTTGTGCGTGATGTATGTGTGTAATACATGAGCCCATGTTTAATTTTACTTAGAGTGAGACAGAAGTAGATAGTAGATAGCACCATTATGTACAGCTATACAGAGATCATGAAATAAGAGCTTTTTGCTTAGAAATTATACACATCCTGAAAACAGCATACAAATTACTAACACTTGAGAAACACACCTTACAGGTTAAAGTTCAAGCCTAATGGTAAGGTTGTGAGGCCATTCATAACCTTGTCTCTTAAGTTGATTACCTTACTTGCTTCAGAACTTGTCATTTTTTTCTCTTGCTGCCTACACTACTCCATTATTATCCCCATCCAATGTATAATTATATGCTTTATAAACACTATCATAATGCATTCCATTTATCTATATTTCTCTATCTTGATCGACCAGACTATGTATTGTTTAATGGCCAGGACTTTATCTCATTAATTTTTATATGCTCAAGGTCTAGCACATAGCAAAAGCTCAGTAACATTTTAAATATGAGAAACATACTACTATGACTTACTCTGTACCCCCTAAAATACATCTTATAATAATATACTTGTTGGAAATGCACACTGTAATGTGTATCTCTTAAATCTGGCACTCTTGTTTTCTAATCTTTAATAATATCTTACAACAGACAAGAAAAGTGAGAGAAATGCTTAACTAGGGCCCTACTAAATCATAATGTTCAAAATGCCTATGTTACAGTGTTTCATTAATTGCTGAGGATAAGCTTGAATTTGATTCTTATTTAGACTGAGATTACACGCTTACTGCTAAATGAATACAAGTAGAAAATAAAAAAGGTATAAACAGTAATGTGTTTACTGCTATACTTTTCAAGGTAATCATGTGTAAAGACCATAATCAATTTTCCAGGGAGGAATTTCCTGAAATGCCATAAAAATGCTGCTTTTAGGCATGACTCTATTTATCACTTTATTTGCCTTACATTGGGGTATTACAATTTTATATCATTGCCCTTGCCAGGCAAATATCTTGGGTAGAAATATTGTTAAGTTTTCTATTGCTTCTATAATAAATTATCACAAACTTAGTGGCTAAAGACAACACAAATTTATTATCTTAAGTTTTGCAGGTCAGAAGTTTGACATGAGTCTCACTGAGTAAAATTAAGATGCCAGCAGAACTGATTTTGTTTTTGAATGCTCTAAGAAAAAAATCCATTTATTAGCCTTTTCCACAGAACACTAGAAATTATTCCTCCTAACTAACTTTGTACCTATTGACCATCTCTCCCTATCCTCCACCCCCCACTATGTTCCCCAGCCTCTGGTAACCACTCTGCTACCCTCTACTTCTATGATATCAACTTTTATAGATTCCACATATGCATGAGATCATGTAATATTTGTCCCTATTTACTTGGCTTATTTCACTTAACATAGAATTCTCTGGGTTCAATCTTGCTGTCACAAATGGCAGAATTTCACTCTTTTTTAGAGTGGAATAGTATTCCATTGTATATGTATACCACTTTTAAACATCCATTCATCCATTGATGAACATGTAGATTGATTCTATATCTTGGTTATTGTGAATAATGCTGCAATGAACAGAGTGCAGATATCTCTTCTGTGTACTGATTTCATTTCCTTTAGATATATACACATTATTGTATGTTGAGGATGTGTGGGGGGTTGTCGATAACTAATTTCTTTAGTTCACTTTCTTTAGGTCACTTAGCAAAAAGAACAGAGCTGGAGGCATCAAACCTACCTGATGTCAAAATATCCTATAAAGCAATAGCAACCAAAACAATATAATACTGGCATAAAAAGAGACACACACTGGGACAGTCATAACATTTATAGATAATTTTACTCAAAATAGTATAAAACAGGAGGTACCAGTAATCACTGATCTATAGTAATTCCAAATGCAGCATTTTGAAATTTCCTTGACTGGAGTTCCATCTCACTGCTTGGGAATGATTTGTGATAGTTCTTGGCTTCACTCTCTGGTTTTTGATTTCTTTCCTCTAAGTCATGCTTTCTTTTCTATAATAAATAGTTAGTGTATGAAACTGAGCCTGCTCCTGCCAATAACAAATCTAGAGTCCAAAAGCCTTTTTTGATTTTATACCACCTCTGTCCAATTCTGTACAAGTTGGTGATGATTTGCCAATACTTTTTTTTAAAGAAAATTATGTCATTCCTCTGAATCTTATAATTCTTTCCATTAGACAAAAGTCACATCCACAAATCTCTTCAAAATAAGCCTTTTCAGTCTTAGGTTTTCTATAAAGTTGCTATATGAAAATATCCTTAAAGTTCTTAGAAATTCTACTGTTTAACAGAAAATATTTGCAAGATATGCCATTATGATCTTTAGATGAAGTTATGTTTTTGTGCCACCTACTTAAATCTTTCTGAGGTATAAACAAAAAAAATATATAGTCATACCCTTATCACACACCATATTTAAACCATTTTCTTTGACAGAACCCTGGATTCTATTTCTTCCCAGGAACCATTTATCAATTTTATCATTAAGAATAATATAATCAGAACAAGAATCAGCTTTTTTTATATCTATGAAGATCCTGGCACCTTTATATTTAGTAGTTATCTCACTAGCTTATCTCTCTTCTTTCATTTTATTATAGACAAAAAGAAGAAGATAATCATCACCTTCAATAGTCTCCTGGGAATCTCCTTAGCTAGACCACCTAGGTTAATATATAGATACTTTTTCTATCTTCCATTTTTCAGCAGGTACCAGTATTACTAAACTTTTTGCCACTATAGGACAAGGGCCAGTGTCCTACGCTTCTAGTATTATTGTCCTCACTTTCCTTTAAGCTTCCTCAAGGGCCATCAGGCTTTTGCTAATATTAATGGGTTTTTTGAAGGTCCTTCTAATTTTTCTCTGTTTCTACTCCTAAAGTCACTTCTACATGTTTATGTTTTTATTATGGCCTTATTCCTCTATCAGGTACCAAAATATTTTCCAGTTATTATTGCTGTGTAGCATACTACCACAAAACATAGTGGCAAAGCAAACACGTATTTAATTATTATCTGTCATGGTTCTAGGGACTGATTAGATTAGCTAGGTGGCTCTTGCTTAGATTCTCTCAAGCAGTTGCAGTGAGACAGTGGCAATGACAGGAAATCTTCTAAGTCTCTCTCAATTACCTATAAATTGCCTAAACTTGGGAACTCAAACAATTGAGGACAGGGACTTCTTGATTTTTTTCTGTCTTTGATTTAAGATTTCCATCTTGAATAGCAGTTGGTTTTGAATATACCTAATTTTCCTTTCTATGTTTGGCCCCCTTAACCTCTAGATATTTTTACTTTAAAAATACCTAGTGCTTCTCCAGATCAGCTTCCTTCTCTCTCTCTCTTCCTCCATCTCCCTCCTACCCACTTTTTCTTTTTTTCTTCCTTTCTTCCTTTCTTTTGCATTATCTTATCTATTGGTCTTACTTTTGATTCTAAAACTAAAACATTTTTTTACAGTTAATTCTTTGAATTCATGATCAAACCTGATTCCTAGGAAGATAATTACATGCACAAATTTTAAATTCTTCCTTTAGATTTTATGTTTATAATTTTAATCAGTTTATTTTTTCCCAATCAAGTAAAATTAATTATATTCTGTAAAATAAGGATGGTTATTTCACTTTATCTGCTCACTGACACAATTTATCACTTTTGTATTATTAAAATCCTAATCAAATTCCTAAAGTACACAGTGTTAATAAGGGCTTCTTAGGGCATTGTTTTCCTCTCTCCCTGCATTTGTACCTCCATTGAAAATTAGAACCTTCCATTCTCTTGGAAGAATTGAAGAGAAAGGTCTATCTTTTGGTAATATCTTGTTTTTCAGCCTGAAATTATTTTTCCATGGTAAGTCCCCTGGGGAATTTTCACAGCAGAGACCAGAAATTCCTCTTTGTATGAATGGGCATATAATTTCAGTTCAGTAGAGAAAGTGTCAAAAGTCCATTTTGCCCCTGATTCACGTATGTCTGGTTCAATTATAGCAGCAGACATTTTGATCCCTATCCTTCCTCTGTGTGTCAAATTGGCATACCTCAAAACTCCCACAAAAGTCTTCTAGGAATAATAGAATCCTTCATTCATATTTGCTTATCATTAAATGGCTATAAATTACTTTCCAAGTTTATTATCTTTATGGAATTTTATAATAAACCAATGCTGCTGTTGTCAAGCTGTTAAACTGCTTTGCAAAGAAGGGAACTGAGATTTGAGGAGGTGAAATAACCCACCAAAGTTTACATAGATGCTAATTTGCAGAGCTGAGGCAAGTACCAAGGTCTGCCAATATAAAATTGCACTCAGGAAAATTGCAAACCCTTAAATGCATTTAGGTAATTGAGCTGAAGAGGATGGTGCATTAACCCTGGGAATCTGAACATTCACATTTGATTCTGCAGGTGGTAACTGTCAAGATGTTTGACACGTTAGCTATTACTAAGTTCTCTTGCCCCTAGGGATCTCAGGGCTCTGTGTTTCTCTAGACCAAGGACATGCATGCAAATGACCCACTTAACTTGAAGAAGGAAACTTTTGACCATTGTGTCCATAGGAAATGTGAAGTTTAAGTGGAAAAGTATGAACTAATTACCACTTTAGCTGTATGAGCAGCTAAGAGTCTTTCACAGTGTTACTAAGGTTTTAACATCATTTCTTCTTTGTTATTTGTCTTGCTTGTTCTACATTCCTTGCTCTTTTTTTCCACATTAGAGAGGCTTGGAAATTGCTTGATGAAATACCTATCCATTCTGGTAAAAGTGCTTCCATGATTAGATTTCTGGCTGTGTAATTCTGTTTTCATGGTATTCCATCCAGTTCAATAATCAAAAAAGTCATAATAGCACCTCATTCTAGGCCAGGCATTGGGACAAAGCTGACACTATGGTGGAAATGGATTTTGTCATGTGTCACTGATATAAAAAGACTCAGCTATATTCTTCTCTTTAATAAAGACATTTGGTATCAATTTATTCCAAAGGACATATGATAATTAATAGGCTGAAGATGACCGGAACTGTGCAGCGACGAGAGTTAATTATAATCAATTAATTGGCCAAAGCTACATTTTTTTTTCATTTTGCTTAGATACTTTTGTTTTTCATGGCTTAATGTTTAGAAATGTGTAGCTGTCAAAGCAGCTGTGTAGAGCATCTGCTACATAAATAGGGAAGAGTTGAATATGTGAAAGCAAATTGAAAACCCAATTCAGTAACAGAGAATTGGCCCTATGCAATTGTGAGAGCTGGCTAGTCACTGTAGGGCTTTTTACCTGATGCCAGAGCTTAAAGTGCACAGGAAGGGAGGATGGTTGTAAAGTCGAGGAGATCAGGCGTGAGCTGGAACCCCACAAGGATAGGCTGAAACCAAAGTTATTTCTCATTGACTCTGTCCTTGGTGGCAGAGGTATCCCACCAAAGTTGGTATAATTTATCAAAGCTAAATATACACATCTGGCTGAGGATTCAGAGAAGTTCAAGTGTCACAGGAAAGTAATTCCCAATGCTGGGAATCACTTGAAGTCCAAGTGTGTCCTTGGCTTCATGAAAGAAAGAATTCAGGAGCAAGCAGACAGTGTAAAGTGAAAGTGAGTTTTATTTAGGAAACATAGAAAATCTACTTTACAGAGTAAGGCTAGTTCTCCCTGCTAGAGTAGAACAGCCCTGGTGGTTCCTTTAGTCCCTTTATTTAAGCAACAGCTTAATTATAGGCTAAACAAGGAGAGGGATATTTATGTTATTTCTTGGAAGGGGGCAGTGTTTTCTTAGAATTAAGGTGACATCCTCCTTTTGACTAAATATGGTCAATCTGGAACTGTCTTGGTGTCAGGTGCACGGTGGAAGTGGGAGGTTTCCCTACAAAGATTTTATGGTAATGAGGGTGTAATGAAACTGAAAGGCCAATAAGTGGTTGATTCCTCTTTCATCTTGGTTCTAACTGGTTGCAACTTGTCCTGTCCTCCAACCCATTTTGATCAGGGTGATCCAAGACTCCCTGACTCAGCTAAGCAATGTCTGCCAGTTCTTTATCTCACGAGGGGCATCAGAGGAAGGTAGTGCCCTTGCAGAGTGAGTTGCTGCTTCATGTTAAGGGAAGTTCGTCAGCAGATCAGCAGTAATGTGGGTGAGCTACAAAAATAACTGCTATTTCTCTCCTATCCTCCAAATCATCACGATCTTCCTTGTAGCCTTCCCTAAAGAGTAATATATTTTTTTAAAAAATCTGGGAAATGTAGTTTCTCCTAGTCTAGTTTATGTGTTACGAAGTGACTCCAATACTATTTACAAGCAGAAATGGGGATGCTTCTCTGCCAGACCATTAGTGTGGGGGATTAGAACGATCCAGTCAGCACTTGAGCTGCGTTTCAGATTTGTTACTTCTGTAGTTACTTTCTCCCTACAATCAGAGTGAGATTCTTCCAGAGGTGAGCTGCTGTTACCTTGGTTTTTATGTGCAGCTTAGGGTGTCAGAATGTTTTTCTCATTTTTCCTCTTCCATCTCCAGTTTTCTGTAGTATTTCCAGCTCCTGCCACAACAGGGGCTCCTACCATGTTCTTGCCTCTTTCCCAGCCATAGACAGCTATGGTTTGTTATTTGTTGAGAGGCTCATGCGGGGAGGGGTCGGGGCAGGAGTTGTTTTTCTGCTCATTGTGCATCTCATTGTTTTAGACCTTTGTAGGGGCCTTGCGGGTGGTGCTTTCTCAGTGTTCCCACTCATCCTCAGGAAAACTCTGCTTCGCATGGGGGCAGAGGGGTGTGGCTTGGGCTGGGGAGAATTTTCTTTCCCTCACATAAGACTAGCAGATCTCTGTTTTATATCAGTGCAAGATCCTGGCTCTAGCGTTTTTCCTGACCCTCCTTCAGGGCCAGATATTAATAACGTTGCTTCTACTGCTTTGCAGTGGCAGTATACATTTCTGGGACTCGGGGCAACAGAAGCCCATGCATGCCCCTACCCCTAGCCACAGAAAGTTTATGGTTATCATCTTTATAAGGCTCATTGACTGTTTTTCTCTTTTTAAAGAAATTGCACCTTTTATTATATATTTTTAAATCTTTACCTGTTCATCTTTATTCCTACCTATCTCCTCCTTATTACTGTTCCCATCTTTCCATCCCTGTTGGCCCAGGCCATGCCCAGTAGCAAACACAGCCAAAAGGATCTCCAGCTCAAGGATGCTTGGGAAGCTCCAAGCACTTTGTTCTATGAAGGCAGTTATGACCTGAGAGACCAAAAGAGACACTCGTATATCAACTAAGACAGACCCTAAGAAAGGTTAAGGAAACAAAAGTTACATATGGGTCCAGGGTTCAGGGCCTAGCTACCACATCAAATTTCTAAATTCCTATAAGAAAACCCACACCTTTGCTAAATTCCCTAACAGTAAGACCTATCGGGCTGATTTACAACCCAGAACAATACAACTCTAATTGGACAGAGGAGCAGCCTGGGCTCACAAACATTATTTTCTAATAAGCTATTGCAGAACTTATGCCAGTTTAGCCAGCTTGTAGAGCCTGCACCAAACTGTCTTTCTGTCCTATAGCTCACCTTTTGATGTAGAGAGCCAAATTCCACCGCGTTTTAATGCTAAAACGCCATGCCAAGTGAATATGGGATGTATGATACATAGATGTTTACCCATTGAGCATGCACCTAACTCCCCTCATAAGTGTGTATAGCCTTCCCCCCATACCTGAAATCAAGCCTTGAAATCAAGTAGTACAAATCCTCCAACATTGTTTTCCTTTCAAAGTTATTTTGACTACTCTAGTTTCTTTTCCCTTTTATATAAATTTTAAAATTAGGTTGTTGATATCTACCAAAAATATAATCTTGCTCAATAGTTACTAGTTTTTAGAATTTTTTTTGGTAGATTAATTTGGGCTTTTTATGTAGACAATCATACCATCTACAAAAAGAGACAATTTTATTTCTTTCTAATCTGTATGCCTCTTAATGCCTTTTCTTTCTTTATTGTACTAGCTAATTCTTCTAATATAAGGCTGAATAGGAATTATGAGAGAATAGTATATTTCTAAGACATCTCTTTCTCCTATATTGCTCATTTAGAGGTGGTGGTACTTTTCCTACGGAGAATTTAAATGGCGCTGTTTCCATGTTACTTATTTCAGAATTACTCTTCCCAAATTGCTTGTTTCATGGATATGAGAAGGTGGAGTTACAAAATGCTAAAGAGATGAAGGCTAAGGGAAAAAATGCAAAAAGGATATGCAGTCCTATAAAAAAGACAGGAAAAATAAAGAAACAAATAAATCCAGCCTCATCAATCCCAAATAGGATTGGACTGTTGATCTCCTCATATACTATACACTAAATCCCATATAAGATTGAAAATTCTAAAAGGCACTGATTTTGGCTTGTTTAATTAATATTTGAGAGTAATTGGTTTCTATTAAGTGTCATTAAACAAGACCACACTTTTGTGGATTTTTAATGGGTTTCTCTGAAATACTGAATATTTTACCATTAATCATAGTGTCTAGGAAGAGATCAAGGGCCAAGACTTCAGAACTGAGCAAGGTGCCCTTAAAAAGCAGGCAGGGAGTCCCTCCTCCATAAAACATTGTCACTGGTGTTGTCACTGGAAATGGGAAAAAAGTTGACAAATTTTGTAAACAAACAGCCCTGTTCTCAACAGAAGCTCTATGGAGAGTGGGGCTAGAAAGGTGGGCTTTATCAAAAATTATAAATTACCCCTCCTTTGTGTTGTACTTCTCATTGCTTATATCTAAGTCTGTAATACTGTTTCATCACAATTTATCATCTGGTCTCAGCTATTACTATGGGCATTTAAAAACAAAGATAGGTGACCATAGTTGAGACAAAGCAGCAAAGAGAAAAACAGTAGCAGCCTGAAGGACGATTCATGTTCAAGAACTTCAGGAGGTAACTCCAGTAAAAAGAGCAGAGATCTTTGGGAAGAGTGGGCAGTTAACATTTGGAACGAGGGACCCTATACCCAGGACAAGATTGTAACAGATGGGAGTATCTTCTTGTTAGTCCAAGATATACTTAACAGTGACTGTGGGAACAAATAAGGAAACAGCAAAACAAGACTCCTCACAGTAAAGCAGGAAGAAAGAATGGGATAACCATAACTTAGTTTATTAACAAAAACAGAACCTTAAACTGATGGATTAGGGATATATCTGATTCATATTATTAAAAGTTGACTCACTCAAAATGAAAATAAGACGGTTAAAGCATGAACAGAAGATTAAGAAACAAAATGAACTTCATGTTTTGTTAGAAGACAAACAAAAGAATTACATTTCTTAATTGTCATGAAAAAAGAAAGACCACATTAGACTTTGTGTCTGGACCAATTTGTGCTCATTATGACACTTCCATGGACATATGAATTGAGGGATCTAAATAAACTACCCAGAGAGCTCTGCATTTGTTCCTGAAAATGAACAGGGCAGCCTGCTGACTGCTGGATGCTTGTCTGGAACTGCTTGGATGCACAGCAATTGCATTGCCTATGGGATGTCACATTCTGAGTTTGTGATTGCCAGTTGTACTCAGTCTGTCTGAAAATCATAAAAGGAGTTTCTTGCTTAGATTTGTATGACAGGTCATACTCTTGGTTTGATCTTACAGTAGCTGCAGCTATGATGATTAAAAACACCTCCCCTTCCTACCACCACCACAGGACATTCAGTAGGGTCACTCTTATGGCAGCTCACCTTCATTTTCTCACTCATCAAATATTTATTGAGTGCCTATGATGGTGTGCTGACCACTGGGAATATAAAGGAATGTGTCTTCATTTGTCAAGAAGTTCAGTGATCAGAGAGAGAAGCAAATAGACAATTATAATAGATCCATCAGCAAAGTTGCTTGACCATTGGCAATGACAGGGGACTTCTAATCTCACCAAGATGCTACCATTATTTATTCCTATCACAGAAAAGGCTTTGCTGCATCTGTAATAAGGAGGGTGGGATGGAAGTCTCCTTTCAGAGGAAAAATATCATGATGTTTATGAGTTATAGATTTTTTTTCACATTATTATATAATATGTGTTTAATAGTTGTAATTGGGGTAAGGGGAAGCTTAAGTTTTTCTTTGAGAGCCCACGTTAAACAGATTTTATAGAGTAGCAATGGAAAATAAAGGTCTTGATTCATTCATCTCCCTAACACCCAGGGCATACATCTCTAATAGGGCCTACATGTACACTTACTTCTTCCCAGTAAAGGGCTCCAAACTCTCACTACCAGCTATCAGTCTCCATGTGTGGAATAAAACTTTTCTATATTTTTCTTAGAGTAACTGTGCTTCTTGTATAGTGGAAAGAATCTGTTTTAGTTTGCAATTTCCCTGAAATGTTCAGGAAGATAGATTACAACACTATTCTAACAAGCCCCTGAACTGACTTTAAGTTTGACATTAAATATTTTAGTGGGCTATATTTTGAGATATGACCCAGTGTCTTGTTAGTCTATCCAAGCTGACTGACTAACCTTAAGGATAAATTCCAAGTAAACTGGAATTTTTTTCAGTGTACTAGAAAATAAAAAGTCAGATTTTTTTTAGAAACTATTTTTCTTTCGATGTTTCTCAGCTAAACAGTAGAGTTATAGTCTATTTGTCTCTACATATAAGGATTTCCAATATTCAAAGTTTTTTTACACTTATAATCATATTTGATACTTTTTGTACATGTAAGTCTTAAAGACACTTTCCTTAATCACCAGATGTGGTGAAATAATATTCTCAATCCTTTGCCCTGCTGTATTTTTCTTCACAGGACATGACATTTTAAACTTTCATTTGTTTGTTTATTTTCTCTCTCTTCTACTAGAATATAAGCTCAAAAGGGCAGAGAATTATGTCTATCTTATTTACCATGTAACCTTAGTACCTAGAGCCAAACCTATCAAATATTTAATCCTTAATTAAAGTATGAAACAATCCTGAGACAAGCACAACACAAGCCTCATTTTGTAGATGAGAAAGCAAAATCAGAGGGTCTCTTGACTTGCTTAAAAGTACACACACAGCTGGTGAACAGCACAATCCCTCAATCCTTCTACCTTTGCTTCCTTCTCTCTGAGTATCTCCAAAGCTTAAGGTTACCGTACTTGTTGACACTTTGTTCTCATTCAAATGAGTTGATAAGGAGATACAAACAGAGAAAATCCAATAAAACTTGGCATTTAGGAAAAAAACTGTTTGATATACAGAGAAATCTGAAAAGAATCGAGTCATTAACTTTTAAAAAGGGACTACTAACACATTCATGGCTAGCCATAACATGAGAGGTGTGGACAAGAATCTATGCAATTCATCAAAGTTGCTTTATGGAGAAAGCTCAACAGCTCAGAAAACTTTAAAACAGAAATGTCAGAGGATTTCGTTTATGCTCTATCACTTGTCAGTTAAATCTCCCAAATTATTTCAGTTCATCTTTTATTTGCATGACACCTATTATTAGAGTAATCCAATTAATTGGCATTATCCTTAATGAGCATGCAAGAGGCAACTGAAACTAGTTATATTTTCTTACTTTCAATTATCTTCTTTTGTTCTTGCAAATTTATTCAAGTTTTCCTGTTTTAAGATAATTATGATTTCCATTTAAAAGAATTCTAGATTTCAATATTAAGCTTGCTGCAGCCAATGAAATAATAAAATGATAAACAAGGACTCTCACATATATTTGGGATCATTTAGAATCTCTCTTGTTTATTTTTATGTGTGTATAAGAATGTTACATTTTTTTCCAGTTGCTTAAGTGCATAAATATTATGAAGTGGATAAAGTGCTTGACATGAGTTTTTCAATTTCTGGCTTTATCAGAACTTCAAGGATTCAGTTGATTAAAAGCAGACATCTAAGGCTTTTATATCCTCTATTTTAATGCAGCAACCTTGAGATAAGTAGCACATAAAAAAGGAAGGAGCTCACCATCTAACAGCTATCTGCTCTGACCAAACTCAATAGCCATGCAACCTTTTTCTTTTAAAGCTATCCAATACAAAGCTAACACGATATGGGCTTAAGCTCATCACAATGACACCCAGATGTACATTTTACCCAGAGTTCTTTCAGATTCATTTACTTTCTTAGACCCATGAGAGGTTAGAAAATCACCAAAAAGGCTAAAACTGTCTCCAATTTATTCATTTCTGTCCTTTCTTTTGAACACTCAGAGAGAGTAGTGAATTACTTGATTGTGAATTGTTTCCTAACTATACCCTGTGCTCCACTTTTCAAACAGTGGTACATGCTCTATTTACAGTGTGTGCTGGCTTCCAAATTTTCAGAATAGAATACTCCTTGAGGGAACCTGAGAGTCCTTGTTCTCATACATTGATTTGAACAGAGCCCCAAAACAAATTTATAAAATTAGCAAAATTTATCCAAAGTTCATTCTCTCTGTCTGTCTGTCCCTCTCTCTTTTTCTGTCATAGGGATTGACCTCTGGCTCCTTCATGGAGTGGTTAATATAAGCTAAGTCTTTATTAAGAGAAATGCTTCAGCTTCCACTACCTGGGTTCAGAGGCTACTGCAGCTATGTAATAGACATATGAATCTGAGCAAGTTGCTTAACCTCTCTGTGACACTTTTTTCTCCCTGGTAAAATGGGAATAATAATAATGTTTACCTTGTAGGATGATTATGAAATTCAAATTATATAATAAAAATACACTGGGAGACCAAGGCGGGAAGATCACATGAGGTCCAGAGTTTGGGACCAGCCTGAGCAAGAGTGGGACCCCCGCCTCTATTAAAAAAAAAAATATATATATATATATGTAAATTAGCTGGGCAGAGTGATGTGCACCTGTAGTCCCAGTGTTTTGGGAGGCTGAGATAGGAAGACAACTTGAACCCAGGAGTTTGAAGTTGCGGTGAGCTATGATTACTCCACTGCACTCTAGCCAGTGCGACAGAGTGAGACTGTGTCTCAAAAAAATAAAGAAACAAAGAAAGAAAAGTACTTAGAATGGTTCCTTGCCTTCTGTAACTTTATGTAAAGATTTGCTATTATTATTACTGTACTCACACACACACATACACACACACACACACACACATGTTCTCTTTCATTACCATTGGCACGAATTGTGTTCCTTTTAAAAAATGTTCCATTCCTCCCATTAATCTTATTAATAATTATTTTGATATATTTATTATGCAAATGGATTTGCAGGTAGAGGCTTAATGTTTGTAAACTATCGATGGCCCTCAGCTATTGACAGATTTCAAATTTATTAGCCTAACTTTGAGAAGCCTTCACAAAATTGTTCCCATTTATTCCTGTCTCAAGATATTCACCTTCTAAGCAAAACAAACTTCCCTTCTCTGAGGAGTACTCCTACAACATATTATCTATAATTTGATCTTACTAATTTTCTCCCATCAGTATCTATCTTATTTTTTCCTCTCCTTAAGTATCCAACCCAAATTTTACTTTGGTCAAATTTCACTTTGAAGACTCCTCAAAATTTCCCAGTAAATCTGACTATTTTTATATTTAAGTAGATTTCCTTTTCTTTTTTCCTTTCTTCCTTTTCTCCTTCCTTCCTTCCTTTGTTGGTACATAACTTTTCCATACCTTTTGGAGGAAGGATTTACACACAATGAAATGTATAAATCTTAAGTGTACAGTTTGATGAATTTTTTTTGAGACAGGGTCTTGCTCTGTGGCTGAGGCTACAGTGCAGTGGCCTCCTCATAGCTCACTGCAACCTTGAACTCCTCCAGGGCTCAAGCGATGATCCTGCCTCAGCCTCCCGAGTAGCTGGGACTCCATGCATGTGCCACTATGCCCAGCTGATTTTTCTATTTTTCATAGAGATGCCGGTCTTGCTTTTGCTAAGGCTGGTCTTGAACTCCTGGCCTCAAACAATCCTCCCCCCTGGCCTCCCAAAGTGTTGGGATTACAGGCATAAACTGACATGCTCAGCCTAGTTTGATGAATTTTGAGTTTGTGGATTATGAATTAAAGCACTAAAGGTATAGTCTGATAATCTAAGGATGATACAGCCAATATTTATACATTTTAGATAAGAAATTCTTAAGAAGTTGAATTAGGAAAGAGGCAAAAGTTAAGGAAAATAGAAGTTAAATTACAGGGTTCTAAGTAAAATACTTGCAGGGAAAAAGATTGAGACCTCTAAAAATTAAGAATGGCTAGTTACATTTTAGGTTATTGACTATATTACATATTAATATGAGTCCTCTTTAGTTGCCCCAAACTATTAATGTATCGGACCTTATGAGAATATTATTTGAGGAAAGGAATGTACTGTCCAGCTTAGCAATTTGAACTGGAAAAGAGATGGGGATGCAGAAGGCAAAAGACAAAACCACTGTCAAGAACTCATTGAAGCAGAGAATTCAAAGAACATAATCCCCCAAATTTAGGAATTGTTAGGAACAATTTTCAATTTTTCACAATATGAAGTATCAGGCCTTTAAATTCATTTCAATAAATATCAAAGATACAGATATCCTAACAGTGTGGAATTATTAATAGTAATATCCTGGTAATTGACAACTGGTGTACCTCAAAAGAGAATATTCTCACTAACTGAGTCCTATTTATCCTCATCCTGCTCACCCCAATCCATGGTTTTCTGAATTTTTCCACAATTTTTACCCCATACTACTTTAAACTACTCTTCCTTTCCCTGGTATGTTATTATTTACACTGTCCTATAGAATCTGGCTTGGACAGCACAGACTCTAGAAATTTTTGAGCTGAGTTATATATAACTTTAAGTTTTGGAGACAATGATTTCACCTAATGTTGGGGTTTTAATCAAGTACAACGAACTTACATTTTAAACAGGCATTTCTCATTTTGTTTTCATCATACACACTTTGTACTTAGGGGTCAGAGCTTATCCTACATTTCACACATGCCTGCATTCACCCAGGAGCCATGAAGGATAAACTCAAGACCTTGACAAAAATATAAGCTGAGCCTGGAGAGTACTTCATCGGGCTTTCTGTTCAATGTTAGCCTAAAACACTCCAAGGGAATTCCCAACAAATAACTTTTATAGTGTTTGGAGACCCACTGTGTAAATTACCACAAACTAGCAGTTTAAAACAATGCTCATTCACCATCTCACAGTTTTTTAGTTCAGAATTCCAGGTGGACTCACCTGGTTCTTTGCTTACGGTCTCAAAAAGCCAAAGGCAAGGAAGGTATCACCTGGGCTGGGTGTTTACCTTGAAGCCCTGGGGAAGAATATACTTTTAAGCTCATGCAGGTTTTTGCAGAATTCAATTCTGTTTTCTTGCCCAGTGTTGGCCTGGGACTTCTCTCTCTTTCTAGAAGCTGCTCCAGGTCTTTACTCTGTGGCCCCTCCCATCTCAGCAAAAGAGAAACTCCCTCATATTGAATTCCTCCATTCTCTCTGACTTCGGCTTCTGTCAGCCAGAAAAAAATGCCCTGCTTCTAAAGAGCTCATGTGATTAGGTAAGGCCCACTCAAATAATCTCCCTATCTTAAGGTCAAATTAATAAATTTAATTATATTTGAAAATCGGCTTTCCTATATTACCTGATGAAATCACTGGAGTAACACAAAGGGAAAAGGTAATAGGGTCTAGCTTAGAATAACTCAGGTTCCATAGCTTAGCCCACGTTGTCCATTATGTTATTACTAATAAATTGATATTATTTATTTAATATCTATAAGTAATTGGCCTTTGCAAAAGCATACCATGTTGTCAAAATACAGAAAATTTTCAAGTCCCTCTTAGTTAAATGTTTGGAGTGCTGTTGGAATGAATAGAATAAAAAATATTTTAAATTCACAACTGCATACTCTAAAATCTCCGGAGATCCCATGTATTCAGATTATAGCTAGTGTTCATTTGGTTTTATTTTAAAATTGAGATTACATAAAAAAAAAATTCACCTAAATGAATGTTGATTACATTCAAGTATTCCACTCTGAAGGTCAGGTATGTCTTTTTATTTGGGGATGTGCTTTAAGCACAATGTTATGGATACAGAGTAAAGTTTTTTTCTTTGTTTTATAAAATGCTTCATTTTTAATGCATTTTCTGTTTTAATCACCCACTATAGACTCTAGAGTTAACTTTGAATGATATTTTGTATGATCCTAAAACCAAACCCACCTTCAAGTGACAAATATAAAATACAACTGAAAAAAATCTTATGAACACAATTCAAATTCAACTCTCAAAACAAATATGAAGAGAAAACACCAAAAATATTTTTGAACCAAAGTGACATTGTTTATGTGGATATTTAAGTTCAAAAATATATGTACAAGGAAACTCATATAAATGCAACAAGAACCCATTTAGCCAGTTGCTTTTGAGCAATCTCAGACCTCTGAAAATCCAGCCCAATAGAAATATTTATTTATAAACAAGAAAAAGTGTCTACATTCAAAGAGTTCAAAGTTAAGCACAAAAATACACATTAAAGATACATATTAGTTGAATAATTACCAAATAATTAAGCATCATTATGATCATTGTAGTTATTTTATATATGCATCCTTGGGCTAGTTGTATAAATTATCTGATCCTCAATTTTCTATGTGTGAAACAGGAATTATAAAACATATTGGGCAAAATTAGTGTGGAATCAGAGATAAGGTATATGAAATGTTTGATATGTGATAGACATGCAATAAATAAGAGATATTAGAGGATGTATTACTAGGTGTATTTTAAGTATTATTTGGGAGAAATATTTAGATATAATTTAATAGAAAAATAATATTTATAATGATTTTCTATAGCTGTGATAGTAAAAAATAATAATTTTCAATAACAAAATCTAATATTCTGTATTCTACATAATCCAGAGCACATATGAGTACATTTAGTCTGCGGCTCACCTTGGGCCTTAGATTGAAAATTTTCCATGTAAGAAACAGCATGATCAAAATTAAAGCTTGCAATGTACATCTCCTCCTTTAGTGAAGTAGACCTAAAGAAACTTGGAAATAATTTCCTATTTTGAGGAACTCAGTTATACCTGGGAGATAAATACTGATTTCACTTTATTAACATCTATTAATGTACTTTATTTAGACTTGAATGTCATATTCCTTTTTTTTTTTATCTTTTCATGTCTAGATTCACAGAGTTTCTTCATGAATAAAGATTTTCATCAAGATCACAATAATTAGTTCATTGCCTTACCTTCAGTTCAGTACCTTCCCATGTCAGTATTAACATTAGTGGCAACTTTCAAGTAGTCAACCATTTGACCAGTTTCTTTACATGATATATTTGAAATATTATTTGAAACCATCTGAGTTAATTGAATGCAAGCTATTCTGATATTGTTGACCTGTGCCATTTAATTATTTCCTGAACCTTGCTCTCTCTAGACTTTATTTTCACCTCCTAATGCCAAAATGCACCCTATCCAGTAAACAGTCAAATTGTCTCTTCCTTTTATTTCAGGGTTAGCTTCTCTGGAAATAATAGCCTCTCTCCTCTGTTGGTCATGAATTCTTGAAAGTCTTTTGCAATTGAGAAAGTACACTCCTGCCCCATTTCTATATTCATTCAATTCTATCTATCTATGTAGTAAGACTATATATAATACATTTAAAGTATATATGTAAGTATATATACTTTTATATAAAAGAAACAGTAAACTCAAACTTAAAATAAGGAAATATATTTAATTTTAGGTCAAACTATAATAAACACATTCTACCAATTTGATAGATATACATAAAGCTTGTAAGTCTGGAGTTGACAAGTGTGTAATATAATTTCTGTGACCATGCAGGTGTTTCCAGGGACAGCCATAGGTAACAAGGTAATTTTATATAAGTTGTTCCTCTTATACTTTGCAGAAAATGAACACTGCCCAAAATGTTAGTTTTCTCTCAGATTCTAAATGATTACTTGAAAAGGCAAGAATGATGAAAAATTTAAGATAAAGAATGAGAAAATAGAAAGAATTAGTTCAGCCAGATGAACTAAATGTATTTCTTGAGAGTAAAAGCTCTAAAGCATGTGGTAGCAGAACTTCTTAGTACAACAGTGATAGTATGAACCGGAGCAATAATTTACACATATAATGCAAAGAATATATAACACTAATACCAATTACAGCAACAGTGGTTATGGAAACTTTTCGCTATAAATTACAGCACTACACACTGTGAAATGTGTGAGGATAACTTGCTGATTTCACTTGCTCATACGCCCTCACTTTTTAACTCCTTCTTATTTGTTTCCAACTAGTTCTCTCTTGAGAAGTGGCCAACTTGAATGTTGCTGATGGTCTCAGATGACCACATTTGGTCATGGAGTTAAATAAGGCAAGAATTCTTGTTCTTAAAAAAACCTCTTATTCAATGAAAATACAGTCATGTTGATATGGTTTGGATGTTTGGCCCCTCTAAATCTCATGTCGAAATTTGATCCCCAGTATTGAATGCAGGGCCTAGTGGGAGGCGTTTGGGTCATGGGGGCAGATCCCTCACGAATGGCTCGGTGCCCTCCCCACCATAATGAGTCAGTTCTCTCTTTACTAGCTCATGTGAGAGCTGGTTATTTAAAAGAGCCTGGCACCACCTGCTCCCACAATTTGCTCCTTCTTTCTCCATGTGACACACCTGCTCCCCCTTTGTCTTCCACCTTGATTGGGAATTCCTGAAGCCCTCACCAGAAGCAGATGCTGGCATGGTGTTTCTTGTACAGTCTGCAGAACTGTGAGCTGAATGAACTTCTTTTCTTTGTAAATTACCCAGCCTTAGATATTTTCTTTATAGCAATGCAAAATGAACTAATACTCATGTAATATTTATGACTCAAATCAGCGCACTGAGCTGTCATACCAATATAAAATCCTCTGAAATGCTAGAGGAAAGATAGGTCAATGACTAAAAAAAAAACCTGTAGGATTTCACTGAAAATTTTGAATTTAAGATACTGTATCCTTTTGTAGAATATACTATTTCTAACAAATCGGCAGCAGGAGCTACCTCAAAAAGTTCTGGTGAGAAAAAAAAAAGTTCTACAAAATGTTTCTAGAGCTAAAAGCATTCTGCCTTTTTAAACTGTCCCTCAGAACACACATTATTTCCAACCAATAGATCTGAGAGTTGTAGCATTAACTGTATTAGAAACAATTAAGATAAGGCATAAAATACTAACATCAGAGATGAGAGAAATAACATTACCACAGATTGTGTAGACAAAAAAAAATGTTAAAGAAATATCTTGAATAATTTTCAAGTCAAGTGGACAACATATTTGAAATGGACACATTCTTTAAAAGAAGCAAAGTACCAAAGCTCACTATTAGTAAGGGTTCCAGAGAGACAGAAGCAATAGTGTGTGTGTGTGTGTCTATTTATTGTAAGGAATTGGCTCATGCAGTTATGGAAGCTGTCAAATCCCAAGATCTGCAAGTTGAGTTGGCAAGCTGTAGACCTTGGAGAGCCAATGGTACAATTCTAATGCTCCAATTAAAGCCAGCGTTTCAGTGTAAGCCCAGAAGAGGAAAAGCCATTGTTCCAGTTGAAAGGCTGTTGGGCAGAAGGAATTCTCTCTTACTTGAGAAAGACATAGTCTTATTATTCTATGCATGTCTTCAACTGATTGCACAAGGCCCACCCACATTAGAGGGTGGAATGTCTTACTCCATCTACCAATTTAAATGTTAATGTCATCCAAAAATACTGTTATAGAAACACCCAGAATATCTTTGCACAAATATCTACACACCTGGTGGCCCAGTCAGGTTGAAAACAAAATTAACCAATATAAACACTCAAGAAGAAATAGATAACCTGAATAGCTTAGTATATGTTAACAAAATTGAATTTTAGTTATATATCTTCCCACCAGGAAACCTCCATGTCTATATGGTTCACTGGTAAATTCTACTGAACACTAAGGAATAAACAGTATTAATTTTTCATAAACTCTTCTCCCAAATTGAAAAAAGCAATAATATTTATGAACTCATTCTAACAAGCTAGCATTACTCTCCTAGCAAAACTAGACAAACATATTATAAGAAATGAAAATTACAGACCAACATTCTTCATGAATATGGATACAAAATTTCTTTAGAAGATTATATACCACAGTTTATAAAATGGACAATCTGTCTATTCCAAGTAGACTTTTTTCCAGAAATGCAAACTTGGTTTAACATTAGAAACTTAATAAATGAAATTTGCTATATTAACAGGCAAAAAAATTATATAATCATCTTAACATATATATAAAAACATACTTGACTAAATCCAACGTCATTTTCTGATGAAAATACTTAGCAAATTAGAAATAAAAGAAAACTTTTCAACCCAATAAAGTACACCTTTATAAACTGACAGCTTATATCATATTTAATGATGTGCAACACAATGTTTTCCTCCTAATATCAGGAACAAGGCAAAGATGTCCACTCTTGCCATTTTTGTTTAAAATCATATGGAGGTTCTAGCAGTGTAATAAAGCAAGGAAAGGAAATAAAAAACATCCATCCAGGTTGCAAAAGAGAAAAATAAAAACTTTTTATTCACAGACTAAATGATCAACTATTTATAAAATTCAATGCAATCTATTAATAAATGCTAGTATAAGTAATAAGTGAGTTTATCATAGTTGTAATATCTAAAATTTAATATCCAAAAATTATATTTCTAAATAGCAGCAAAGAACAAACACAAATTTAAATTATAAAAATATAGATTATAATAGTATAAAATATGAAATATTTAGGTATTAATATAAATCTGACAAAATAGGTATAAGACCTGTACTTGAATTCTATAAAATATTGCTGAGGGAAATTATAAATGGCCTAAAATAAATGGACAAATTTACTCTGCACTTAAATCTGCACAGTTTATTGTATAGTAAACATATCTCAAAAAAGCTATAAAAATCATAAACATTTAAACACATTTTTCAGACCTTCTTCAGGGATTTGGAAAAGTTCTGTTAAAGTAAAGCCTTCTGAAACTTTATTTCTTAATATTGACTATAAGCTTATTAATATAATGCTTAGGAGATACATCTAGACTTATATTGAAAAATATCCTAGTTCTCAAAGGAAACAAGGGTTTTAACATAAAGCTTTATGAGAACAAGGACTTTTTGACACTTGTGGCTACACCTCAATGTTTATAACTGTGTGGTCACAGTGATATTACAATGACTAATTGAATAAGTCAAATCAATTTTTGTAATAATAAGTGCTTGGCTATCAGAAATTCACCTTTTTATCACTGAATAGTTAACCATTTCTAAAATAACATTGTAGCTAAAAAATTTGCCAAAAGATAAATATTGGAAAAACCACAGATACATTTCTATTAGTTCCTATATTACTATTAAAACATTTCTGAAGAACCTATGAAAAGAAGTTTAGTTTTAGGCTAGGAAAAATGACTCATACTAGAAATCTAAGTTTAGAGGAATCAATGAATTCCTTTGAGAATTAGGGTTTCAAAAGCAGGAAAACATGGCTAAAAGTTTATCAGAATTATTTGTATTTTTTCCCCTTTTATAGCCACCAGTAAAATTAGGAAGCCATGAAACTAAAAGTTCTTGACATATTCAAAGAATTATAAGATAGCCTGTTTTCTAAGCTTTTTTTTTTCTTTTCTTTTGTATACAAGTCATCACCTTTTAAAAAGACTATAATTTTCTTTTCAACTTTTTTAGTCTGTCCCCTCTTAAGAGAATTTAAAATCTACATAAAACTTTAAATCATTATTTTATTCTTTGAGGTATTCCAAGTAAGTAGAACAGTATTTTGTACATGGAAGTAGTTCCATGTACTACTACTCATGTACTAAAGATATGATGAATAAATAAATCTATATTTCATGTGTTTATTTTGTTTAATGTCTATCTCCACATGTGAAGGCTGCTACATCTCATAATATACATACTATAGTCTGTGTGAATGACATCCCTGGTAAGGCCATATGCATAGTCTCTGAGACCCAGTAAACCATAAACTACACAAAGATAACCTTTATTATTTATTTTGTTCTGTGTTATATTTTCAGGTCCCAGAAATGCTTGACATACTGAGCATTCAATTATTTAATAAATGAATGAATGAGTCAAATCCTTCATTATAAAAAATGGTAGAAGGATACAACTAGAGTGGGATTGTTGGCTTAGACTTTTTAAATGTAGAGCTCCCTAACTATAGCTCGGTGAATGGGCATTTATCTGTTTTCTGGTAGAAAGAGATGTGATCAATATAGCACTTAGTGAATGTTTATAATTCAGATGAAAGAGTAAAAATAAAAAAAATACCAAACAATAAATATCCATTACCTAAGGTAAGGGGTAAGAAAACAAAAATCAAAGATGTTAAACTCCTGTCGCTGTGCTAGGAGGAGAATTAGAATAAAAGAGATTCCATGAGTGAGGTCCACAAGAAACAGGGTGAAATATTCATTGCATGCTGGCTTTCTAATATAGTCTGGTATTAATATGCGTGAAAAAAACTTATGGATGAGATTGACAGCCACTTTATCTACAGCAGCAAGACATAAATACACAGAAAACACAGAAATGACGAGAGGACATTTCAAAGAAAGAAAAAGGAATGTAATATGAAACATTCACATGCACACACACATGGAACTTTCAACTCTTAGATCAGAGAGTTTCTGTACTTTGAGTAGGATGGTTGGGGTGGGTATGGAGGATGTTTAGGGGACCCTCACTTTCTGACCTTTCTTATTCATAAGCAGATTTCACTCTGCAAATAACAGTCACAGAGGCTATAGATTTATAATTTCAGTCATCAGCGTAATGCTGGGAAAGACTTTTTGGCTGCCAGTTTTCTACTCGGTGCTATTGATTGCTATAGCTGATGCTTGTTCACATTAATTTATTTCAAATACCCTGTTTGTTTTTAAGTTGCAAAATTTTCAAAGCTTTGGCATCCATGAGGTACCAGTTTCTTTTAAAGTTATGATTGGGTTCATAAGACTTCAAGATTATTGACATCGTGTCCACTTTTTTACTTAGACACTGAACATCACCCTCACAGGAAAATTTCTAATATTGTCACATTAATGCAGGGAACAAAGCCTACTTAGGGTCATAAAAAACAAAGCAGACAATGACTTTGCTCTAACCAAAATTACTTATTAGTTGTTAGAGACAGGCAGTAAATAATAAATAGTAAACAAGTAAATGTATTGTATAGTATAAGGTGATAAGTCCTACAGGAAAAGAAAACTAAGAAGGATCATAGATGCATAGGTAAGTGGTAGGCATTTTGCAGAATTAGATTGAGTAGTTATCTTAAATCAAGTTCTCCAGAAGCCAATCCTGAAATGAGGATTAGTGTGTAAATGATTTCTTAAAAATGATATTAAGAGAAAACGGTAATAGCAGGGGGTAAGCAGGATAAGAATGAAGAAGAAAACAAAGTTGCAATTTCAAGCAAATTCTTGGTCTCAACCTGATACTACAGAGAACCTTGAGCTCTGGATTGTAAATGAGAGGCTGGGCTATTGGACTCCCAGTCATTGTCTACGTTTCATCCTGGTAGGAGTTAGGTGGAATGTAAACTCCTAGTCATTCCTCATCTCTGCAAATGACAAAGCACCTCCAATAGTATGTGGACAATCCTCCAAAGAGTGTCACAGATACAAGAATAAGAAGGAAATCTATGGAAGGAACATAAGAAAATAGTAAAATGAATATGAGGTTATCTGGGCAGTATTCCAACTATGCTTGCTACAATAGTCCTGGTAGGTTTCATTGACAAGGTATATTTGTCCAAACACTTGAAAGTGAGAAATTTAGACAAGCAGATGCCAAAGAGGAAAGCATTTCAACAAGTGGGAAGAATTAAACAATGGCTCTATCATGATTTAAATAAATCCACAAATTCTATCATACTTCCTTCAAAAGTTGAATCCAAATTCCCCGTGTCTTAATTTGGATTGGACTTTGTAATTTCTTCTAGTAAGTCAATTAAAACTGAAATAATGCCATGGGACAGCTGAAACTAGGTAATAAAAAACATTGAAGATCAGTCTTGGTCTGCCTTTCTTGGAGTGCTCATTCTGATAGAA
The DNA here is from genome assembly GCA_008086735.1 of Cheirogaleus medius. NCBI lineage: Eukaryota > Metazoa > Chordata > Mammalia > Primates > Cheirogaleidae > Cheirogaleus > Cheirogaleus medius. Next base: position 18,945,609 of record VBSM01001265.1, read on the forward strand.
GCCAGCTGTCATGTCATGAGGACATATCAAACAACCCCTAGGAAGAGACCACATGGTGAGAAACTGAGGCCTCTTGCCTATAGTCATGGGAATGAGCCATCTTGAGGTGAGTCATCTAAGCCTAGTTAAGCTTTCAGATGACTGCAGCTCTAGATAGCATCATGACTACAAGATCAAGGAAAACCTTGAGCTAGAATCACCCACCTAAGTCACTTTCAAGTTCTTGAACCATAAAATCTGTAAGACTATGTGAGTTTGATATTTTAAGCCACTGAGTTTTGGGATAATTGTTATGTAGAATAGATAAACTAATACAAGTCCTAAGGAGGGACATACTTAACATGTTTGAAAAACATCAAGAGAACTAGCTTGAAATAATGAAGATGAATTTAGTAATGGGAAGATAATAATTATAATGCCAGATCATCCTCAATTCGCTATATGGCTTGTAGCAGATTTTAAAAACTTAATCACATCTGCAAAGTCAATTTTTCCATATAAGAAACATAGTCACAGATTCTGGGGGACCTATATATCTTTGTGGATACCATTCATCCTACAATAGGTGTTAATACTTATTTATACAAGATGGAGCCTTCAAAATTAAGGTCTGGGAATGATATTTTCTGCAAAGGCAAGGAAGGCAATTGAGTTTCCTTTGCTATTTTTTTTTTTCTATACAGTCTCTTGAAAACATATGGTATTAAGATTCCCCTGAATCTGATTATAATGAACAGGCCTCAGAAGGCATGTCATTAATTTCCTTGGAGAAAGAATAGCAAAGAGAATGGGATTTGAATGCTTGAGGTTTGTGGGGTTTATTTTCATTTTTTCTTTATTTCGCCTCTAATGAATAAAATAACTTTTTAAAAGGGTAAGTCAGAAGGTAGAATGAAATTGTAAACATCTATATTTTACATATATTATCAAAATATCCAAAAGATGCATCACAAGGGAGATCAGGTGTAGATGACCAGGTGAGGCTAACTTGTGGCCCTGAGATGTGGGAGAGGAGCTACAGACACACCGTAGCTGTTTACAGTAATGCCCTGATTAGAGCAGAGGTTGTTAAAGAGGTTGTTAAAGGGGAGTAGCAAAGAGAAAGGGAGATGTCAGAAATTCTGCCTGGAAATAGCGTAAAGGAATAATGTATTAGATAAATCACATGTGATGTTAGGATAGTATCATTTCATATCTGGGAAACATAAAAATATATCGTTGTTCTCATAATATAAATTATAAAATGCATAGCTAAGGGAAATTTTCATGAGGTGAGAATTTAAGGGTTAAAAAAGGTTGAAAAATATTTCTTTAGAGAATGTTCATGCTTAATCATTAATTACCAAATCATAAATACCAAAATAAGTTATTTGATGAAAATCTTCTATGCTTGATTACATTTTTCTTCTCTTAATTTTTCAGTATATTAGGAAAATTGTATCATTTTTAAATACAACATTGCTCTGCAGAGTCTCTGTAACAAGGGCAGCACAATAAAATGTTTTTATGTAAGACAAAGGCATTAAGATGAACGAAAAGGCATAAATACGCCTTTAAAATTCTCAGATATTAAACCTGTGCACCATGCAGCTTGCACTTAGTATAGGGAATTATTGTTGATTTTATGAATGTAGTCAGCGGAAAGGATAAGAAAGGTAATTGTTTATACATGTCTAGAATACGTCTATAAGGCAGGTTTACTGAATAAAAATTTACATAGGTAAAATTTGTCCCTCCTAGGAGCATAGCTCTACGAATTCTGCCAAATATATTCAGTTATGTAAACATCACCTCATAAAAGATAGAGAATATTTCCATGACCCCCAAGGAATTCTCTCATGCCTCTTTAGAACCAATATATATACTTCCTCTCCATTCCTAGAAACCATTGGTCTGTTTTCTTTCCCAGTAGTTCTGCCTTTTCTAGAATGCACTATAAATGAAATTATACAGTGTGTAGCTTTTTAGTCTTATTTCTTTTGCTTAAATAATGTTTTTGCCGTGAAATGTGTATTATTGCATATAGTTTACCTTTCTTATTGAATAACATTTTATTTTATGGAGGTATGTCAATATGTTTAATATTAATATGCTTAGTAAACCTGTGCAAAACATTTGCACACAGCTGATTAAAACTGACATAAAATAAAATTCATATATTTAAAAAATATAATTAGATAAGTTTGACATATATATCTACCCATAAAAATATCACACAATCTAGATTATAAGTATGATTTCCCAAATGGCTGTCAGAAGTTAGCTCTGCCCCTCTTGCTCTACCCCTGCCCTCCGATGTCTGGTTGCAAACGATCACCTGAACATGCTGCGGTATATGACTATGACACCATGGGCTGGGATCTTCCTCTGGAAAACCTGCCCTAGTTCAACAGCACATCTTTCCTGCGTGGGGCGTGGGTGCTTCCCTAGATCGCCATGTCTCGGACACCCACTCTTTTCTTCCATCAGTTTCACCCACGTTGGCTACCTCATCTCCGGAGTCCAGCTCCCAAATTTCCCCCACCCACCCACCCCCCGCGGCATGTCCTCCAGCAACCTGCTTGAGTCCTGGGGGTACGCTGGATCCGGCCTGCGGGTCTGACCTGCTGGCCTACATCTCCAGGAATCGCAAGTGGGTAGGGAGCTCCCAGACCAGGCATCCCCGGTGCTCTGCATACCCTGAAGGCAAAGGTGCGTGCCCTACTCGCTGTGTAAACCTTAGACTAGAGGATGTGCCAGCTGGGGAGAGGCAGCCTGTGGCTAAATTCTGGGTTCAAACTGCTCTCCTTGCTGCAATGGGTGGGGGAGGGGAGGGGGAGAATAAGAGTCTGAATGGAGGATAGTTGGCTCTCCGGCTTCTTGGGTCATGCTCCTTGGAGGGGAACCCACACAGAATGTCCAAGCTCTGGGATCAGGCAGGTTTTCCCCACAATTCTATGGTTGACGTAGCGCTTGGGCTAGTGGGGGTGGAAAAGCTTGCAAGTGACTTGGTAGCCCGCTGGTCACGGAACTTGTGTGGGAGGAAGAAAGGGATCCCTCCTTACCCCTTCACTGGGCTCTGAACCTCGCTGAGTTTGATCCTTGCCAGTATTTTTTTTTTTTCCTTTTTTCTCTTCCTTTTCCGCTTCACAATTTTCCTTGGTGAAGTTTCTGTCAGGTTCCCATACTCCTTCCTCTGAACTTCACCTGAGCTGTGCCTTTTCTCCTCTCTCCTTTATTTGAAACCCTTCCTTTCCTCCAGGACGGTCTGGTGAGTGACGTCTCTAGGCAGCCATCTTGCCCCCTCCTGCTCCATGTTCTTGACAAACTAGATATGATAAGACTTTTAAATTTTATCCATTCTAGTAAGTGTGTAGAAATAACGAGTGGTTTTAATTTGCATTACCCTGATGATTAATGGTGTTACCCTGATGATTAATGGTGTTAATCATCTTTTTAATGTACTTATTTACTATCCATATAACTTCTTTTATTAAGTGTCTATTCAAATCTTTTCTCATTTTTTGATTAGACTATTTTGTTGTTTTTAATCCTGATGTATTATCTTTTTATATTTTCAATTGAAATAATTTTCTTTTTACTGAAAGAATGTCTTTTAACATTTCTTATAATGTGGATGTGTTGTTGATGATTTTTTTCATATTTTGTATGTTCAAAGAATGATTTATAATTCCATTTTATCATTACAATTTCTTATTAATTCTACTTCTTTTGTTTTATTTTCTGTTTTTTCTCTAGTGTATAAATATACATTTTTAATTTATAACCATCTACTTTCAGGTATAAATATGCCAATTTATTCAAGTATAAGAAACTTCCAATAAAATACATCAAAGTACAACCACCTTCATTCTATTTTTGTTATATATTTTACTTTCACATATGTTATTAACCCTGAAGTTCTTGGTTACTAGTTTTGCTTTCAAATGCCAATTATCTTTAAGATTAATTAAAATAATAAAATATATTTTGTATATTTGAATGTAATCTTGCCACTCCTGTAGCACTTCATTTCTTTGTATAGCTCTAAATCTCTACTGTCATAAATCTTCTGACTGAAAACTTTTCTTTAACATTTCAAGGAACACAGGCATGATAACAATTGACACTTTTTGCTTTTGTTTTTCTGAAAAAGTCCTTATATTACTTTCATTTTTAAAATATATTTTCCCTGGATATAAAATTCGGAGTTGATAATATTTTTCTTTCTGTACTTGAAGGCTGTTATTCTACTGTCTTCTGGTTAGTTTATGATGAGAAGTCTTCTGCTATACATATCTTGGCTTCTCTTTATGTAATTTGTCTTTTACGTCTGTTTGCCCTCATGATTCTTAATTTTCCTTTGGTTTTCAATTGTTTGACTATGATGTGTCTAGTTCTGTGTATGTGTGTGTGTGTGTGTGTGTGTGAGTGGTGGTAAAGAGAAAAATGGAAAATAAAAGCAAAACTTAAGAACAAAACATTCAAGATCTGTGGGACAATATAAAATTGCTATTAGGTATTTATCCTGCTTAAAATTCTTTGAACTTTTAAATCCCTAATCTGATCACCTTTTATTATTTTTGGAAAGTTTTTATCTACTGTTTTTAAAAATATTTCTGGTGTCCCACTCTCACACTCTTCTTTTTCTGGCCTCCCAATTAAATGTATATTAGATAATTTTATATTCTACCATAGCTCTTAAATTGTTTGTTTTAGTGTTTTCTTTTATATTTTTTCATTTTTCTCTTTGTATTTAAATACAGTAATTTATATTGTCCTGAGAATCTTTTCTTAGCTGTTTCATCCATACTGCTGATCCCATTAAATTAATACTTTATCTCTTAAATCACATTTCTTATTTCTTGAAAATCCATTAAATTTACTGTAATAATTTTCTTCTCTCTGTTAAAATTTTTCTGTTTTTTTCCCAAAGAACACCTTTTGCACTAGATCTCTTTATATATTCAACATAGTTATCTTAAGTCCCTCTCTGATGATTTCAACATCTGTAGCATTTCTCAGGGTGTCTCTGCTTATTGTTTAGTTTTGGACAATGTTAGTGTGTGAATCAAATGACTAGGGCATGACCTGACACACAATAAACTAAAATTTCTATGTCCTTAGTCTTTCTTCCTTGAATGGTAATTTTTAAAAGGACTAACATTAGAATTCTAAGTGAACTGAGAAAGTTCTAAATCTCCAATTCTTTTACTTTTGATGCTTGGTATCATCATAAGGCAAAATGGCTTGTAATATCTAGTTATCTACATAATTTTTGTGTGCATTCTTATCATGATTGTTGAAGTATTATATTTATGGTAAAGAGATAATTCCATAGAACTCAAATAATTTTAGCATGCTATCTGAAAATAAGGCTATCAGTGGGAAAGAGAAAGTAACTACATTTCCCCTACCCATATTTATAAATTCATATTTTTTGCCTTGTCTTAATGCTCAAATAAGCTGAGAGAGACCCACAGGCCCACTCCTAATATTTGCAATTCCAAAGGTAAATATATAGCTGCACAAACCATGTTCCTGTATATTTAAAAGCTACAAATTAATCTTTGTCCTGTCTTAGCTAAATTTCCATCTATAGCCTTGGGGCTGCTCCCTGGAAATCACTTTCATGATCAAAGGCATTTCTGAGGTAAACCCTACAACCTGCCAGCTTGAGTGGTGGCTCAGATCTGCTGCAGTATAGCTGGCTGGATGCCTTAACCAGCCCTAAAACTCCTGAGAAGCGATGGGACCCAACCCAAGCCTAGTAAATGAAATATTCTCTGGCTTGATCAAGCTTCCTAGAGCTATATAACAGGCAGGTTTCTCACTATAATACCTCAATTCTCCAACTCAGCATTTCCAGGCAGTTCTTATCACATCCCAAAAGTACAAGAAAGAAAATTATATGGAGGAGCTAACATAGAAGGTTATAATGAAATAGGCCTAGAAGTAGCAAACATTACTTTTGCCTACCTTACACTGGCTAATAGCCACATGGCTACAATTAAGGGAGACTGAGAAATGTAGTTTTGCTATGTTCCAGAAAAAAAGATAATATAGGTTTTGCTTAAGACATATTAATTCCTACCACATTATGCCTTTCTGACAATTAAACATTCACTTTTTCCCTCTTAACATGTAAAAAATCATATTCATCCATTTCCCAACAGGATAGCATGAACAACTGTTTCTAGCTCAAAGTCTAAGATCAACATATGACATTAGGTCCATTTATGCCTACCTATTGTCTGGCAACCTATGAAATAAAAGATAACATATTAATCTTCTGTGCACACACATATTGCACCCACATATGCAGATGTGGAGCTGGGTGGATAGTTTTTCCATGGGATAATAGATCTAAATCCCCCCATTGACAGAGAGAGAGAGAGAGAGAGGGGAAAGAGAGAGAGAGAGAGAGAGAGAGAGGAGAGAGAGAGAGAGAGCGGAGAGAGAGAGAGAGAGCGGAGAGAGAGAGAGAGAAGAATAGGAAACACACAGCATGATGGCAAGCATAGATTGTGAAGTTCTTCATGGGGACCATGGAACTTTAAACCCTGATTATGCTGAGTCAGGTGAATTTTCTTGTTTATTGTTCACTGTGGCTCCTGGATCTCCTCTCTCTGTACAATAGATTATAAAGCCTCAGTTTTCATCACTCTTGCTAATGTCCCAGCTGGCCTAGTCCAGAGTTAGTGTTGGAGAAGATTGCACAAGTAAGTGAATAACAGGATGGTGGCTTATTAAGGATCACTGATGTAGCACAAAACTTCTCTTCAATTAGTTCACATTCTGTGATGAGGAGGACTAATTGAAAGGCTGAGTTGAAAGGCTGGAATTACGTTCTAAACCCAGCCTCCAACTGTAGGCCCATCGTACTCTCTGAAACACCAGATTACTTGAGGTTTCACTAGATGAAAAGAGTTCAGAGTAGTGTATCAGGTTCATGGGTAGTCTTATGACACAGAGCCTTTGCTTTCGTGTTCAAAGGTAAGCTTTGCTATTCTGGCTATTTCTTCTGAAGGCACAAGGTGTCATCACAAAAAGACCTCACATGAAATCAACCAGTAACGTTCATTTAAAAATAAACAATAAGATCACCATAATTCCATAATTTTACCATAAGACCAATGACCAAACATCAATGTCTTGATGTTTGAATTAGGACAATATACATCTGATAGCTTCATCCCAACATTAAGAGTCTGTTCTTGTTAGTTTTTAGGTTTAATTTTAGAAATTGGTGGTAAGTCCTTGAATATAAGAAATTCAAAGGGGTATTGAGGATCATCAATTCTAAAATCCTCATCGTAGGCACAAGGATAATGAAGACTTAATTGAGATTAAGTGATTTACCCAATTTGACCTTATTAATTAGTGGGGGGACTTTTAATTTTAGATCTCTTTTCAGGAAAATGATTATCTAACACAATTCTATTGCTTGTTTCTTTTATGTCAGAATATGCTCTCCTCCCAAACTTTTCTGTCATGAAAAAGGAACTGCTTTTGTCAGCCACACAGCATCCTTTCTCATCAAATTGGGATGAGCACTATTTTAATATCAAGTGGTGACACAGCTCTACAAGCTCATTATTGCTGTCTTTGTCCCAAATTTTCACATAGAGAAGAACTGCCATGGTTTGACAGCTGATAAAATTCTTTAGTTTTAAGATAGAGTTTGATGGCATGCAGATTTTCAACACTTTCATGCTAATGATTTTCTAAACTGTGCAGGTAATAAGAAGTTATTCACGGTATCATTCATAATATAGTACAGTGTAGTCAAGCACAGAGAAACTGATCTTGTTGCTTATTGAAGTGTTTTGTTACATGTCTAAATAAAATAGTTGGTGAGAAAGTGGGTGACTGACTTCTTTGTCTAATCATATTTAGTTCTTGGATTCTATGTTTGCCTGTAACATAATCTAAAGACAAATCTAAATTCATTCAACTGTATAAAGTTAAGTGTCCAATAACGGGAAAAAAACATAAGAATGTAATAGCAGCACTGTCCTTTTGTATCATTTTTTTCATGCAGAACTGTATAAATTGTATTATTGGAAGTGTTCCATCTCTATTCTAAGTGCTGTTAAAAGTTGTAGATGCACATATGAACAGAATATGATATCTGCCTATGAAACTCAGAGTTTAGCATAAAGGAGGTGTGTGCTATGCATCATGGGAGCAGAAAGCAGGAAATGATGATTGACCTAAGTCTCGAAGAATGTGGAAAGAAATGAAAGAGGTGATAAAGTTATAAACATTATTCCTCTTAGTTTTTCTGAATTATTTTATAGAAATTGCCACCTCCTGTGGAAAGCTCTCCATATGTACCTACCTACCACACTCACATACTGTGCTTGTTTGTTACTGAAGATGAACTTTTAATGTTACAACCTAAAGCCAATCCTTCCACTTAAACACTAGATCCTTTCAGTACTCAAGGGTTGATGCACGAGCAATTCTCCTCTCTCCTTTTTAATTATCACTTTTCAATCTGCCTACAGGTCATTTTCATCAGCATGCAAATATTACTCTTACTTCTTTCTTGCTAAAAGTAATTTGATCCCTACTTTTCAAACAGCTATCAACCCTTATCTTTGTTCTCTTTTAAAACAAAATTTCTTTATAGAGTTGTCTATACTTTTTGTCTGATCTCTGGTTTCTTGATATTCTTATACCACTTAGATTAAAGTTTCTCCTCATACTCAAAAAAGGAAATGTTCATTTCAAAATCACCAGAGACTGCTAAGATGCTAAACTGATGGTTAATTAGTTGCTTTCCTCTAATTTGGCCTATGGCAAATGTTTGACTTATTACCTTCACTTAGTTTTCAGAATATTACGCTCATTTTTCCTACATCGGTTTGTTCTTTTGCAATATTTATGTATTTGTTTATTGATTTTAATCTTAGTTTTCTTTCAACTCAGAGATTAGATTATGGAATCATTCTTTCCTTTTTCTGCATTTATTCCTTTGGTGAGATCATGATGTCTTAGGACGTTTATCTACACATTGACAACATCTAAACTTATATCTCTAGTCTAGACCTCTCTTTTGAATTCCAAACTTGAATATTGAAATTGCTACTTGTATCTACTGGGATGTCAAATAGACATCACAAACTCAATGTAACCGGAGCAGAATCTGTTAATTCCTGCAGCCTCCTCCTTCTTTCATAATAGCAACTCTATTCTTTCATTTCCTCAGGCCAAAAACCCTTGAGGCATTCCTGATACATCTCCCTGACACCCAAATACAATCCATAGGAAATCATCTTGACTAATGTTCAAAATATATTCAGTATTTAACCCCTTTTTAACAACTTCATTGCTACCATTCTGCTCTAAGCCAATGCCATCTCTTTAGTGCGAGAGTACAGCAAGTACTTATAGTACTCTAAGTACAATAATTGTTTGGCTGCTCCAGGAATGTTCCATAAATATACTATTTAGCACTTACTTTTAAGCTGTCTTCTTCAAGACTTTGTGCTTATTGCCCTTCTGAATGAGGCCTATACTAAAACATTCTTATTTGGTTTCTAAACTCTACTTTCTTAAATGCTTTTATCCCATTTCTAAGTCTTAACTCTCTTCCTTTTCTCTCAAATCTTCTAAACTTATTTTAATATTTTTCTTATCCATATTACTTAATGTTTTCTAATATATTGGATACTTTACTTATATATTATATTTAATATGAATTGACTTGCCTATTTAGGGTTCTAGTGTTAGCAGATAAAAGCACATGATACTGAGTTAAATTTGAATTTCAGATAACAATAGATAATTGTTTAGCATTTATTTATTATTTATCTGAAATTCAGATTTAATTTACCATTCTGTGTTTTATCTGGCAACCCTGCCATCATTAGAATGCAGTGACTTATACCTAGTATAAGCTTAAGAAATATTTATTAAGTTGAATTAAATTACCTTACTTGTGGTTAAATAATTATACATATCATACTTTAAGAGAACTTGAACTTTATTAGGGTAAAAAATTTCTTTTGTTGATTGTTTCAAACCAAGAACCTAGCTCAGTTTTTTACATAGAAAGTGCTTGATACATGCTATTAGATAAATGAATAGACCAAATAAATAAAAAAAACTTAGATGCTACATTAAAATAGTGGAAAGCAGGGTCTAAACTCCATGTATATAGTTTGGAATAAGCCAAAATATGTAAAGATGTGTGTTTTATATCAGGGGATGCTTGTTAATAACAACAAAACCCTGGCAGCTTATTTCACTCCTGTGAGTCTTATCTATACCATATTTCTAGAGCAGTTGTGTGTGTGTTCGTTTCCATTGAATGATACTATCAATAAGGGGAAGTAGGCAAGAATGAAATGTGGACCCCCTTGCATTTACATTTGTCCTTTAATGGTGATTAAAAACCATACATAACAAATGACTCTCAAAAGTATATTTATAGTTTTTTGTTGCATATAAAATAATAACATGAGATTGAAAGATCTGAGACAAAATAGGTATTCAATTTTAAAAACAATAAAGAAATGGGACCATGATCAATGTAGGTTATAGTTACAATGCTTACAAATCTTGGATCCAAGCAAGAAGTTGGGATCTTAATTACTGATTTGCCACAACTGATGGATAACTTGTTGGGGCTCAGAAAACAAAACCTCAAAGTGAAGGCTTCAGAAGCAACTCAAAAACAAAGTTTCTCTCTGACATTCTCTTGTCCTCCTGTCTCTCACTTCTCATTCTCCCCCAAGGCTACCTACCCATAAAAACCAGAATCCCTCCTCCCCAAAGTGGGTCACAGAAAACAAAATCCATTTTTCCCAAGGCCAGCCATAAAATGTTAAAATATTACTCTAACCTCCCCTACCTTTCTGTGTAACAACTGGGCATAAAGAAATTCTTTGTCCTACCTTGTCTGTTGTAGGTTATAAGACCCCCATTCTGGAAACGGTCCTATCCCATATCCAGGAGGAAGGAATGCCACACAGAGAGGCCAAGAAGAATCTGAACAGACAGGCCTTGCTGAGTTTTTCCCACTGAGTCTGTTAGCATTAGATCATCACCTTTTTGTCTAATCAGTTCTACACAGCTGTCCTTTCTTCATTGAACCTAATCATAAAAATAGATAATTTTCCCTGTATCTTTGGTTCTTCATTTGGAAGGCTTCCCTGTCACATAAAACTGTGATCAAATTTGTTATGCTTTTCTCTTATTAACCTATTTTTTGTTAAAAGGGTGTCAGCTGTGACCCTTTTAATGAGTGAGGTAAGGTATCATTCCTCTCCTCCCTGCAGTGCCTTTCACATATAGACTAGAATGAATAATAATGAACTAGGTGTGGACAGGGTTTAAAAATAACAACAGAGTTTTGATATGCCTCTTTTTAGTTTTTGTTTTGACCTTCAATTTAATGTTTATGAGCAGCTTTATATTCATGTCAATATCACATAGATTCTGATTAATAATGACTGATGATTGTAACATGCTTTCCAAATTGTGTAAAGGTTGTACTAAATAAACAGTCCTCCCGTTTTAACATTAGATCAGTTCTTAAAGATTACCATTCTATGATATGGAACCATCATTCCTAATGTACAAAGTGTATGAGTTAGTCTCTGAAGCATTTATCACATTTAAACTGGCTTAAAACCCTGCCTCAGAAAGGTAGAATTTATTTATTTTTTTCAGATTAGCAGCCCACCAAACAAGATAATGATAGTATGTTAGCAGCAATTAAATTAAGATTAATGCATGTTTATCAAATGTATACTCATTGAGTATTAGACACTAATCTAGGCATTGTGGATATCAAGGTGACTAAGATATTATTTATTTAAAGACATTTGCTATTTAATGTGGGAAAACATGAATAATGTACATCATTTAAAATTATATATAGCAGTAATATAAGTATGATGTTATGAGCTTGATAAAATGCTGATGGGAAGTTTACTCTCTCTGGGGCCATAGCAGAGGACTTAATACAGAAGAAAGGATATGAACTGGGTCATGAAGTATGTGTTTAATTTTACCAAGTTTATAAAGGACAGAATTTCAGCTCTATCTGAGAACAAGCTAGAAGGAGCATAGAGTTCACTTAGTTCTACTTCTTCATTTTAATGACAATGAACTTAAGGCCAGAGGAGTTATGAGATGTAGCCTAATTCTCATGAGGATTTTGAAATAGAGCTTGATTGCAATCCATAAGTATTCATGGATTAATCATCTTTCTGTTATATAGTATTACAACTCTGAACATAAACAATGCTGACAATTTTCTTCCTTTAAACCTCACTGTTCTTTTCTCCCTAATGGCTATCACTATCCACTTCTTTTATTATTATTATTATTATTTTTAATTATTTTTTTATTTCAGCATATTATGAGGGTACAAATGCTAAGGTTATGTATATTGCCCATGTCCCCCCTCCTCCCTTGAGTCAGAGCTTCCTGCGTGACCATCCCCCAAACGTTGCACACTATCCATTCTTTATTAACAAAACCTGCACTTTTTTTTCTTTTGTCCACCTCTACTCTATGTGACTGGAAGTAAATCCTGATAAATGGAAATTTCTTTGCCTTTCATAAAAAATTACTTTTAGAAGAAACGTATGATGTAATTCTACCCAATGTGATGTGACAGGAAGACTTCTGAGGGTAGCTTTTTGGTAAATATTTTATTTTGGATAAAAAGAGAAGCATGACATGTCAGTCTGGGTTTTATCAGAGAAAAACAATGGAACCAGTAAATTATCCATTTGAGACTTATTGCAAAGAATTGGCTTATGCAATTATGAGGCCGCCTGGGTAAGTAAAAAAATCCACAGGGAAGACTGTCAGGAAAGGCAGGCTGGAGTCTCTCAGGCAGGAGCTGATTCTGTAGTCCACGTATGGAATTTCTTCTTCCTGAGGGAATCCTCATGTCCTTCTGAAAGCTTTTCAAGTAACTGGATGAATCCCACATAGATTACCTAGGTTAAGCTCCTTATATAATAAATTATAGATGTTAATCACATGTACAAAATATCTGCACAGCAACACCTAAATTAGTGTTTGATTTAAAAAGCCAAATCCACAGGTAACTGACCACCATGCATGAGGAAAAAGGCCTTCTGATGAAAATCTTTTAGCAGTGCCTGGAAATTTGCCAGTCGTCTTGTAACCATTGGTGTGTGTCAATGACACATTGAAGATGTCAGGAAGAACCTGGATCCCCAATGACATTGTTAGACCACTGACTTAACTAATCCTGGAGCTGCTTTTATAAGATAATAAATCTTTTCTTTTTAAGCCAAGTGAGTCAGAATTTTGTGTTGCTTGCACCTAAGAGAATCCTATTATCCATCACTCTAGGTCATGAAGTAGGAACAATCTCAAAAATAAGTTTTAAAACAGGAACACTTGTAAAATGACTAAGTTCTTGCATGATTTTTTTTAAATGAACTATACTCACAGCTATACCAAAGAATGAAAGTGGCCTCTGCCTAATTTAAAAATTCCACCCAACTTTATGGTACTAATTAGTTCAACTGTAGAATGCCAACATGCTTTGCAACAAGTATTTTGACTAATGAATGATGATTTGAGGTCCCTCATTAACTACAAAATTCACTTTTGGGGATATCTTGATTAGAGAAGTACAAAGGCCCTCCTATCAGCATGAGGGCTGATTTTGAAGTTAAAATAAAAGTTAAGGGTGTTAAACAGAAGTGGATGTGAAGAGGGTGAGTGCTTGCCTGCTGGGAATAACTCTGCAAGCTTCACTGCAGGTGATGGTTTTCCCTAAAGAGACAGAGAAATCTGCTGGACATCAGAGAACCCATTATCTACAGCCCTGAAAGTAGACAGAAAAAATGATGCCAGATCAAGGTGTGACTCAAATATACATGTAGAGCTATGGACAGAATATCAGTAGAGGTTATTGGAAAGAATTACACGAAATGGTTGACTGCGGTTTTCTCTGATTGTGCAGAATTTGGAAACACATTCTTTTCTTCTTTTTACTTGTCTGTATTTCCTATAATTTTGATTGATATTGTAATGTGTTATAAATACTATCTAAATGAAAACTCATGGGAATTTATACTCAGCATGGTGCTGATTTTTCAAATACTTCAGAAGATCGTTATTGATTAATAGCTTAGATATTGAAGTTAGATCTAGATAGCAATCCTGTCTCTACTACCTATTCATTCGATAAACTTGAGCAAGTTACTTCTCTGTATCTCAATTTTCTCATTCATAAAATGGAATAATAATGATACCTTGCTTATATTGTTGTAGTGAGACAAGATAATACACAATAACTACGTGTTAATAGTAAAGTGACTCAATGAATAACAGACATATCTTTTGCTATTGTTGTTCCTTGTGTCATAAATGAATTCCATGAATAATAACTAGTATCACTTCTGTAAAACAAACAAGCAAATGCTTAAAATCAACCCTTTTAAGCATTGGAGCAGAATGCAAATGTATCAGGTTTCTAGGGACACCAAAATACCTTTATGACACCTGACCTCTCTTCTCCACTTGGAGTGTAACCCTAGTTACTATCATAAACATAATCATAAGGACCCAAGTAGAGTGACTAGGATCTATAGCAGGAAATTTTCCATCTTGGAACTGTAGCTTATCAATTCTCATAATGAATTAAGTGGTCAGTATCTCAGGTTCTCAGAACATCTAAAATCTTTGTGTATACATTTTCCCAGTTTAATAAGAAAAAAAAAACAGCAACAACTCTGAAATGACAATGAAATTAAAGTTGAAAACAATAAATCTCTAAATATTTATAGAGCAGCTGCCATTCAGAAAAGCCCTTTTCATTAAAAGAAAAAAAAAGGAGAGTGCATATCACATTTCCTCTCTTACAACAATAGTGTGAAACTGCCCCCTCAATACACGTACACATACACATATTATAGGCAGAGGCCCTATAATTGGAATAATATAAGCTGGTACAAGAATTGTAGATCTCTTCACAAAATGACATTTGTGATTTGTTTTTAGTTGTTTTCTGTGACAGATATGGCACAGTTTACACTGTCAAGGAAACATAATTTTGCTTGTTTCACAATCTATGTAGCTTGTCTCACTGGTTTCGTGTTGGTGCCAGGTGTGGGGGGTGGCAGTCTGTGATGCTGCACTGACACAAAGCTATTGACTACTGAGATACTCCCAAAAGAATGCAACAATGTCCCTGTCTGGATTTGACTTGCAGGAAATTTATATGTATATAAATTATAATAATAAAATAGAAGTATGAAATATGCTATAGGATTATACAGTAGAAACGGGAGGAATTTTTTTGAGATACCTGGGCTAGGGTGTAAACCTGACTAAACCTATATAACTTTAATTGTGATTTGGCTTTTTTGAGCCTCTATTTTTTTTTCTTCCTGTACTGGGTATGATGTTGTCCAACTCTCAAGACTATGAGGCCAAAATAAAAGAACTTAAAAAGAGCCCCTACTATGAAGTGGGGCATCTGGGAAGCATTCAAAATATGTAGACTTTCTTCTCCTTCTCAATTATTTGTATTACTTAGCAGACTAACATGTACATGCATACACAAACACACATGGAGGTGTTTGTATCTTTCCGCATGTGTTATATGTTAGGGCTTTTTGTATGGTTATTTACCAACTTTCTAAACAAAGCATTCTCAGATTTTTGGAATATCAAAATGAGGAACAGAGAGTAGATGGTGAGTTCAGAGAACATTTGTTTGAGTGAAAAATATGAAACTTGTGTTTTTTATAGGTCAAAAATTGTTGAATTCTGGCAGTTTTATATGGTTCAACCTAATATATTGTTAATACATAGCCTATGATATCTGTGTGTGGAGAAAGCTATGAGTTAGAGAAAAGACATGCTCTGTTCTGTCAAGTATTGGCAACTTTCAGATAGATAGCAGATGGGAAGGAAGTCCTTCTTGGAATTAGAAAAATGTCCTAGCCACAGCAAGACTATTTAGAGTAGATCAAGCCAAATACAGCATGCGTGATGTTTCAAAAAAGTTAGAGACAAAATCTACCCTCCCCACTCAGGTAATGAATTCAAATTTCCAAGGGAGAAAATGACTTGATACTTACCAGTAGTTACTTTAATTACTTGTATTCATTATGGCCTACTTGTGATAAAGTCACTGGGTATTTTTAGGATGGTAAAAACTCCTTGTGATTTTTTTCTTCATGAATAATTTTTTCCTACCTAGACAGGTGTGTTATTAAGGTAAATTTGTTACAGTCCAATGATTCATTCCAATCAAGGTGTCCACTACAATTGCCATAAAATACATTGTGCTCAAGCATCAATAAAGGGTTATTTGTTGAACTCTTTATATTGCCAACAGACTCACAACTATGGTTTTTATTTGGTTGCAAAACCTGAATTCCCTGATGTATTAAGTGCAAATTATGACAAGCTTAAGTACTGTGTCTGACAGTTCTAGTTAATGAGGAAATCTGTCAGAAGAAGCAGTACTTCCATGCTGAGAATGTGCTGTGCTATAGTAAATATAACAAAGGCTTTGTTCTCAGAAAATCTAGTGTCAGAACTAGTCTACCACTAACCAGGTCTTAGATATTTACCTTAATCCCTTCCTGCCTTCATTTCCTCATGCATCCACATGCATGCAATGTGACATCCTTAGTAGTGTTTATAAATGATATAGTCAAGTCCATATGCTTGCTTTGGTTCAACAAAGAGCTATTAAGTGATTACCATGTGTAAGGCAGTGGGTCCACTTCTGCAAAGACACAGGTAATATTTATAGAGCCTTTCCTATGTGTTGAGTCCTTTGCTAAAGACTTTATTCATATAATCCCATGCAACGTTCACAAGAACCTGATGAATTAAGCATCATTTTAAATTTCATTTTGGAGATGAAAATAGAGTTTCTTGGGGAGGTTAATGTAATTTTCCAAAGCGCAAAAGAAAGGAGTTGAATCCATATGTGTTTATGTTCAAGGGCCCAATCTTCACCACCACACTGTAGTGCTAAAATAGAAAGATGTGCAGCCTGCGAGAGGTCAAAGGTAGCTCATCCAACACATCCTTAGGGTTGGGAAGTCTCTAGACTGTATTAATAGAGAAGATAACTGAGTTTCATTTTGGAGAATAAATAGAAGTTATTTAAGCAATAGAGAGGAGCACAAGGGAGAATTATAGGAACAGGCAACAGATTTAGAAAAATCTTAGAACCATGAAATAGCATGGTTTCTTTTAAGAATCCCATTTTTTTGTTGTTGTTCTTTTTGTTATTGGAATCCTTTGTGAAAGAGAAGTAGTGGGTGAAAAAGGTAAAGAGAAGCAGGGCCTAAACCACAGAGGCCCCTGTAAACTAAGCCATAAAATTTATCTTCACTAAAAGACAATAACAGTCCACTGAAGTGTTATAGACCAAGGAAGGAGATGGTGAGACTTTCCTTTTAAATTCGGCACTCTTTAGGGGCAGAGTGTCCAGAGGATATTGCAATAGTTTAAGCAATAGAAAATGAAGTATCTGAGCTTGGGACACATACGTAAGTATGGTAAGGAAAGAAGAAATATGAGAAATATTAAAACCTAAAATCAGCAGGACTTGGTGATTGACTGATTGGTAGGGAGATGCTATAGTAGTCTTCCATTATTTGAAGATTCACTTTCCAGGGTCCCATTTAACTGTGGTCTTAAAGTAGTAAATAGAAAATTCCAGAAATAAGTTTTAAGTAACTCATCTTCTGATGTGTGTTCACCTTGGTTGATATGAGTAAGGTGAAGCTATAATTGTTTGAAATACATCTTGGCCTTTACTACACTTGGTCTTTCCAAATTCCTTAAACACGTCATGCAAGATACATTTCCGTCATCTAGCACATTGACTTGGATAGGAAACAGGTTTTGTTTCTATTAATTCTGTTTATCTTTTACTGAACACTGAGTACCTGCAAACAATATGCTAGCCTTTTGAGCAACCTACAGAGATATGAGTCTTATCCTCAATCTCTTCCATTCAGTAGCACCAAGATAGGTTTATGTATAATGACATGACAGAATTTAAGAACACAGACTGGAAACAGAGTATCTGTCTTCAAATCCTACCTATGCTTAACGCACTGTGCCTTAGTTTCCACATCTTGATATGTGACTACTTACTGTCCCCACTATAGGAAGCTGAAGTGAAGCTTAAACTATGCCTGACACATTGTAAACAATAAATGTCGTCAAATATTATTGGTCTTGGTGCTGTATCATTGTATGAACAGTATATTGGAAGTATTTTTGGAAGCCTAGACAATAGATATAAATATTTTGACAGATGAAATAAAGGAAAGATTGGCATTTAAGTTAAACCTTGAGAATAAATGTACCTTAATGGGCCAATATAGACAGGGGATATCCTGCATGAAGGGAAATAGGATGGGCAAAATCACAGATCTTAGAAAACATATAGGTTATCTGGGGATTGCAAATTAGTCATTTGTTATTCTAATGATCTACAGGGTAAGAGCAGCAGGAGGGAGGTTAGAGACAAAACTAAATATGTGCCAGATTTTGAAAGTTCCATAACCAGACATCCTCAGAAAATGCTTTTTTTCTTGTTTGTTGAATAAGAAAATAAAGCTCACATATAGGGCATCTATTTATGTATATTAGAAAGTAAGATTTAAATACTTATGAATACAACAGAAGGTCTTTAAGTTTAATATGCATCTTCTACTAAGGAAACATCAGGCCTTTCTTAGAAATTGGTCCATGTTTGGGTTTTTATTGAAAGAATAAAATCAACAAACATATATTTAAGTTTATACTGAGAAAGCCCCTGACATTGAGATACCCCTGTTATCTTGTACAAAGTCACTCAACCTCTTACCCGCTGCTCATGCTTGCATAGCATTTGTTACTGTAAAACTGCTTGATGCCTAGTTTAGGCTATTAGTAATGCTCATACCAATTTAATATATTCAGTTAATAAATAATTATTAAATGCCTGCTATGTGTGCTATACTAGGTACTAAGGAAATGGTTTCTCTCCTTTAGGACTAAGACTCTTATAGGGCAACACATTCAAGGAAGCAGATGATTACAGAGGAGATAATGTATACTTCACTAGCATTATTCACATGTTTCAGTGAAAATAAAATCAAGGGAATAAAAGTTCCCATAATAAGCTAGGATTGATATTGAAGTTTCTTAATTTCTTAAGTAAGCATTTGGGTGTGTGTCAAAAGCAAGGAAGGCATTGCAGCCAGAGGAAATAGCACATGCAAATGCAGAGAGGTGAAGGACAAACAGTTAATAGTTTAATAGAGTGATTTTATTATTATATTTTCTTATTATTTTTGTATTTTAATAGTATTATTGTTATAGTTGATGGATAGTGATGAATAACAATGAAATAGATTTCAGGAGAAATGAAATGGCAAATGTCTTAAGATATTGCAAAACTTAGATCACCAGGATCTGCTAAAGTATCTGAGATTTATAAGAATTCAAGTCTCACAGGGTAGTTTCAAGACAGAATGAGTTTTATTCTATTTTAAACACATAAACTTTTTTTTTGTCCTTTGATGGATATCTAAGAAATAATTAAAGTCATAAAATACCAATCCTTATAAAAATTTAAAACTGCTCAAAAACTAGAAAACTAAAAACAAAACAAAACAAACAAACATAAAAAACAGTATAATTTGGTACAATAGATCCAGATTTTAATCAAGGTTAAATTTAACTAAGATTTTAACAAAGGCTAAATTAGCTTTAAGGAGCTTAAACCACTCCTTCGTTAAATTTGGTAGAATTGACACTTTTTGAATTCTAACAGTCACTATTACAGGGTTACAAAATGTTACAGCTAGAAAAAGAACTTAAAGTGGTCTAAGTACTAATGAATAGAGAGGAGAAAAAGCCCTGAAGAAGAAGGGAGCTTCCCCAATCATTATAACCACTATATTGGTTATGCAGCCTAGACATGGTGTGAGGAGCCTCACAAAATTATCTCTAATCATCAGAGAAAACATCTGAGTTAGGTGTACTAAGCAGAATAAGGAACCCTCACAGTTGTACAGATCCTTATCTCTGGAACTTGTGAATATTTTACTTCCCACAGCAAAGGGACTTTAAAGATATGATTAGTTTAGGACTTTGAGTTGGAAAGAATCTTGGGTTATCTAGGTGTTTCCAATCTAAACTCTTGGGTCCTTATCAGAGGAGAGTCTTCCCTCGCTGTAGTCAGAGGGAAATGTAACTACTAAAGAGTCATTAGAGAGCTGCACTGCTGCTGGCTTTGAGATAAAGAAGTCATCCATGAGCTTCAGGAATGTAGAAGCCTCTAGAATCTGGAAAGAGCAAGGAAACAAATCTCTTTTGCAGGGTCCAGAAAAGAACACAGCTCCTACTACATCTTAATTCTAGCCTGGTTAAGGTTTTTGCCAGATTTTTAACCTACAAAACTATAAGATAATAAATTTGTGTTGTTTTAAATCATTTTTATTTGTGGTAATTTATAGCAGTGATAATAAACTAATACAATAGGTGTAGTTAGGCTCTCTTACAGTTCTTTTTAAGAACTGAGTCATTGAAAGTGTGAGTAACTTATTCCATATACAGTAGTAAGGGGCAGAACTAGGATCATAAATATATTCCATTTTATTAGAAAGGACCCAAATAGTGACCTCAACTCAAATTTAGTTCCATATTTTAGTTTTCCAACTACAAAGTTTAAATACTTCTGGCCTAGAACCTACAGTTCTGATTGACAGGTAATCTAGGATGGTAATTAAGTATTACTTTTCCCTCGTTATAAGACACATTAAGCTATCATGATACTGCACAAAGACATCAGGTACTTAAAAATTCAAACTAAAACGTATGCTGCCTGGGAATACATTGAGCTAAATGGGAACCAAGAAGGCTGCAAACTGAAAATCTATCTTCCATTCTTGCTTTAGAAGAGATGATCCTGTCTCAAGGTACCCATAGCTGTACAAAAAGAGAAAAAAATCTAGAAACATCAATAAGAGCTGTCTCTACCTACAGCTTTTATTTACATGACCCCACCATACTGGGAAATTTTATTATTGAATCAAACACAATTTATTTCCAGTCACTTTTTAAACTTGCTCATTAAGGACAAATGTTAAATTACTAAAATACGTAACTCAATATTTTCTGAATGCCTAAAGCTAAATTTCTGATTAAATTTTTTGATTACTTCTCAAGATGCAATTGTTTTATTTCTTTCACCATATGACACATTCAATACAGAAATTGCTTTTAGAAACAGTTGCAGCAACATTGATTCTAAGAATTCAAAATTGTTGACTTTTCATATATTCTTCATTAAACTGTGATAATTTGTCATTTTATAATGATATAGATATAATTAAACTATAGATATATTAATTTTGTCATTTTAATATGCAAATTTATGTGTTAGAGCTTAATTATGAAAAAAAATTCCAGTTTACATATAAACCTGCATTTTAAAACACATGTCCAGTATTCTATTCTTAAGCTATATGATCAATATCATTCAGTAAAAACAAATTAGTAATAACTAGTTTTAATCCCAAATATTTTAGCTACCAAAAAGTGTGAAACTCAGAACATACTGTGATAAAAATTTCTACTTTAAAGTGTGTTAAACTGTAACTACCACGAGCTATTTTTGACTTTTTGAAGAGCGAATCATTGTAATTTTCCATGTTAATGAGTAAGTCAGTTGGAAAGAAAACATCACACTTAGGAAAACAAAGTCATTTCTCCTATGAACCTCTATGGGACCATGTATTCCCCAGGAGAAGAGAGGAGAAACATTTCTTTTGTTTCTGTAGGATATTTATGACAAAGACCAATGACTCTAGTTTTATTTTTTTACTTCAATACATGTGTATTAATATCATATTATTTTCTAGAAATTGGCAAAGAAATAAGACATGGATCTACTTTCAATCAATTTTCACAATTCAGTGTACAAGACAAATATTTAAATAATGTCAAACACATTGGGATTTATCATAAGGTAAAAGAGTAGGACCCAAGAGGGAGCAAGCAGTTTCCCTGTTGCAGAGGGAGGAGGGTGGTAACAAAAGTTTATAAAATGAGAATAAGCAAGTTTTGGGTTAAAGTGTGAGTGAGACTTAGACAAAGTATAGTAACATATATATATATATATATTAGTAATAACAGATGCTATGGATTGATCTAATACATGCTAAGTACTTTTTTTGCACAAGTTTTAATCTCATCAAACCTTGTGATAAGTGTTTTATTACTATTTCTATTTTAGGGAGGAGGCACTGAGGCAGAGAGAAATATAGAATTTTTCCCAAAGATATGTAATTACTAGGGGGATGATGGCATTTGATCCTTTCCAAGTCTTTTGCTCCAAGCACCATACTATATTATTGTTCCAGTAAAAGGAGGGAAGGGAATTTCTGGGAGAGGGCACATGTGCAAAAGCCAGAGTTATGAAACAGAGTCATATGTTGTTAGAGAACTATATGTTGTTAGCATGGTTGGAGCAAAGGCTGTATTTCAGGAATCATAGGGTAAAGGGTTGGATGGAAGCAGTAGTAACAAGACGAAAGGTATGGTATGTGTTGTGGATGTGAAGGATAGAATGGAGAAATATAAGACAGTAAGTAAGGAGACCTGACCACAGGAATCAGATCACAATAATCAAGGTGAGAGGATGCCGGTTGACTAAATAAAGCAAAATAGTAAACATAAAGAGGCAAGTACTGCTTAGCAGTGTAGTGAGGATAGAGAGTAGACAAGATTTGGAGATGGATTGGATACAGTGAATAAAGAATACAAGAATGACTCCCAGAGTAATAACCTAGGCCCTCTTGGTAGATGCTAGTGTCACAAACAAGAAAACAACAGAACAGAGTTGCTGTGCCAGGAGTTAGATTCCACCAATCTTCTTCCTTGGACAGTTTCATGAACATCATTTTGACACGTCTATGCCTACTGAATTTTTGTGAACGCAATAACTAACTATTCATCAGAAATTTAGGACAGCAAAGCCTCTGTCCTTAAACCTTTGAGCAATGACACAGCAATGGTTTTCCTTTTGCAGGGAAGAAAGGAACTCCCATTATTGCAAGTCTTCATAAAGTCAATGAAAGAATCTAGTTTCATAGGTTTCCTTTTCAGCCTTTGTGTCAGAAAATCCATCCAGTTGTTTTGCCAACATTGGCACTTTTTTGTGAGACATTTAAATTGTTTCATAGACATTATCTCACCAATAGTCATTTCATCCCAGTGAGGTAGGCCAAGGAACAATTTATTCCTATCTTTAAAGGGCAAAAAGAGGTTAAATGACTCATCCTGGGAGATGGAAATAGGAGCTTAGTCTCTGGAATCAGCTCTGTGTATAAGAGCAACTGCCAAATGACTTCATACAGGAATATGAGTTAAAGGTTATTGGTATTTCACAAGACATGAGTTGTTGAAGTCATCATTTACTGGTAAACAAAGAGCTCAGAAGTGGAATAGTGGAATTGAAAATTGTTTTTTCAAGGTAGGCAGTTTTTTCTTTCTTTTTTTTTTTGTAAGCTTTCTTCTGACCTATGTATTCTATAAACAACAATCTGAAGGTGATTTTCAATATCAGTGGAATATTCACAGCATGTGGCCAGAAGTGTTTACTGTGCTTAAAGTACTCTAATAATATATCATCCATATTACTACTAGACATTATATGAGGATAGAGTACAAAAGATTATTTATAGTGTATAATGGTTTATGTAATCCAGATATTTCTTCCAGGCAAAATCATCATAAGAACTCATTTCGTTTTTACATTATTTATTATACCTTGGTAAATCTTGTATGCAAAAATGTATCCCCCATTCTTAATGGAAAAAAAGCTCTATTTTCAGAAAAGATAGCAAATGATCCACTTTCTCTTTTTGAATTATTTTTAAATCTGGCTTTCAAGATGCCTCAATCACTTGATTTTCTTCCTATACTTTTCACCATTCATTCTTTACGTTTCCTCATTGTTTCCCCAATTACTGAAATCTGAGCCTTCAGATGTTCCAAGGCTTATCCCTAAGACCCCTTTTGTCTTCTAATGTGCAATAAGTCCCTAAATGATTTCATCCAGACCCTTCTTTATTTTCCCTTAGGCTCACTGTGTTCTACCCACACTGGCCTCCTGTTCTCACCAAGAAAACTCAGGGCCTTTGCACTTGCTGCTTCCTATGTCTGTCATGAGTTGCACTAGATATTCACAATAATCATTTTCTCGTCCCATTCAGGCCTTTCCTATTCCTTGAGGTCAATCATTTTAAACTGATCTTTCCATCTCCACAACCCAGTCATCTTTCCCTACCTTATTTTTCTCTCCTTTGAAAGAGAAAATTTTATGTATAACACACTACACATAAATTTTATTTATCTTATTAATTTTCCATCTCTCCACTGAAATGTAAACTTTGTATAGGTAATTAAATTATTCTTTTCTGTACTCTATGTATAGGACAATAACTGGCACATGGTCATAAGTCAATAAATAGTAAATTAATGAAGAAACACTAGTTTTATAATTAGTAGACTACCCTAAAATTTTACAAAATACGTTGATCAGAATTTAGGCAATCTCATCATGAAATGTGGTCTCTACCTGTCATAGATCCATCAAAAGTCTTGTGTCTATTACATATATTAATTGAATGACATGAAATTGCCAAAAATTAACTCTTTTGAGCTATAAAAACATCAGTTTCATATGGTTCAACCTAGATATAAAATGAGATCTAGGGAAAAAATGCACAGCAATCTAGATTAATATCCTATCAATAAAATTATTCTGTTTCTTCCTTAGTGATGATTATTTCCTCCTTTGAATTTCTGAGTATTGTAAGTACAGAAGTATACTTCTCTCATTACAAAAAATCAATGAGTCAAATAGATACCTGTTACTTGCATTAAAAAAAACAACAACTGTCAATTATTCAGAACACAATCTCTTGTGACATAGCCTTTACCACTACATGAAAATTAAACACTGACACTAAGTTACCTAGTAGGGAAAAGTCTACCCCTGAACTCATCTGTGCTTTTATACCTTTATGAAAAGGTTATTACTTAACAGCTTTTTTTTCTTCTTGAAGAAATACAAAGAAAAAATATCAGTCAAATCTATTAAAGATTTTGAAATCTTAAATAAAATTCTCATTTTTTCCCATTGTGTCCTTATATTTTTGTTTAAAGTAGTCTTCCCTGAGCAAATCTAACTCCTTCAGATTGGGAAAAACTTTGTACTTTGTCTCTTTTTTTTAGGGGAGGGAAAGAGAAAGAAAAGGAAGAAGAAAGAAAAGGGAAAAAGGAAGTAAAGGAAAGGAAGGGAAAAAGAAAAGGAAAAGGAAAAATAAAATGTTTTTACTGCTTTGCCCTTGAATGCAAAATGTGTTTGACACATTAAAAAATAAAACATAAAACTCACACCAAAATATCTTCCAGTGTTCATTCTGTACTACTTTAACAATTGGCTTTGCCAGTCTTATTCAGCCTATCTCTTCAAGTACATTCAGACCAATGGGATATGAAACTTCCACTTATAGTGGACAAGGGAGTGTGGATGAGGAGAAAATAACTTTGGACTCAGGGAATCAGAGATTCAGATGAGATACTCAAGTAAGTGAACAGTTAAAAAATGGAAAAAACCTGAAACTAACATTGATCACCTGTGATATGATCATCATTGCACTAATACCTTTTCACAACAACCTTACAGGGTAAAATTTTCCCATCCCTGTAATTCACAGAAATAATTTAAAAGGAATAAACTTGTCCAAGCTAGGCTGTATTTTGTTTATATTATGTACCTTTCCTGGTGGAAAGAATTATAAATGACAGTTTAAGGTAGTATAACTAGTAAGTTAAAGAGCTAAAATTAGGACCTAGTTCTGTTTAATGTCAAATTTTGAGTCTGTCAATTAACTAAGATGTAATTCTTCAGTATTGAAAATCAGGCAATGGCTATGTAAGTATTTATTTAGGATTTATCTTTCCTTCATCCAAAACTTAAAGTAACTAGATTATGAAAAGTGTGGCCAAAGTTGTAGTGTGTTCATTCTCTCTAATTGAAAATGAATTGAAATGTTTATGACTCATCCAAAAGCTGTTTTATTCTAAGTTGAACCATAGGATTTATCAGATGATACAGCCTTTTTAAAACAAACAAACAAAAAAAAACCCAAAAACTTCTTAACTTCATTAGTTTAATACTAGAGTGTGTACTGACAGTTTCTTCAATGACCATTTCTGTAACTCACAAAATTCAAGAATCTATTCCATTAATCATATGATAGAAATTTCTAGCCTGATCTAGTTCTGTCACCTCAAAAGGATGCTGCAAAAACTAAATTTGAAGAAAGTCACCTTTTCTCAGGTTTTAGCTTCTTGAGTCCAGAGCTGTCAGATACTTCAAATACATATGTTTAGGTGTTTCTACACATGTGTTTGTCTCCCATACCTCTTTTAAAATTCTTATTATCACAGTACACATAGATTACTTACATGCCAAATATAATATTAAATGTTTAAAAAGGAAGTAAATGCTTTTGGTATTAAAGTAATTGTATGTATTAATATTAACTACATTATAGCTGTAGCCATAAAAAAATAATTTGCCACTAAAACATGCATGGTTAACTTCTTAATGTTAAATGTTTGTTTTGTTTTTGTTTTGTTTTTAATTAAAGTTGGTGTGATAGGCAACATTTTTAAAATGGCCCCAGAACAATAATCTAAATCTCTGGAATCTGGGAATAGGTTTTTATGGAGTGTTGGAGTGGGCCCATTGTAATCACACATACCCTGTAAAGCAGAGAATTTTGGGTTGAACTCATAGAAGTGGAGGGAACAGTGATTCCCAGTGGTTTAAGGAGAGGGAAGAGGAATTGAGGAGATGTTGAACAAAGGATACAAAGTTTCATTAGAAGGAATGAATTCAATTGCTCCATTGGACAGTATGGGGACTATACTTACTAACAACGTATTGTATTCTTCAAACCAGAATGAGAGTTGATTTTAAGGGTTATCACCACAAAAACTGATAAGTATGTGAGGTAGTGCCTGTGTTAATTAGCTTGATTTAGCAATTACATGATGTATACATATTTCAAAACATCATGTTATACATAAGAAGTATTTACAATTTGTATTAGTCAATTTAAACAATAAAAAATGAATAAATTAGAGCAGAGAACTTCACTGGCAGCAAAAGGGAAAGTCAGAGAGATTTGTAGCTTGAGAGGGGCTTGCATTGTTGTAGCTTTCAAGTTAGAGAGAATGAGGTTGTTCTTATGGAGCTTACAGACATCCCCAGCTAGAAGATAGCAAAGAAATAGGGACTCCAGTCCTATAACTGCAAGGAACTGAACTGAGCCAATAACCACAATGAGGATGAAAGAGTATTCTTACCCAGAGCTTCCATACAAGACCCCCCTGCATGGCTGACAGCTTGATTGTAGCCGTGTGATATAAAATACAGAGCACATTGGAGCCTGACCAGGCTTTTGACCTATATAACTGTGATCTAATAAATGAGAGTTGTTTTAAGCCAATATGTGCTTTATAAATTTTTATTCAGGAAAGCTAATACATTGGCAGCTCTGAGGTATATATTCATTCTGTGGATGGTTAAAAAGCCATAGTTCAGGAATGATGATCTTCAACATCTTGTTGAGTGGTGGCAATGATGAAAACCACTTAAGTGGTATCAAAAGAAATGTCAGGTTAATGAATGTACCAGGTCAATCAATTCCTGCAACATTCACTATAGAGTAATTTTAAATTTTATATTTAATTAAGACAAGGCTTGTATAGTATGAACTTTGTATTGTAAAGCTTATCATATGCAAAGAGAAATTGATAATTGAATTTAGAGTCTGGATTTTTGAATCTTTTTTCCTAACACTTTGCAGATTGGCAGTCTTTACAGAAAAAACAAGCAAAAGAAAATTTTCTCAACCTCAGTTTTATCAGATAAGGACATATATCTATAGGGATCATTATTGTGAGCATCGATGGGGTTGTTTGATTTTTTTTCTTGCTAATGAATTCAGTAAAGTCTCAGGTTATAAAATCAATGTACATAAATCAGTAGCATTTATATACACTAATAATGATCAAGCTGAGAATTGAATCAAGATCTCAATCTCATTTATTATAGCTACAAGAAACCAAACAAAAACAAACAATCAAAACAAACAAAAACCCTTGGAATATACTTAACCAACGAGGTAAAAGACCTCTATGAGGAGAACTACAAAACACTGATAAAAAAATCATAGGTGATACAAACAAATGGAAAAGCATCCACGGTCATGTATCAGAAGAATCAACATTGTCAAAATGTCCATAATGCCCAAAGTAATATACAGATTCAATGCAATTCCTCGCAAAATACCAATGTCATTTTTCACAGAATTAGAAAAAACAAACTAAAATTCATATGGATCCAAAAAAGAGCACAGATAGCCAAAGTAACCCTAAACAAAAAGAACAAATCTTGAGGCATTACATTACACAACTTCAAATTACACTACAAAGCAACAGTAACCAAAACATCATTGTACTGCTATAAAAGTAGAAACATAGACCGATGAAACAGAATAGAGAAGCCAGAAATAAAGCCAAGTACTTACAACCAAATGATCTTCAACAAAGCAGACAAGAGCATATGCTGGGAGAAAACACCCTATTCAATAATTGGTGCTTGGAATATTGGAGAGCCTCATACAGAACAATGAATCTGGATCCCTATCTCTCACCATATATAAAATTAACTGAAGATGTATTAAAGACTTAAATGTATAACCTGAAATCATAAAAAGTCTAGAAGAAAACCTAGGAAAAATCATTGGCCTAGGTAAATAATTTATGGCTAAGACCCCAACAGCAAATACAAATTACCATAAATAAATAAATGGGACTTAATTAAACTAAAATGCTTCTGCACAGCAAAAGATAAAATCAACAGAGTAAGTAGACAATCTATGCATTAGGAGAAAATATTTGCAAGCTATACATCTGACAAAGGACTAATATCCTGAATCTAGCTGGAACTCTAACAAATCTTCAAGAGAAAAAAGAAATAACCCCATTAAAAAGTAGGCAAAAGACATGAATAGACATATTTCAAAAGAAGAAGAACAAATCGCCAAAAAGCATATGAAAAAATACTCAGTGTCACTAATCATTAGATAAATGCAAATTAAAACCACAATGAAATATCAACTTACCCCTGTCAGAACAGCCATTACCAAAAGAGTCCAACGTTGGGAAAATATGATTGAGGAATTAATGAAATGTGGCTCATAAGATCATTATTCTATTGTATAACCCTATATTACTATGTTAAAGACAGAAACAGGAGTTTGCAGGGTTTTTCCCTGAAGGAATGTGTGGACTAAATGGTTCATTTATTAGCGGCTGCTATCATGGGAGAGCTCTCAAATCTCTGGTGGGGATGTTTTCCAGGAAGGCTTCCTGGTATCTCAAAATCTGGGAGCTGGGCAATATCCATAACCGTAATATTTGTACCCCCATAATATGCTGAAATAAAAGAAAAACAAAAACAAAACAAACAAACAAAAAATCTGGGAGCTTCCCTGTGTCTTGAAAGACAAGACAAGGCAAACATGGCCCACACGATGGGAGCCGGAGACAATGAATGCACTTTGTCCAGAGAAGCGCCCCGGTGGTTATAAACAACCTGTTTTATTAGAGATGGGCTTCCTGCAAACTCCTGTTTCTGTCTTTAACATAGTAATATAGGGTTATACAATAGAATAATGATCTTATGAGCCACATTTCATTAATTCCTCAATCATATTTTCCCAACAGTCAAATAATAATACATGCTGGTGTGGATGTGGTGAAAAAGGAACATTTATATACTGTTGGTGGGAATGTAAATTTAATGCAACCTCTATGGAAAACAGTATGGAGATTTCTCAAAGAACTAAAAGTAGATCTATCATTTGATCCAGGAATCCCACTATTGGAGATCTATGCAGAGGAAAAGAAGTCATTTTATCAAAAAGACACCTGTACCATATATTTATCACAACACGATTCACAATTGCAAAGATATGGAACCAAGCTAAATGCCCACCAACAGATGACTGGATAAAGAAAATGTGGTATGTACATATACCATGGAATACTACTCAGTCATTACAAAGAATGAAATAATGCCTTTTGCAGCAGCTTGGATGGAACTGGAGGCCATTATTCTCAGTGACGTAACCCAGGAACAAAGAACCAAATACTCTATATTTGTAAGCACTGTAATACCAGGTACAACTTATTTTTGACAAATACAAGGAGAAATAAATGGTAACCATACAGAAACCCAAATATTACACAAGTCATGATCAAATAAATCAAAGGTAAGTAGCTGTTTGCTCTTTCATTATTTATGACAAATATGTTAAGTCCACAGAAATCAAAGGTCCATATTAAAATATGGTTTATAAAAAATGGGTTATTAAGAAAAAATAAGTAATACTTTGATTACTGTTTATTTAATCTGAAGAAGTCAACATAAACAGACAATGCATTAAGCATAACGTGTCTCTGATTATTTTCTATGGTAGACAGATTTTAAAATGGAGCCCAGTGATTCCTACCTCCTACTATCTGTTCCATGTGTATCTTCTCACTTTGAATGGGGGCTGGACTAGTAATTTCTAACCAGAAGAAGACATCAGGTGTCATTTCTGAGATTAAGTTACTAAAATCTGTATTTTCATGTGTGTACTGTTCTTTTTCTCACTTTTCCCCTCATAGAGTCCTCATTCTGGGGGTAGTAACCTAACATACTGTGAGCTACTCTATGGAGAGAGCCATGTGGCAAGAAGATCTCTGGCCAACATTCAGTTAGGACCTGAGGCCTAACAATAGCCACATGCATGTGCTTAGGAGCCCTAGTCAAAACTTGAGATATCTATATCCCTGATCGTCACTTTAATTGCAGCCTTGTGAGTAACCCTATGTTAGAATTATAGCTGAGCCATCCCCAGAATCCTGACTGAGAACCTGTGAGATAATACTGTTTTAAGCTCCTATGTTTTGTGGTGTTCAAAGTACAGCAATAGATAACAAATATACTATACCATTAAGCATTCCCTAAGATGTTTCTGAGTTGAACACAAAAACGACCC
This sequence comes from Cheirogaleus medius, assembly GCA_008086735.1. NCBI lineage: Eukaryota > Metazoa > Chordata > Mammalia > Primates > Cheirogaleidae > Cheirogaleus > Cheirogaleus medius. The sequence goes on from VBSM01001265.1 coordinate 18,976,760, forward strand.
TAACTATCAGGACACCTCATTTCACCTCATTACACCAGGAATTGAGAACTAAGATTGTGTAGAATGGTTTCCAGGTGGAGGAGCTGCAACAGATAAGGGTAGTGATAATACAAAGAAAGTGAACATTCATTTAAAAAATACCGGCCAGGTGCAGAGGCTCACGCCTGTAATCCTAGCACTCTGGGAGGCCGAGGCGGGAGGATCACTCAAGGTCAGGAGTTCGAAACCAGCCTGAGCAAGAGTGAGACCCTCGTCTCTACTAAAAATAGAAAGAAATTAATTGGCCAACTAAAAATATATAGAAAAAATTAGCCAGGTATGGTGGCGCATGTCTGTAGTCCCAGCTACTTGGGAGGTTGAGGCAGGAGGATTGCTTGAGCCCAGGAGTTTGAGGTTGCTGTGAGCTAGGCTGATGCCACAGCACTCTAGCCCAGGCAACAGAGTGAGACTCTGTCTCAAAAAAAAAAAAAAATACGTACCAAGACCTATCATTTTCCAAAAATTACAAAGAGCTGTCCAAAAGCATGACACCTGCCATCATGAACCTTTCAGTCTAATAATGAGTACAGACAATTATAGTGTTAGGAATGTTACAATAGGAGTGCAAGAGGAAACTCTCCCTATAATGAGTGTTTGATGAGTTTCAAGATTATAATCAAGAAACAGCCAATGAAAGCATAATTGACTAACATTTCCTCAGCAATGCCCAAGGAAGTGTGGACATATTTTTCAGAAATGTTCTTGACTCATTTTATAGAAAGTTTATGTAACACTCATTTAATTAACATGATGCATACTGAGTGCCCTGGAAGGACACTACTTGAGATGCTGTGGATCCAGTAATGATCAAGATACATAAGATCTTTGACCTCAGGAAGCTTACTTTGAAAACAGTATTTACAGTGGTTTATAGACTTATTAAAACCTGGATCTGAAACCTGGAATCATCAGTTATGACTTGGGGCAGTTCACTTAAACAATCAAAGTCTTATTTCCTCAGATATAAAATATCAAACATAACATTTTTCTTGTATTGCTTTTGATAAATTTAATGAGATAAGATATTAAAAATCCATGTTGCTCAATGTTTGGCATTTAGTATACATGTAATACATTATAATTTTTATAATTTATTCTTATTGTATTACCTCTTAGGGATGTATGTACCAAGAGTTTTTGTCACTTATAAAAAATATCTTGCTTAAAGCTTTTTGCCAAGCATAGAGAAACCTATTGACCCAAGAATGTTTTAAATACAAAGCCCTTCAGAATCACTCCTGATTACATAAATTTGCAGAATTCCAGCATGTATAATACTTGTATTAACACACTATGTTTCTCATCACTCTGTAATATGCATGTGCTATAATATCTTCACCAACCTTATTCACCTGGCAAATCCTCTATGTAGTGTTATAGTAGTGCTTTAATGCTCCCTCAGAAACCTGTTTCTGCACACCTCCTTTCCATCCCAACTGGGTCATGTGCCCCTCGACAGCATTTCCCTGACGATACAGACAGTACTTCTTATCCATCTCTACCAACTAGATTCCATGGCTCTGTGCCCCTCTGGACTATGAATAACATTTTCTCTTGATTTCATGTTTTTTGCGCTTTCCTCAATTTGTGGTTCGAAAGCATGAACTTTAAATTCAAATCCTGTCTTTGAAACTGACTTATTCTGTGTCAATGTTTTCACTTCTAACATGTGGATAATAATAGTATCCTTTCTATAACAATTACATGTGATTATATAGGAGGAGTAACTAACACAAAACCTTGAGGATATTTAATAAATTAAAGATGTTGATATTATCATCAGCAGCATCACATGAGTGCATAGACAGCTAAGAATAATGTGGACAAGAATGGACAGTTGCGACTGTCACAGTTCAGAACCAGTTAATTGCAGTACTTAAAATCACATATTCTGAAGTCAGACTACTTGAGTTTAATTTCTTTCCTATTAACTCTGTGCTATTTGATAAGTGACATCCAATTTAAGTCTGTTGCTTCATCTTAACTTGGAGAATAATGATAATAGTATCCAGTTCTTTAATTTGGTATGAGAGTTAAATGAAATAAGGCATGTTAAACTCTTGGGACAATGACAGGACCATCGTAACTGTTCACAAAATATTAACTATTATAAAGGTGATATATTGCCTCAGATAGTTTTAAAATTTTTTTATGACTTGGCTTTTTTCTTTTTAAAGTTTTATTTTCATTATATATATTTAAGGTGTACAACATGTTTTCATATTCATATGCATAGTGAAGTGATTATTACAGACAGGCAAATTAACATATCCATTATTTTACATAGTTACCTGTTGGGGCGGTAAGAGCACCTGCAATATACTCTCTTAGCAGGTTTACAGGATACAATACGATCTTATTAACTATAATCATCATGCTGTACATTAGATCTCTAGACTTATTCATCCTTTATAACTGCAACTTTATATCCTTTTGCTAACATGTCCTGTTTCTGCCCACTCCCTAACCCTGGTAACCACTGTTCTACTTACTCTGTTGATATGTATTCAACTTTTTTATATTTCACAAATAAGTGAGATTATGTGATATTTATCTTCTCTGATTATTTTACTTAGCATAATGTCTTCTAGGTTCTACTATGTTGTCATAAATGACAGAATCTCTTTCTTTCTTGAGGCTGAATAAGATTTCATTTCAGATATCTGGGCCTCCCTGTTCATTGCAGCATTATTTACAATAGCCAAGATATAGAAACAATGTAAGGGTCCATCTATGAATGAATGGATAAAGAAACATCCTTGGTTTCTTGTTTTAGGCTTCATGCACTATCAAAACACTTTTAGATGTTCTTCTCTGTAGCATTTCACATTTTGGTAACATGGTCTTCAGATAAATTTTTTATGGAGAATGGTTTAAAAATTCCCTTTTAGAGGTCACTCTTAAATTTATTTATTGGTTATTACTTTTAATCATTTAATAGTATGAAAATATTCTAGAGTCAAATTAATCTATCAGGAATTCATGGTTGGTAAAGTATATTTTTCCACTCTTTTATTTTAAATCTTTAAATTCTAAGAATGAATTTCAAATAATATTTCTCTTTAGACATCATGGAATATTACTTGCCATGCTCAAGCTCATATATTTGCTCAAAAGTGTTTTAGGATACAGAAATCTTTACATGGTCATACAAATTGGCAAATCAGATCTTTTGCCATTGGGGAAAAAAAAGAAAACAAACAAACAAAAAACCACCTGAAAGTTACTTTAATTCATGTTTTTTTTTTCCAAGTCTTTTTCTTTAACAATGTTTTGTGGGTAGGGGTGTAAGGGAGGTGATCTGCCCTTTTTTAAAAGACTTCTTTCAGCTGTTTGTCAGATTTTCATAGTTCTAACAAACACAAACAAAAGGCCTGAGGGCCCCCTATTCCTTGTGTTGCTTACCATTGGCATTTTTTACCTAAAATTTTACCAATCATAAACAGCCAATGTCATAATTACTATCTTTGCATTTTTAGTAAAATTTAGATAAATGGCTGCCTTATCTACAATGTTTATTATTATTATTATTCCTTCTAAAAGTGCTTAAAATAAAGCAGGTTTATAACATATTACATTTTGCAATAAGCCTTTGTAAACCACTGAGATCATAGTATCCATCTAATAAAAGATACATGCTTCATAACTTCTTTTCAGGTTTAAAAGTTTGCTCTACCTTCCAGAGGTGGTTCCTAATTAATAACTGCATCCTATTCCCATCTGCATTGAGTTTCACTTATAATTTCTTCTTTTCACCTTTCTTTATGTGGGTCTCTGGAACTCATCACATCTGTCTCCTTTGAGAGGAGCTAGAATGGTTCTTTGTTAAGAACCACAGTATTTCTTCCTGACATTGTAGCTTACCCACTAGGGTAACAGTAATTAGCCAGTAATCTGACTGTTATTAATGCTCCCAGATTTTCTTTCAATTTCACTAGCAAAGTCACATAATAAATGGCAAGGCACTTTTTCATTTTCTTTCAATTATTCAAACTCAGTCCATGCCTCAATTTGTTTCTCTCAAATGTGTGTGGCAATTAGCACATCTCCAAAGTTGTTTTAAGTGATTGTAATTTATCATAATGATGAATATTATTTAACGAGGACATACTATGTGCTAAAAGTATTTTTATTACATTAACACACTAACTAATTTAATCTTTAAAACAACTCTATGAAATAAGAATTAACATCAGCTTTGTTTTATAGTTCAGAAATCTGAAGCACAAGGAGATTAAGTATCCTGCCCTAGGCAACATTTCTATCAAATAAGTGGTATCCCAGCTATGTGAACACAGACAATGGTATGTTCTAGTTTTATTTGCTAATTTGAATGTATCATAAGTTAGTATAGATGAAATTCACATAAGAAAAGTAGAAATGAATCACAGATAGCTTCAAGTGAGGTAAATTTAGTTGTGACTTTGTAAATTCATGTACAGATAACTTCTCTCCAAGGCACACAAAGAACACTTATTTGAAACCTTACGACCCTTTCTTTCTTTAGTTCATTCTTTTGTTCTTTCTTTTTTTCACAAAATGGAAAGCCAAATCTAAAATTCATGTAGAATTTCATGGGGCTGAAAATAGACAAAATAATATTGAAAAGAGAAAACAAAGGTAGAGGACTCACACTCTCCAATATCAAAATTCACAAAGCTTTAGTAATCAAAACACTGCAGTGCTGCCATTAAGGTAGATAAATAGACCAATGGAATAGAAATGAGTGTAGAAATAAACCCTCACATCTATGGAAAATTGATTTTTGCTAAGTCTTCCAAAATCATTCAATGAAGAAAAAAATAAATTCTAGAACAATGGTGCTGAGATAACATGTAAAAGAATGAAGCTCGCTTCAATCTCACTTCATCTACAAAAATTAAGTCAAATGATTCAACTATTAGCCTTAAACATGAGAGCCAACACTATAAAATGAGTAGAATAAAACTTAGGGGTAAATGTTTATGACCTAGGATTTAGCAATGCATTCTTAGGTTTGACACCATAAGCACAAGTAAGAAAAGAATAAATAAACAAATTGTATAAACAAATTGTACTTCATACAATTTTTTTTTTAAAATTTACATCCAATGACATTGTCAAGAAAGTGAAAAAGAAACAACCTACAGTATGGGAGAAAGTATTTGCAAATCATATACTCACCTGATAAGAACTTAACATTCAGAGTATATAAATACTCTTACAACTCAACAGCAAAATATAAACAACCCAATTTAAAAATGGCCAAGGGGATTAAGTAGACATTCATCCAAAGATATACAAATGGCTAAAATACACATGAAAAGATGTTCAGCATCATTAGTAATTAAGGAAATGTACATCAAAACCTCAAGGAGATAACACTTCATACCCACTAGGATAACTATAGCTAAAAATACAAAATATAACAAGTGTTGACAAGAATTTATGAAAATAGGAACACTTGTTCATTGATGGTGAGAAAGTAAGATGATTTAGTTCCTGTGGAATCAGTTTTGTGGATCTTCAAAAAGTTAAACATGGAATTACCATTTGACCCAGTAACTCTAGTCCTAGTGCATACTGAAAATAATTGAAATCAAGTACTCAAAAATACTTGTTCATGAATGTTCATAGCAGTATTAGTCAAAATCATTGCAAGGTGGACGAAATCCCTGTGTTCACCAAGGAATGAATGCATATACACGTTGTGTGGTATTTACAAACAATAGAATAATACTTAGCCATAAAAAGGAGTGAAGTACTGAAACTTACTACCACTTAGATACACCTCAAAACCATGCAAAGTGAAAGAAGGTAGATATAAAAGGTCAAATATTGTATAATTCATTGTACATGAAATATCCAGAACACACAAGTCTGTAAAGACAGAAAGCAGAATAGTGATTGCCAGCAGAAGCAGGATGGGAGAGTGGGAGTGATCACTTAGTGAGTATGGAGTGATCTTCTGTGGTGATGAAAAAGCTTTGAAACTAGAAAGGGGTGGGGATCTGAAGGACATTGCTAATGCACTAAATGCCACTGAATTGTATACTTTAAAAGAGTTAACTGATGATATGTAAATTTCATCTCAACTAAAAAATAGTCTCAGGGCCTTCATCCTTCTTGTAGTGTAAACATCTTGCCCAAATTGCCATCTTTGGTATGATTTTAGTATTTAAAGATACATTTTCTGCCCTATACTTAATATAACCCCTACACAGAAGCAAACAAATTTATATAGTATTCAAAGAAAAGTCAGTTCTTGCAATGATAGAAGGAAACTAGCTATATTGGACTAATTGATAGAATAAAGAATGTCCTAATGACAAAGTTAAGGAATTATAGAGTGATATGTTTTCCTATTTATTTTGAAATACTTCAGATTTACAGAAAGGTAGCAAAAAAATAGAGAAAGGTCCCATATACTTTTCAACCCACTTCCTTTAATGTTAGCATCTTACATAACTATGGTACAATTGTCCAAAACAAAAACTTAACATTGGTTCAGTAATATTAAACAAGCTACACCTTTATTTGGATATGACCAGTTTTTCCACTAATGTCCTTTTTTTTTTTTTTTTTCCTATTTCAGGATCCCATCCAAAATACAACATTGCATTTGGTATTTATGTCTCTTTAATCTCTTTTAGTCTGTGACATTTTCCTAGGCTTTCCTTACTTTTTGTAACCTGACAAGGTTACCAAAACAATCTTGAAGAGTATTTGTCATGAATTTTGTATAATGTCTCTTAATTTGTGTTTGCTGACATTTTCTCAAGATTAAACTAATGGAGTCTAATGGGATTTGAGGAAGAATAAGAGATATGAAGTCACATTTTCTTCACATTATATGAGGGGATACATAATATCACAATGCCTTAACTCTAGAGATATTATTGATTACTTGTTAAGGTGATGCTTCAGTACAAAGCTATTGTTCTTCTCCACACTGTATTCTTTTTTTTTAATTCAGCGTATTATGGGGGTACAAATGTTTAGGTTACGTGTCTTGCCTTTCCCCTCTTCCCCCCCAGAGTCAAAGCTTCAAGTGTGTCCATCCTCCAGATGGTGCGCATCACATTCATTATGTATGTATATACTGATCCCCTCCTCCCCCCTCTCATCTGCTCAACGCCCGATAAATGTTAATTCTATATGTGCACTTAGGTGTTGATCACCCACACTGTATTCTTTATAAGCAAGTCACTCCCTGTCCATACTTGAAGGGAGGGAAATTAGTCTTCACCATCTGAATGGGTGTGTCTTCACCATCTGAATGGGTGTGTATGTGCACTTATGCTTAGGAATTCTGTAAGGGAGATTTGTTCTTTCCTCACCATGTGTATTAATATATTCAAATATTTATTTATATCAGTATAAACTAATGAAACTATTTACTGTATTTCTTGGTTATAAGCCAATATTATTATCAGTTATTTTTTGTTGCTAAAATTGTTCCAGTATTGACTGTTGGAAGCTCTTTCAGGTTGTCTCTGTGTCCTTTTGACATGCCCCAATATAAAGTGTAATTTTTATTGTACTGCCTTTTGCCTTACATTTTGACATTAGAACTTGACTGGTTGACTCCATCCACTGTATTGTAGCTCAAAAGTTGTGGTTCTTAAATATTGAGATTTACCAGCTTCTTTGAAAATCTGATGAAATTTTTGAATTGTCAACCCAGGAGAAAAAAAATGCACTCCTATAACCAAAATCCTATTAAAAATGTCACAGGAGGCACAGACTTCCTGATATTTTTTTGTCTAACCCCTGAAACCTACATGGGCACCCACTAGCACACCATAGGCTCCTTATAAACGACAATAACAATAACAAAACCCCGGCCTCATCAGAGTCATTTGGATTCTTGCTACATGGGTCCCCCCCAAAAAAATAATGATGGTTGATCTGATAACTGTATTGATAGAAGAGGTGTGCATGCAGCCTCAGCTTTTATTCACATCTATGTTATTTCAATATTTAAGCATATGTATATCTGTTGGCACTGAACACAGTCACAGAGGAGAAAGAGAGAACTGTTGGGAGAATTTTGGTCACATTTCTGTTCAGCAACAAATTGAGTTCCCTGGAGGAACTAGTGGATTAAACAGCTTGCTGAGGTGTCTGGCTTTTCTCAGTGCTGGCTTAATCGTGCCCTTAGAGCATGAGACATTGCAGTAACCATGTGCCAGGGGTTGATCCTTTAGTTAAATGTTCCCACCTTGGGAAGTAATACAAATTTATTCCTCTAGCAAGACCATTTTCTTTTGCTCCTAGGTTAACTATGATTATCATTTACTAGGACCAGATCCGCTAACCATTTTAGCATGCCCTTGTCAGTGTCGTTAAGAGCTACCATGAGGATCAATGGAATGGCATTTCTGAGCCACTGTGAGCTCCTGATATGAAAAGATTTATATAAATGAAAGGTGATTATTTCATTACTATAAAGGTGCCTTTGGAGATTTCCACATGTACAAGCAGAGGGATCATGCAGGCCTTATAGCTTTTTCATTTTCTCATTGAACAGTCTTTTCTGAACTGCATACAATGTGCAGAATGATAGCTTCTGAAACCACACAGCACACCAGGATTGCCAAATCAATATAGCTCCATTAGTCAGATACATGCAGCAGAAGATTTATTTCATAAGTCTAACAAAAATGCTAAGCCACGGACACCTTCTCTACTGGTGAAATATATTTTTATATAGACACATGAAGTTAATCAGAAGGCCACATATTGATTAGGTATTGACAGGATCATTTTTTCTATAGTTAATAGTCTCACATTTTATGCTACAGCAAGGCTTTCTGAAATTTTCTGCTACTTTTAAAAAACAAACTTCACATATTATTTAGATTGAAATACACAGTACAAAATATATTTTCTCATAAAAAATAAAGCAATATATTCTGTATTATTCCTAGATAAATTACAAAACATTTACGTTTGTAAGTTTTGTTAGGTTTTGCGTGTAGAGACAAGATAATTACTATGGATTAAATTGTGTCCTCCCCAAATTCATATATTAAAGCCCTAACCTTCAATGTGACTGTGTTTCATGATAAAGCCCTTAGGAGGTAATTAAGATTAAATTAGGTCATAAAGGTGAGGCCCTAATCTGATAGGGCTTGTGCCCTTATAAGAACAGAAAGATACACCAGAGCTCTCTCTCTCTTGACCATGTAAGGACACAGCAGGGAAGAGTAATATTTTCAAATATGAGTTCTGCCATGGAGCCAATGCAGTGCAGACAGCTCAAAATATCAATGAAGTATTTGGAAAGAAATGGATTAATGAATGAATAGTACATCTGTGGTTTGAGAAGTTCCATTCTGGTGATTTTAGTCTTGAAAATGAGCCATGTGGGTGACCTGAGACCAAGGTGGATAATGATGAGCTGAAAGCTGTAGTGGAAGTGGATCCATTTTAACCTACATGTGAATTGGTAGCAAGGTTTGACATTACTATTCCAACAATATTGGACCAGTTGAAACAAATTTTCATGGTAAAGAAACTAGTTAGATGGGCACTGCATGAATTAAACAAGCATCAGAAGAGAAATTGTCTTGAAGCTTGCCTTTCTTTGCTGTTATGACATAAAGGTGCACCATTTCTACACTGTATTGTTATATGTGATGAAAAACGGAGTCTTTGACAATTGCAAGCATTCAGTCCAATGTTTGGATGAAGATGAAGATAGGAAACACAGTATATTTCGAAGTTCCTAAATAATGATGATCCACTGTTGGAACACTTAGAGCTTCTTGATAGTGTAAGTTAGAGGTTAGTTATAGAACTCTGAGAATTTCCCAGGACATTTCACTTGAATATGAACTTTGATTACAAAATTTGTGACTTTTTAAAGCCAAAATTTATGAAAAATTTAAATACTTTTCCTGACTTAGTTTCTTGATTCTAATTTGTAATCAATGTTGAAAACCCCTGGCATCAACCCAACCCTCAGACAGATGAGACCATCCTAGGGGATCCAGCATCAGCCATATAGTCCAGACCAAAAGAACCACCAAGACAACACATAGGATTGAGAGCAAATAAATGTCTTATAGGAATAAAGATAACTCATAGAGCAGCCAAAGCATATTAGGAACAAGACCTGAAAGCTATAAATTCCTCCTTCAAAGCTGCATTCTGAAAACTCTGTTTCAGCCTATGTTGGCAATAAATTAAGTGAAAACAATACTCAAAGATAGGACTTTGAATTCTAGTTAACACCTCCTTGCTAAATGGTTTGAGAAAGAATTGATAAGGTTTTGTGTCTCAAAGGTTGATACCATGAAAAGGATAATATAACTTACATATGAAAGGTAAACTTGAACCTATAATCAGAAGAGCAAAACCAGGTGTTAATCATTTGTTATTTCTCTGTTATTGGATATGAGTCAGTGTGGATGATATATTATAGCTTCACTTTCCCATATTATATCATCCAGTCTATTCTAGGATCACTGCTTGAAAGGAAAGCCCGGAACTCAGAAACCAAACTGCCAATTACTTTCTTGAATGGTTTTATCAATTTAGACATTTACCAGTAATTCATACAATGTCTATTTTGAGGTTTATCTTTCTACCAAATCTTTCCATAATTGATAGGCTAAAATAGTAGCATATGCTATTTTAATCTTAATTTCTGTATACTGATGTCCTAAAACGTTTATATGTTTATTAGGCGATTCTTTTTGTTTGAATTGTCTTTTTGGTAATTTAGCATTTTAAAATAAATTTTGTTTTTTCCTTTCATGAGGTAATACCACTTTTCTTTCTCTTTTTCTTCATTTTGTTCTCTTCAAAACATTCAAATGTTTTCCATGTGTTTGGTACTATGATAGATTTTTGAGATAGAAAAATAAGTAATCAGACCACAAAGAGAGATACCTCTATTATCATTTATGCATTGATCATATAACTAACAACCTATGGGAATGCAAGAAAAGAGTATTTTCTATATAGTTGCATCCCCTGCATCTAGGGTAATTCTTGGCACCTAAAAGGTTTTTACATGTCCAACACTGAATTCCACAAAATAACCTGTCATAGAGAAAAACTGATTCTATATTTTACCGCCATAAAGGAGGTGACTAATTAATAGAATCTTAGTAACATCTCAGAGGGAGGAGGGAAAAGGAGGGGTAAGGGTTGTAGGCTCTGGTTTAGCTGGACCTTTCATAGTGTGAGGGTGGCTGAGGGAAAAGCAGATGATGATTTTGGCAAGGAATAGGCAAACTTCATCACAAAATAGTTTGAGATTGTGAACAGAACAAAGTGAGGATTTCTAAGCAAGTCTTTAAGATTGAACAGTCATTTGATGAACTACCTTTTGTCTCAAGAAGAAGGAATTTACTCAAATGTTAGCTAGCTAAATAGTCTATTGTTCTGACATATTATATTTACATAAGTTCCTGAAGTAAACAAAGTTATTTGTAACTTCATCTTCTTGAGGCAACAGTTTCTGGAATATTAAAACCATGCTAATGCAGATAATCAGCTATGTGGAGATAAATGCATTTAGTTTTCATAGAAAGTAGGTGCTTTGTAGAATTGAACCTAAATTGTCAGCTTTTTTCAAGGTCAGTTGTTGGATATGATATATCAGAGACAATTGTGAAAAGTACAAACAAATAATATAAAAATTGTAGTAGAAAATAAGATTTAGTGGATTTAAAAGGATAGATGTAATTCATGTCCATGTACAGAAAAATTGTCACTATGTATCTGACTTTCGAGCAGAAATTGTGTTTACTTACAACCTGTTCTTGTTTTGTCAAAGCATGTCTAGTATTCATTGCCTGTTTGACCTGAGATCTTCCCATATTTCTCTGAGATTTGCTATCATCTTGACACCAAGAGGCTTTCCTGCATTCCGGCTGGTATCATTGAACATGCTTGCTCTGTCTGTTGTATTAAGTGCTGGATTTGCCTTAAAAGACTAAATGCAGTTTATATAAAAGGTAACTGCATCAGTATCACAGTCAAAAACTCAAGGGCTCACAGCAATGGACATACTTATTTAAATACAAACTCTGACATCTACCAGCTAAATAACTTGGGCAAGCTAATTACTCTTTCTGAGCCTCAGTATTTTCTTTTTTCTTTTAAAAGTGAAGATATCATACATTTTAAAATTAAATGTTATATTTTTAATACAAAATTCCTTTAGATAAATATTTTACATTTATTATTTTATTTAGCAAACTACAATGACTGACCATTTCAGTGTGAAAATATAGGCTGAAGTCCATGGTGAAGTCATGGTTTTATGATGATAAATAAATAAGTGAATGGCCGTTTTGATGTGTGAAAGAAGTAATAGGAACTGTATTTTTGTGAGACTACATAGGAAAAATGAGAGAAGCACTGAAGAGGTAGTGTTGGATGGGAGTGGAAAAAAGAGAGAAGAAAAAAGTCAAGAGAAAGATAGATGCAAGGAGATAGAGAGATAACATAGCAAGTGGCTGGTGAACAGGAACTGGGCAAAAATCTTGAGCGATAGCCAATTGCCAGTAAAAGAAATGACTAAAAAACTTTCAGGTGAAAAGATGTTTTATAAGCTGTTAAATTTTGCATTGGTTTATAAACTATACTTTTCCCTGATTATGTGACATTTTTAGTAATTGTCTTATTTCTGAAGCTGCCTTTTCCAAATCAATAAAGGGATGCAAGGGGTACAGGCCTACATACTCTGTGAAGGTGCAGGTCTAGCTAAAAATAACAATAATTAATCACTGCCGCCTTGTTTGCTTCTTTATAATTCCTAAACTGAAGTCACATAGCTGGTGGTCATAAAGATTCTTAATTTTCTCTGTAGATAACATCACCTTTTCAAAACCTAGAGGTAGTTTTTGAGATGTCTTACAGGCCAATACATTCCAGTGTATTGGCTGACCCGTCCAGACCATAGAAACAGACTCGACTGGAATTGTGATCCCAGGAACTGAAGCAATACAAGAAGATGATTCCCACACCCGTATAATTTTTCCCTGAACCTAGCCAGTTAGCAAATCCAGTTACCCAATTCTTTTCCCACCAAACTATCCTTCAAAATACTGTCCCCCAAATTCTTGGTGAAGCAGATTTGAGAAATTCTTTCCATCTCCCTCCTTAGCACCCTGTGGAATTAAACCCTTTCTCCATTGCAGTCCCGACTGTTTCAGCATATTGGTTCTTCTCTGTGAGTGGGCAGTACAACCTGTTTGGGCATTAACAAATTGGGGACTCGTCTGGGATCACCCTTGTGGGCACTTGCTGGAAGTTGGGTGACCTTTCACCAGTGCCTCGGATTTAGAGGTGTGCCCTAGTGGCTGCTCAGTTCTCTTGGACTGAGGGTCATCTCTCGCACTATCTCTACTAGTGGCATGTTGTCAACCTATGGTGCTTGGATCTGTTTGCATTGGGGAAACAGTCTCTGGGACTAGAATACATCTTTGGTGGATGTTCAAAACACTCACCACCCCCTTCCTTCTCCTGATTGGTCTCTTTGGAGACACTGTGGCTCCTTTGTGGGTCTTGGTTGGCTTTCCTTATATTATAGGAAGAGTCTTGTTTTGGGGAAATTTGTCCCCATTAGATGGAGACTAGGGCATCCATCTGGAAGCGTACTGTAGAAATTTTGGTTTGACTCACTTTGGAAGGCCTTTTGTGCAGATCATTCTATCTGCATCTCAGTGTGTGTGTGTGTGTGTGTGTGTGTGTTATCCATGTTACTTGGATCACGGCTCCCTTTTATATCCCTACACCTCACCTTCACTTTATCTCAGGTACACAATTTCTGGACAGTGAAGGGGTTTTTATACCGAGGTCGTAGGACTCTGTATGACAATGTTGGGAGCAAGCATTCCAAAATCCTGCTGAGATTCACTTTGGAAAGTGTATCTGTCAGCATTATTCCACAGGAGGGAAGTGCCTCAATTCATCTTGTGGGGCTGCACTTGTGCCTATTGCACTATTTTTTCTTTGTCATTCTGGGCTTTCTATCAGGTGGAAGGAATTGAAAGTTCTATTTAGGTCCAAATCAGAAGATTGGGTGCCCCTGAAAATTATTGGAGACGCCCTTTTTCAAACTATAGAAAAACTTGTAATAAAAATAGGAACCAGACATCCATGATACCAGAAGGTAGCTCTCTGGCATGCCTTCTCAAGGACTGGGAGTCCATCAGATTTTTCCCATTGACCCACAAGCATTTAGTTTTTCTTTAAAACACTGCTTGGCTGCATTATTCACTGAGATCAGGAGAGCAATGGCCAGTGAATAGATCCCTGAACTGTAATTCAATTCTACACTTTGATTTATTCTGCAGAAGGGAGGAAAAATGGGATGAGATCCCATATGTACAGTGCTTTATATTACTCTGGCAAAATAAGCTAATGCAGAAAGGGTGTAAGGTTATGATTCAGCAGGCTAATGATGAGAAAAAGCCTATGCTGCCTGAATCCTGAGAAAAGGATGGTAATACCTTGATTATCTGGTTAAGTGAGCCATTAGCTACCCGTAGTTGTGCCACCAATACTTGAGCCAAGATCCCCATCTTCAGAGGGTCAGGAGCCAGAAACAACAGAAATGGTATTTGTCTTGTCTATTCTCCATTTTCCATCCCTGACTTTTCTAATTGGAAAAATAACATGCTTACATATGAAAATGACCCAAGGAAGATGGAAAACTTGTTTCCCTCAATATTTACAACTCACAACCCCACTTGTGCAGATGTTCAGAGTCTCCTCAATACTTTGCTAACCTCAGAGGAATGGAGAATGGTTCTAGACAAGGCCAGGGAAGGAGCAGAATGCATGCACGCCAACTCTCCCAGTAACCTGGTAAGGGTGGCTATGCAGGTTGCAGTGCCCACCTTGGACCCAGAATAGAATGTGAACATTAGAGACAGACCTCAGCTTGAGCATTATTGAGATTGCATTTTGGCTGGCCTCTGCAAGGGAGTGTAAAAACTATCTTAATAAACTTCAGGAGATTAGACAGAAAACTAATGAAAGCTTTTTGGAATTCTTAGAGTGTACTTTTGAAGCATACAGGCAGTATACAGACATTGAGCCAGAAATTGCCAGCAAATTCTAAAATAGTAAATGTGACTTTCGTCAGCCAAAGTGCTCCTGACATTCAGAAAATGTTACAAAAATCAGATGGGGATTTGGGTATGTCTATGTCTCAGTTGGTAGAAATTGCTTTTAAGTTGTTCACTGATCAAGATGAGATGATGGAGAAAAGAGAACAAAAAATAAAACAACAGTCCAGCCTTCTGGCTGCTGCTTTGACTCAAAGAACTCTAGAATCACAGCATAGATGCCCTTTGGGTGCTTCACCCAAGGTAGGACACCCTGGGCCCCAGACCCCCAACAAAAGGGGACATTCCACTGTGGTTCCCAATCAATGTGCCTACTGCAAACAGGAAGGGCACTGGAAAAGAGATTGCCCATACCTTAAAAAGACTCCTGCTGAGAAGAATCCCCTTCCCACTCACCAAATGCCCAAGCTAGCCAGGAGGCTTGAGGCTGAATATATCGAGGATGGAGACCAAGAATGACTGGGGCCCAGGGGTTCCTCCTAACCCAAACAACACCATCTATATTTCCCACAAGGAGCCCCAAGTTGTGATAACAGTGGGAAATAGACTTTTGGACTTTTTAGTAGATATGACCATCGTATATTTAGTAATAAACACCTGGCTGTCTAAACTCTCCTCAGAGACTATAAAAGTGACTGGGGCTTCAGGAGAAACCATGAGGAGGCCAAACCCTTGGATTTCCAAGTAGGCCAGACCCACTTGAAACACAGTTTCCTGTATATGCCTGAGTGTCTCATTCCTTTGCTGGGACATGATCTTTTAAACAAATTAAATGCCAAAGTTACCTTCAGGTCAGGACAACTGAATATCAAGCCACCTCCTGAACAGGCCTGTGCCCTGCAGGCTGCCTTGCTAGAATGCATCTTTGGTGGTTGTTCAAAACACTCACCACCCCCTTCCTTCTCCTGATTGGTCTCTTTGGAGACACTGTGGCTCCTTCGTGGGTCTTGGTTGGCTTTCCTTATATTATAGGAAGATGCCACAGGACCTGCTCCCATTCCTGAAGAGGTATTCTGAGAGATGAATATGGAGGTATGGATAGATGGGAGGCCAGGAAGGGCTAAAACCACCATCCGAGTGCAAGTCAAGGTGCAGGCAGGAGTGGCACCGCCACATTTCCCCATTGAGAGAACAAGTGCGATGGGGAATCCAACCTTTGCTGTCCACTTTCCTTCAGTTTAGACCCATTAGACCTTGCCAGTCCCCATATAACACACTCATTCTGCCAGCCCAGAAGCCTGGGACTAAGGAATATAGATTTGTTCAAGACCTGAGAGCCATTAATCAAATTGTAGAATACATTCACCTGGTGGTCCCCAACCCTTATACCCTGCTCACGACCCTGACTAGTGAGCTCTGCTGGTTCACAGTTTTAGATTTAAAGGATGCTTCCTTCTGCATCCTTCTGAGCCCAGAGTCACAGGAACTGCTTGTTTTTGAGTGGGAGGACCCAAATATGAAAGCAAAGCAACAATACTATTGGAGAATTCTTCCCCAAGACTTTAAAAACTCCCCTACCATTTTCAAGGAGATTCTTGCTAAAGACCTCCAAGACCTCCAATTAAATGGTGGAACTTTACTTAGTGGTCCTTTTAGACCACTAAGGGAAAGTGGGAGCTTCACTCTACTTTGGGGTTCACATAGGATATAGAGTAGAGAATAATCAAAAAGGTAACACAGAGAAGAGCAATCAAGCATAAGTGGAAATAAGAAATTTCAGCAAGAATTTCTTAGAAGAGAAGGGAGATTAAAGAAAAAAATTAATGGTATTGATTAGAGGACATAGGAGTTCTATCTGAATATGACATGGGGTTGGGGATCAAGATAGCTTTAAATCAATTTAAAAAAGAAAAAGACAGCTAGAACTCTTGGAAGTACCCAAGCCAATAATATTTCTGTTAAAGTTATCATGAATATGACAATTATTTGGCATTCAGTAAATGTTATTTCACATTTTATTTCTTGTTCTCAATATACAGAAATATGTGGCTATTTTCAAAATAAGTATCCTCATTCTTATTACCATCATATGATTTTAACAAAAGCACTGAACATAACAGAGACATAAACCATCTATTAAAATTTTAGGACCCTCAAAATATGTCCATTTCTTCACTTCTCTGTGAAGGAGTGTCAAGTACAATTCACCACACAGTTCACAAGGAAAAATTCTCCATTTCTCCAGAAAGTAGTCTTACCCTGAGGGTTACATGCACTAGTTTAGCTGTCACTCAGCACTTTCTAAAATCAGAAGCTTTAGGACAGTTTTATTTCCCTAGCACTGTGAGCACATATTTCAGTAAAAAACAAAAAAACATAATGTAAACTGGAAAGTTTCTTATAGTCTCATTTGCCTATGTTATATTCATTTGGAAATATGCACTAAGATTATGAATTATTGAATTAACATTTTCAGTGATTACATTAACAGCTAAACTTGAAAATGTAAAGTGTCTTTTTTTAATCAATCCAATTGGCATAGCAAACACCTATTAATCAAGGTGAGCAGTACTGCCAATTGGCAGTATTCTATTAGTAGAGTCCACTTGCAACATTTTAATTGTAATTATTTAGTATCAGTTCCAAACTTATTTTGAAACATGATCGATTCACATAGTATCTCTTTGGCACTTCTATTAATGGAGTCCACTTGCAACATTTTGTTGTAATTTTTTAGTTATCAGTTCCCAACTTATTATTTTGAAGTATGATCAAATCACATAGTATCTCTTTGTTACTAGGTTGTTGTTTTCAAATGTTTTTCAATAGTCACAGCTGTTTCTTAGTACTGGTGACAATGAATATATATATTGAAGGACCTACTATCAGCAGATATTGAAACCAGAAGCGTCAAAACTGTTTAACCTCATATTTTCAGAGAACACTCTACCTAGTTCTAAATTTTCAAAATTTTGTAAACTGTGCTGTTAGTCTTCAAATCCAGAATGGGTTTGTTCTCTACCAAATAAGATACAAAGTTTTAGCCATAAAGAGATGAATTTGGAGAACTTTTAGGAAAAATAAAACATGACTAAAAACCTCTTCTACAATTCCACTTGACTTTTTTCTCCTTAATCTTTTCTTTCATTGCCTTCTGTTCCATTTTATTGTGTTCTAGGACAAGTACAGCCTACTTCAACCCCAAAAGTAGAGTGAAGAGAATAATATTAAAACATGGTAACATAGGGAAGATGCAATGAACCTGATGTTTTCCAAATGTAAAGTGAAAACTTGCAAGGTTTGTAGTTCAAATAAAACCAGACTGTGGTCACCATGTCAGAATAATTACCTACCTGTGGAATTGCTGTGGTATAAGTGTGCTCATTTAAAATTTGGCGTATACTGCCCAATCATTCTCTCTAAGTTTTGCATTATATTCCTAGCAAATCAATAATGCTTAGAAGTACCTTTTCCCCTCATCCTCACCACAACTGACTTCCAATCCTCTTAAATTTTGCTAATCTGCTTATTGAAAAGCACATATAATTTATGTTTTATTTCATATTTCTTCAATAATCAGTGAAGATAAGCATGTTTCGTATATTTATTGGCCATTTGTATTTACTTTTCATTAGAATCACTTATTTTATATTTATTTGTGCATAGCTAATATTCCCACCAGAATTTAAATGGAAAAGTAAATCTTTCTTATGTCTCTTCTTTGTCCCATTAGAGTCTAAATATTTTATAAATATAATGTTTGAAAAACATGCATTTGATGAAAGAATAAATGGAATTTCTAGTATTAGTTTAATTTAAAATTATCTTTAGATTTTACAGTAAACACTATAACTTTCTTTTTGAGACAAATGTATATTTTTATGACTTTCATCAATATGAAATTTAATTTCTTCTGTTCCAAGCAAGGATTATGTGCTTTAAGATAAAATATGAAATAATGTTACACCATGAAGTAAAATATATTATAGAGAATAAGCCTCTAATATCATAATATTCTCTTTCTTTGGTTGTATTAGCAATAGTGCAGTAGATGGAAAAGTCAAACTTCTGCTTGTATTGCTTTGTTTCATTTTCACAGTTGAGGCCAACACATAGCATCAAGTATTCAGGACAACAAAATGCTCAAAACTGATTTATAGTACTTATAGTACTTTGTATTTCTGCTTGAGAACCTTAATGACCTGGATCCATTTTAGTGGCTTGTGCAGTGTGGATAAAAAGTACAGCTCCACTACAAAAATTTCCTAATTTTTTGCAAGAATAGTGCATTGTCCTTAGACTCTGTCAATTCCAAAAGAAGCTTTTGAGCAAATGTTTGGATTCAGGTGAATAAAAGGACAAGGAAAAACAAAGGACTTCTGAGACATGTATATATGGCTATAGATCATTTAAAAATTATCTGATTAAAAAATTTCCTGAAATTTTCAGAAGGTACTGCATACTGTTTAAGTGATTTTTCCTGTATATAAATAATCATTTTATACTTAGTATAATAAGGTAATTTTTTCTTCTATAATGAACCAATGAAATCAATCTTTGAATTCTCAGTTCCCATTATTACTAACATACATCACATCACATAGTTATGGTTCCTAGAAAGACAGAACAATTATAATTAAAAGAGAGCTTTCTTTTTCTAGTTGAATTTAACTGAACTTTATTCATCCATGGAAAACCACATGCCATTGATAACAAAGTGCCACTCTAAGGGCAACAAAGATAAATATTTTCTACACTTTTATAAGCTCTAGAGTTAGAATAACTTCCCAAGTTTCCATTCACTGTATCCAAATATTCCACCTACATAATTGAGAACTGTCCCCTTTTATCTGAGAGGGCTTAGCTTGCTCTCCAATGTTTCTCCCATTATAAGGCACTTTCTTGCCCCACAATATTCCCCAAGGGGAGGGATTAAGATACTTTATTGTTCAATCTTTTGCTTTTAGGAGTAAATCCTTGTTTGTAGACCTGAAGCTTTTATAACTTCTCATTCCCTTTTTAAGAAAAAAAATGTAAGATTGCAAATACAATATAAGGTTTTACAATAATTATATAAAATTAAAACAAAGCTACTAACCTTAAGAAACCTTGAGAAATGATGAAACTATCACAATATCCACAAAAACACAGTAGAATGCTTTACTAATAAATTACCTGGTATAACTCTTACACTATTCCTATTGACTCATTGAAAGATAAGCATAAGAGCTTTTTCCTGAAACACTTCACTTTAGTTCAGTTAACTGCACCATAACTTTTGCCTGATTTTTATATAGAATCCCTCACCTTCTTCAGGGCAAGATGCTCCAATACTATAAGATGTAATACAACTCATTAGGATATATATGCACAGATGTTGTAAGACACACAGGAATTCTGATTAATTCTATTCAATGATACTTCTATTGTAACAAAAGTAAAGTATGTTTATAGATACATATACTTCAGCATTGGGTATATTTCTAGCAGATGTGAACTTCCATGTTCACTGTCCACCATGTGAATTGAATCTTCTGTTTACATGTGTACACTCTGCATGTTTATCAGATTTCCCATGTGTCAAGTTCTCTTTATGTACATATCAAACAGTGTTTCTCTTCCACTGTCCTTGTAGTTCATGTGCTCAGAGCATACACTCATATCTCAGCTAGACTTCCGAACCTGCACCTTCAGGTCCTGATACCAGGTGAGTTGGCACAGTGGGCAGTGAAGTTCTTTTTGGTCAGGTTCTGTCCCTATCTTCATTTCTCACCTCAGGCTAGTCCCTTAGGTTTCCTGTGCCTCCAGTAATTTATGTTTAAGATGAAAATTTAGACTGGATGTTTTATAACAGTTACTATGGTAACTACTAAGATTTCTAAAATAATGGGGTAAATTATTAGGAGATTTAAATATTTGGTTAAATTAGATATATTGGGACACAGAAAAAGGCCATGGTTAAGTAAGAAGGGAGATCATTATTAACAGGGAATAAATATATAGAATTAAAAAGAATTGGGGGCAGAGGCATGAGCCCATTTCTGATGAACCAAAGATAAATTACATCTAAAAATGTAATATGTGAAAAAAATAGTTAGCAATTTTAAGGATAGACCCATTTGACAGCAGTGAGATAAAGCAGATAAGAAAGCCTCATATCTCTAAACAGATGTGACAGTCAAAATAAAGAATATATCCTATAATGTATGGCAAGAATACTTCTTATATTAGGAAAAGAAGCTAAGGTCAACACACAAAGCATGGTACCCAGAAGGTAAAATAGCAGACAATAGATGAAAGCCCAGTAGTATCACTGGCACAAAGGGTTTCCATTTGTGTCTATGGTTTATTGATGAACAATCAGAACATGAACACAAAAAATCCAGGGCAAATTTTTGTGCAGGGCTGCATGCTATAGTCAGTGTTGAAAATAATATGTCAGTAGACAAGCTGGGAACTATGGACAAGACTCCAGTCATTGGAAAAATGAATGGAAAATGCAATCTGGTCCCCAGTACTAGAGAGACTGGTATTATCTGAAAACTAAGTCTCAAGAGTCTCTTTATTAAAATTACAAGAAAGTCACAGAGCAGCTGAATGGCATTTTAGATATCTATATAGAACAGACATAGTATTTATAAAGTTTTACTTCCTGCCTTTAAATTCACATTATGTAATTTATTAACTGGATTACATCAGACCAGATACTAACTCCTATAAGCCTATTTTCCTCATTGCTAAATTGGGGATCATCATGATGAATTTTTGGTGAGGACTACATGAAATTATATGTGTATATAATGTTTAACAGAGGACATGACACAAGTGCTCAATAAGTGTTAACTACTATCGTTGTTATTGTTGCTGTAATCTTAATCTATTTTTGGTCTAAAAAGTGTGCTGGGGAGGGCAGAGAGAGAAGCTGTACTTGAAATATGAAACAGCCCCTGAGAGTGAAAGGCATTGATTGGTAAATAGAAAGTGATAAAGATTGCAGGAACAGTCCGGAGGCAGGAACCTATCTCCAGGCATCAAGGTAAATACAGAACATTAGGTGGAGAGATTGAAAAGTGATTGCGTAAGCCTATTCATAGAATGATTCTGTGCTTTAGATATTATCCTAATAGCTTCAAATAGCTTGATTCCTTCATGCCACCTGGGCATATTGGCATTCATATTTTTAATTTATGTATTTCACAGAAAAAGCCTCAAAGAGGTTGTATAACTTGCTTATAAATGAACAATATATGCTGGTGCATAGAGAGATCCCATTGCATCTGCAACCTATAGTACCAGTGCAGTAAATTAAGAGAATCAGCTGACTAGGTAACAAGGGACCCAGTGGGGTATGTAAAAATAGGCAATATAGTGAATTAGCAAAGGTTTAAGAGGTTTTGGGAGCACAGACTACAAACAAACAACTTCAGTCCAAAACCTGCCTCTAGCATTTTTTGTCCCTGTCATCTTAGGAAAGTTCTAAAACTCCTCTGAGCCTCAGTTTCCTTATGTATAAAATGGACTTAAAAATAATAACTCACAGAGACACACCATGAGCATTAGAAGAGTTTATGTATACAAAGGGTTAGAGAGGGCCCTAAATGTAGTGTTATCTTTCTTAGCAGATTTGCTACTGCCTTTTACGATGATTCTTAGTCTGTTGAATTTCACAGAAAAGTAAATATCTTCAAAATATATTTTGGGAGCAAAAAATGTTTCTTAAATTTTGATTTTTCCAAGAAAGGATATTTTAAAATAATTAATTTCTATATGCTGTCATTACCACCACTGTTTTAGAAGACAAAGCATATATATATATATATATATTTTTTTTTTTTTTTTTTTTTTGAGACAGAATCTCACTGTGTTGCCCAGGCTAGAGTGCCATGGTGTCAGCCTAGCTCACAGCAACCTCATCTCCTGGGCTCAAGTGATCTTTCTGCGTCAGCCTCCCGAGTAGCTGGGACTACAGGCATGCACCACCATGCCCAGCTAATTTTTTCTATATATTTTTAGTTGGCCAATTAATTTCTTTCTATTTAGTAGAGACGGGGTCTTGCTCTTGCTCAGGCTGGTTTCGAACTCCTGACCTTGAGCGATCCGCCTGCCTCGGCCTCCCAGAGAGCTAGGATTACAAGCGTGAGCCACCGTGCCCGGCCGACAAAGCATATTTTAACACAAAGAATTTAGAAAAAGATATTAGCTCAGAATGAAAGACCATCCATTAAATTGATCAAAGCAGCTTAATGGAAAACTCTGGAGTGCATTTTTATTTCCTTTTTCTTATTTTTTGTATCCAACGTGTGAAATCCTCATTATAACCCAGTTTTGAGGCACAGCCCAGTTAATTCTTTGGCCTTACAAGTGGTAACAAAACTTCCTCTGTTAAGTTCCAAATCTGGATCTCCATTTCAAATTTTTTGGCATCTTTAGGGAGAACTGAGGGGCAAACAATGAGAACCTTCAGCATGAAAACTTTAAGGGTTCCTATTGCAAGGTAAGAAGGTCAATACCCAGGTACATTAGGATGAATTTTAAAATGTCCACACACAGTGTCCATAAAACTGGCAGAATTTTGGATGGCATTGTGTTTGTGAGCACTGGACCATATTATTGCTAGCAGAGTTAGAAGCCAGCATTTGGGAAGCCAAACTCCCAAGAAGTATTGGATCGTTTTCTACAGATGCTCGATGAGAGGCTATTTGAATGGGCTATGTAGAACAAATTCAATGGGAGGAAAATGCAAATGTATTTTGGACAAATGTACTTAAATCTCTAGGACAAGAATGGAATAGGAGCATTATTTTGTAAAGCTGAGATGCTTAACTTTACAAAGGGTAAAGAGACTTAATAGAACATACGGACACTTCTCTTCCAATATATCCTAAAACTAGCTTGGGAACATTCTGAAGTTGTATTTGAATAGCTTGTGTTGAGACAACTGTCTGGCGAGCAACTGTTCCAAGAACTAATGATACCACAGTTAAGCAGAGAGTATGGCTTAGTGAAAGGAAATTAAAAGCTGCTGTAGTCAACTATTTAAAAGAAATCGACTCAGTGAATTGTCACTTTGCAAGTCACATTTTTCCTTTCCAAATGTTGCTAAAAACTGCCTACCAATGAATTGTAAGGCAACTATTCACACATCTTTTTGGCAAGGAGAAAGCATAGGTGTAAGATGCTAGGCAACTTCAGTACAGCTGGCCTTTCGTATCAGTGGGTTCTGCATCCATAGATTCAACCAATAGCAGATTGAAAATATTTTAAAAAACCATGACATCTTTACTTAATATGTAGACATTTTTCTTATCATTATTCCCTAAACAATATAGTATAACAACTATTTATATAGTATATATTTATAAGCCTTTACATTATGTTAGGTATTATAAGTAATCTAGAGATGATTTAAAGATTATAGGAGTATGTGCATAGGTTATATGCAAACACTATACCATTTTAGGTAAGGAACTTGAGCATCTATGAATTTTGGTATGGGGGGGCATGTTCTGGAACCAATCCTCAAGGGATACTGAGAGATTACTATACTACTAATTGATTAGTTTACCTCCTATCTCAATATTATGATGTAAAATATATTTTAAAATATGTCAGGAATGAATAAGTATATGGTAATGTCAATCATGCATGAGAGAATAATCCTCACATCCAATTCAAGTAAAAGGTGCTGTAGTATTATACTCTCTTTAATTCTATCTCAAAAATATTAGGGAACAGTTCTAAGTGCATTAAGTAAACTCATTGGCAAATCAAAACTCTTACCACAATTCATTCATTTACTCCAAAACATTTATTGACCATCTCTTCTATATTGGGTACTATAATTGTGATAAGAACTGAGGACTCACATCAAATAAAAAAAAATAGTTTCAGCTCTCAGGGACAATCACAGTCTACACTGTTTAACAGAACACAGGCAAAAAGGCCTTCATTGGGATCAATGCGTGCTATAGAGAGGAAGGACAGTAAACTAGAGTCAGCATTGGTGGTGGTCAGGAAGACTTCTAGGAGATGAGATCTGAATTAGTTACAATATGAGAGGAGAAATTGTATACCAATGTTACAGGTAGAAGTCAGATGTGAAAAAATCTAAGATTTTCAGAGAGATGAGTTTGACAATCAGGTGTAGGGAAAATTGAAAGGGAAAAAGAGAGAGAAAGGAAACAGTTAGAAAGCAATTATAAGAATCACAGAAAAGTTTTCACAGTTTGCTTTTGGGAAAAAATCAGTTAAAAGAGAGAAAGGGAGAATATAGGAGAAATATGATAAAATTATTAGGACTTGAAAAATTTGGCTGTAGAAGGCATGACAAAAAATAGGGTGAGATATGACTCTGGAATGGTACTGCCAATTTAAATAAAAAATTTAGAATGGTGTGGTGAGCAGGTGATTAGGAAGGGAAGTGGGGTCCAAGTTTGGGTGAATTATTAATAACTATTAAATGTCAGTTGGAAAACCAGAAAATGAACACACATGCCAAGAAATATCAAAGTTCAGATGGGTTGAAATGGGTTATGTTAGACCTATTGAAAGAGGTAAGTTGATTCATCTATAGGAGAAAGTGGATACTCTGGAAGGAGAATATATGTGTCTGAGGAAAATAGACATGAGTGAGGAAGAATGAGTAAGATGTAAATAAGAGAAGACAAACCAATCTCTTCCTAAGTAGAGGCAACACAACATTTTATGAAATGCTAAGAGATGAGGCCTGATTCTGTGGAAATATATCACTCCTACAGAAATATATCTGATAGAAGACACAAAGGGGCAATTCACATTTCATGACTCACATGGCTTGGCACCATCGAGCATCACTAACAATAGATAATCATTGTATAATGGTTGACTTTAGATCAGGGAAATATGAATAAAGGAAAAGTAAAGAGGGGAAGGACAAGGAAAAGAAGAAAAGAAAACAATAGTGCTAGATAAAATTCTCTCTTTCAGGCAAGCAAAAAAAAAAAAAAGAGGTGAAGATTCTCCAATGCCCTCTCATGCCCTTATGGCAGAAAAAGAACAAGGCTCATTATATCCACATTTCTAAAGCTGCTCCCAACATCCCTGCACTGCTTGTGTAGCAGCAATAAACTTGCTTAGTAGGCAAACATGTCAGATAGCTTTTAAATCTTTTGAAAAAATATCACCCCAGGGCCTCCCCTTCAGAGAGCAAGATTAACAATGCCCTGAATGTGCTTCCTCAGTTGATTCAGCTCCAGTCTAACCCATACTTTTCCAGATCCCAGCTATCCTTTCATTGCATGCAAAAGAAAAACAAATGGTCAGTGAAACAAAAGTAAGTATCTCAAAGCTGAACAGGGAATGAGCTAGTGGTAAAACCTACATACAGCCCCTTCTCTACCTTCTGCCTAAGCATTCCTAGGTCATAATTTTCAGTTGTGCTTTGACATCTTTAACTGAAAAAATTCTGCTGTGAGGCCACTGATTACAAACCTTTTTGCTCAAGATAATGAGAATGACTCTGGGCCATAAAAAATTACATATTTACAAAGTGCATATGCAATAGGCGATAGTATCCTCAACGTTTTAAAAAAGAAAATTTAAGCTTGGAGACTAAATTCAGCTTGAACTTAGGTCTGCTAGACTCTGAAGTCCATACTCTTTGTGCTCCCCTGCATTGCTTTTGAGTGGTGATGCACTTGCCATGCATAATGGAGAGATTGAACTTGAACATTATGAGTCTGTGATTACATTATTTTCCTAAAAAAAACATGTTTCTGAGATTTTATTATTTTATAAGCCTAATTTAGTAGTTTGAAAGTTTTGATTTCCTTCTGCAAGAAGAAAGACTTAGGTGGCCAGTCAGGAAGCAGTGTGAGAGGAGAGATGATTTATTCTTCCTTTGACCTTACTAGAGTTGAAAGGGAGAGAAGTCACACATTTTTATGGTCTTTATTGGTTTTGTTTAATATGCCTTTATCATTACTACCTACTCATGTTCATAGATGGTACAAAGATATTAGAAATAAATATTGAATTATTTTGTTAAAGTGTTGTAGTAATGGAATCATCTCTCAATCCATCCATGCCATTGTGTAGTCCCCACTCACACTGGTCCTTGGATTGTACACATAATTTTCTGTGGCCGGTGAGACATCAGCAGGTATGTGCTAAGCAGAGGCTTGGATAGCATTTGCACCTTGGGATTTTCCTTCTTGTAATGCTGCCAACATGTGAAAAAGCCAGACTAGGACTAATTTGCTGGAGACAAATGACCCAGCCGATTAGTATTTAGGTTACTCTAGCCACAAGAATAGCCCAACAGCACTGCCTAACACAGCAACAAAATTGGGGCAAACTACATGTTTGTTGTTCTAAGCCATAAATTTTGCAATGATTTGTTAGACACCACTAGTTTATAGCTATAATTATATTGTTCTATTAGCCTATAATATGTTCTTATTTTTTCTCAATCCAATTGTGACTTGTCTTCATCATAGAGAGGTAAACCATAGTCCCTGCAGTAAGAACAATTAATCACAACTCTCCTTAGGAAGAGGCAAAGATGTACAATGTAACTAAAAGGTCAAAAAAACCCCCAAAAAAACCCCAACCAACCAACCAACCAAACAAACAAACAAAAAAACTTTTATCAGGTGGTGGACTGGTGGGAGTGGGGAGGAGGGAAAAGGTGTATATGAACATAATGGGTGAGGTGTGCACCACCTGAGGGTTGGACACGCTTGAAGCTCTGGCACGGTGGGGTGGGGGAGGGGTGGCAGGGGCAATATATGTATTCCCAACAATACTTGTACTCCCATAATAAAAAATAAAAAATAATAAAAAAATCTTTAATTGTCAGCATGCATGTAATGTTTCATACAATATAAAATGTATTAGTCTTCACTTTGCCACAACCAATAGACTTTATTTATTTCTATCTATTTGTCTTATACACTCTTTACATTAGTTTGCTATGTTAAGCAAGGTATAGCCAGTATGATATAATGTGTATTTTCCCTAGAATAAATATATATTTCAAATAAAAACATCACACTAAGCTAATGGGTATTTTTTGGTTAAAATGCAGAACCTTCAAATGTTAGCAGAAAAGTTTCCAATTCCCCTTTCACCAGAAAAATTGATTTGTATCACTCAACACTATTTTCTTGATTTTACTTATCTACATGATATTTTAGGAAGTCTATCTTGTGAGAAAACAAAGTCAGTATTGAGGTAATGGCAATTGAAATTGTTTGGAAAATATTGTACATTCAATAGATTGCGCTGCAACTGCCATGTGGACTATCTGAATAATATACTTTATGTTAAAAAATAGACAGCATAAGTTCATTTAATTTGTGACATATTTTTATATATTTATCCAAAATAATCAGTATATGCTATGTCTATAAATTATAAGAATTTACAGAAAAACCAAGAATGTACTCTAGTCCCAACTTTTAACTCTTTAGTAGATATTATATTATTGAAGATTTTCTAAGGAATTTAATTTTTCTCCTTTTAGTCCTGTCTTGGTTCAATTATTTATACATATGAAAGTGTAAGCAGGCTTGGCAAGGAGGAAAGATGAAGCTCATGTTACTTAATTTTTTTCTACTAGCATTTCAATATTTACTAGGATAAGACAATTAAAGGGCTGTGGTGTGTTTAGGGGACTATTTAGAAATTGGAAAAGTTAAATTATCCCTGTCACACATCATCAGGTTATACTGAGGGGCATCCTCTCTGATTTTAAGAGCTTGGTTAATTGTGAATATTGATTTCTCATAATCCCTAGACAGTATGACAGCTTACTCAATACATGTCGGACTTATTGCTCTTCAATTCTCTATATTTCCTAATACTCAGACTTAGTGCAAAGACTTAGTACAAGTGAATTAAAAATGTCATCAATGTTGATCCCAGAATTTTTAAAATTCTTTTTTTCCGTCTTATATTAGTGTTTCAAAATGAAGTATGAGCAGTCAGCTGATATCTTAAACAATGGTGCTGTTATTGGAGGGATTAATGTATTATATTTAGGCAATACCCAATGAGTTCCTATTATATGTACTATGGAGGGCACTAATAATATAAATGCAAAAATAAGACACATCTCCTACATATAAAAAGGTACTCTTCAAGCAGAGCCAGCCTTGGAATCTACCCTAAGTACACTATAATGAAGAATTGCATGGAACTGTGTGAACACATTGAGAGGCAGCTGTGTGCCACATCCATATCCCCTGATTTGCTGAGAACAGTTTCAAAAGTCATTCCACCTTGACTTATGGGAAATAGGAACTAAAAATACAACATCCTTTGATTCAAAAAACAAAGTATATCTTTTAACAAAACAACTAAGAAAACTTGAAGCATAAGCAAGCCTAGAGTGTAAGCTCTGTGAGGTGAGGAATCACAATTGTTTTATTTACCCATGTACACCTAGTACTTGGCATATTGCTTGGCACATAGTAGGTTCTGATGTAATATTTTATGTGAGAGAGATAATTAATGAATAAAACATACTGAAATTTTCCTGTGTATGTGGTGGTCCATTAGTCTACAACATTTTTATTATATTAATAAATATCGCTGCCCTTCATATAAAACCTACTATGTCTCAGAATCTTTACACATACTAAATATATATAACATTCTTAAGTGCTTATTATATGCCACATGTTTTAAAAATGTATTTTTCCTTATAGCATTTTATGAGGAAAGAACAACATCACATATTAAGATATTGAGGCCTACTAAGGTTAAATAGTCGCCAAACATCAGATAATAATAAGGATCAGAACAGGGATGAAAACTCATGTCTGATTTTGAGACCCATTACCTTTCTGCTAAACCAAAGTTCTTTCACATGGGGAAATAACTTAGTTATTTTTACCTGTATGTTATCTTAACACCTTGTAAATGTAAAGACACATCACCACCTATGTCTTGATAAGCTCATTGTCAATGCTTAATAGATCAGAAATTGGAAATGGAAATACCTCTTTTCCTAGCTAGATGACATAGCACTTAGTCCAAAGACTAAGAATGGCATGATTGCACAGTGGGCTGAACACTGGAGGTAACACTATATCTTACTTTGTAGAAAATAACCTTTCAAGAACAAATGTATTTGCATAAATATATGAACTCTCTTACAAATAAATTAATCTCTTAATGATTGGGCTTAAATTAAATTAAATATTAAGTGCTATGCATTTTAAGGGAATTTAAAGTCATGAATTTAAGCCAATGTTGTTCTTTTTTGATACATTTCAAAACTTATATATATGTGTGTGTGCACGTATGTATGTATGGGTGTATATGTGTGTGTATATATATACATATATATATGTATGTATGTGTGTGTGTATATATAAATAATGCAAGAATCAAGTCAATGAAACAAAAGTGCTATTGAGAAGACCTGAAGAATGAGATGGAGTCAGAATTGCTAAGGGCAAGAAATTTGTCATTCCATATAAAGGAATGATGTATGCTGCCTTACTTGGGAAAGTCCCAAAAGTTAATGGTTTGGGGGAGCTTCTTAGCTATTTTCCCATAGGAGCAATTGTAGAAAAGTGGCTAGCTTCCTAGACTAGCCTAAAAAAGGTCCAATGAGCCATTACAAAAGGATAAATAAACAATGTATATACATAACAATTAATTCAGAATTTCAAAGATGAATGCGTACTACTTAAAATTTCTGAATTTCTCTTTAATTCCAATCTCTCTAATAAACAATCACACTGGAGAAAGCCTAACTGGATCTTGTAGTCAGGAGTTTAAGGGCTGGAGAGAGAGGGGAAGAGAGATGAAATGAGAAAAGGGGCAGGGAATGAACATAAGGCGGAAAATAAATGGGGGAGAGGGAAGGTACTATTTTGAATCATACAATGAAGATTTACTTCTCAACTTTCCCAATGGACATATAATTCGATAATGAAAATAAAATAAAGTTTGGAAAATAATGTTTGGACAGGGCTTGCCTGTGGACAATTGAAAGCCAATAAGTAGACATACAATTTGCATCCACATACATATACACACTCAAATATAATTTTGTTCACTAAAATAAAAGCAATAGAGAGAATGTAAATGCCACTTTACACATCTTAAATTATTAAAAAGTAAATTTTGCTTCTACTGTCATTTTTCCACATGTAATTGGGTTTTATATTTAAGATGAGGATTAGATGCACCAAAATTGTGTATAAATATGAACATCACCTACAGAAAAGCAAGCGAGGAAAAATGTGTCGCCTGATGAAAAGAGGCAACCCAAAGTATTTTTAAGAGATGATTTTCAGGAGTAAATTTCAGTTGCTTTTATAAAATCCACTTTTCACAGAGCAGCCAGAAAAAAAGAAGTAAACTCAATCTGAGGAAATTGTGAGCTACAGTATTTTAAGAACTTAGAAAATCTTGTTATCCTACCTTACCTCATAAACCATGTTTATTGCTATTGTTATAGTTGTTGCTGCTGCTTTTGATGTAGTGCTGACCGTTGTTGTCCCCTCCTCATTGAGAGAAATGGGAAATGATCACTAATGTTTATGGAGTTTCTACACTGAATGATGAAAATGTTCTAAAATTATAGTGATGATTGCCAAGTTCTGTGAAAATACTAAAAACCATTGGATTATGCATTTCAAATGGGTGAATTATATGGTATGTGAATTATATCTCAATAAAGCTACTTAAAAAAAGAAGAAAAAGTGATTTTAAAAAAACCCTGGACATTTGTCTTTAGGAAGATCAAAAAAGGGCAGAATTGGTGATTGTACTCCATTCTGCAATCAAGGTACATAGCAAAATACATTTAAAGAATGAATGTGTAGCTACTGTGAGAAGAAGGATGCACGCTAAATTGCTGAGTCTAGTTAAGGTGGAAGAAAGGGGTAAACACAAACAAGTCTGGACCCAAGCTAGGACCTTAAAACCAAAAGGTGAGAGGAAAATAATGAGAAAGCGGGTTTCAGGAAAAAGACATTGGTCAGCAGTGTAAAAAGACAATTAATGATTCCAGCTCCAAGGAGATAGTCTAAGGAAGAAATTATCCAACAATATGCCTAGTGCATAGTTATTGTAAAATAGTTATTTTCACTTAAGTAAAAAATGAATTTATAACAGTCTACCTATGAAGTATCTTAAAGTTAAGGGTGCTCAGCAGTGTCAAATACATAAGAATTCAAGTAAGAACCAGAAGCATCCAATGAATATAGCAGTTAGGAGTTTTATGATGATGTTAATAAGAAATTTCAAAACTAGTCTAGTAGTAGAAGCTGAATTAGAGTGGATTGATGAGTGAATGTATGGTAAAAATACAATTGCATGAAGAAAAATAGAGCTCTCAAGATCTTGTCTTAGAAGTGAATGAACTAGATGTAATGGGAAAGTTTGCTTATTCTAAGCCCAACATATTGTTTGCTGAGTCAAAACTTCTACTCAAGTCTTGGGTCACTTTGGAAGTTATTGAAAATTTATCAGTAAGGTTATGTGATGAAATTAGGCCTCCCCAAGCCTAAATGTAAAAAAATAAAACCCATTTGTTTGTGGAAAACATAAAACATGAATATGTTCACATGATGAGAGAAAAGTGTCAGTAGAAAGAGTAAAGATTTAGAAGAAATAAAGTCTACTTTCACAAATAAGATGTTGGCAAAGGCAAGATGTGTAATTTTAAAAAAAAAGAGTACTTTGTTCAGATTATCCATCAGGAGAAATGACCAAAGTTGGATAAAAGCTCATTTGACGTCTAAAACTGCTTTGGGATTCACAGAGACAAGAGATGGGGGATTTCCATGGAAACAGAGGGGAAAAGATGGCCCCTTAGGCCAGCTGGCAGGGTTTCTACATGATTAAGTTAATCATTTTCCCAGGAACAAAGATTCAGACCAGTGGTCTACAAATAAGAGCATGCGGAATAGGAGAAAATAAAAGGTAGAATCTTACTATTTTAAAAGCGTGATAGTTTTTTATACATTTGTTATTATGATGGCTGTAAATTATGTTTTCTATGTTATTTTCTAAGCACATTATATATTATGTAATATATTCAGAATTATATTTAGAGGAAAAATGAAATAAATAAATCTAGAAATTAGAGGAAAAAAATTCTGGATTTAAATCACAATTCTATAATTCTATAAGTTGCTCATTATTTGATTTTGGGCAACTCATTTAGTGATCTACATCTAGCAGTACCTATGGCTTTTTAGAAGTTTGAATGAAAATGCCTATGTTAAATGTACAGAGTAGTTGTATAACAAATATTAATTATTTTCCTTAAAGATAGATATTAATAAATTTATTTTGTTTTTACACAAAATAAGAACAAGTAAACTGAAGTACGTAAAGTTAATTATGATTTAAACTCATTTATCATAAATATCACCGTGTTTTGGTTGGGTGGCCTAATTTCATTACACACTCTTACTAGTAAATTTACAATAACTTCCAAAGTGACCCATGTCTTGAATAGAAGTTTTGCCTCAGTAAACAAGAATATATTGGCTTCACTATATAGCTCAGAATATATAATAATATAACTTCCTTCTGGCATTATGTGCGTACAAGAGAATATATGATACTTGTCCAAAACTGAATTAAACAACATTTAATATGTGACACATCTTTGAATTACATGTACAAGTGTTCAATATTATATTTTGCTGAAGAACCCATTCCCTTACAGCATAGTTCATCTTTCTATTAAGTATTAATAAACTTTGTGCATACAAAATTGAATATTTATGTGTGTAAGTGTGGGTATATGTGTGCATGTGTGTGTTTCCAATAACTAAAAGGAGGGAGAAAATCTCATCTTCTATTTTTTGAAAGCTGAATGGAAGCATCATTTACTCATTTACACTTTTGATCATTTTAATTCCAGTGATGTCTTATAATTATTAATGACATTAGTGATGTTAAAGACTTTTAATAGTCTCTAGAATTTGCAAACAAATTTTTAAGAAGATGAATCTAATGTTCAAGAAACATGGCATTCTCTAGACTGATCTGTATCAAACAAACAAACCCAAAAACCAAATAAAATAAAATAAAACCAAATCCAAAACTCTCTTGTGTACTCATTGAAATTTTCCTACAATAAAAACAACATCCATGGAGGTCAATTAGACTCCTTGTTCTAAATTTCCTTTGAAAAAAGAATCTTAAATGAAAGACAAAGAGCAACTTAATAAGTGGGTTAAGAACCTTTATAAGAGAAAGTTCATGGATTGAAAATGTGTACATAAGCATGTAACTGTACATACACATATTTGCTGAAGTAGAAGAGCAAGGTGTTATGATTCTAAGACACAGTTCTACCTGATTAATTTTTTAGTCAAAATATCTGTTCTAAATTCTTTAATAATACTTTTTATTTAACTATTTCAATAGATTTAGATGATACAAGTGTTTTTTGTTACATGGATGAATTGTATCATGCTGAGGTCAGGGCTTTCAGTGTACCCATCACCAGAATAATGTACATTGTACATAATCTGTAGATTTTTATTTCACCCCTTCCACCTTCCCCCCTTCTTAGTTTTCAAAGTCCACACCACTTTATGACCATTTACACCCCTCATATAGCTTCCACTTATAAGTGAGAACATGTGGTGTTTGTCTTTCCATTCCTGAGATACTTCTCTTAGGACAATGGTCTCCAGTTTCATGAAAGTTGCTGCAAAAGACATTATTTCATTCATTTTTATGGCTGAGTGGTGGTGTTGAGGTGTGTGTGTGTGTGTGTGTGTGTGCAATTTCATTATCCACTCGTAAGTTGATGGGCACTTAGTTTGATGCCATATGTTGATTACATATCTTTGCAATTATGGATTGTGTTGTGATAAACATTCAGGTACAGGTATCTTTTTGATAAAATGACTTCTTTTCCTTTGAGTAGATACCCAGTCGTGGGATTGCTGGATTGAATGGTAGGTGTACTTTTAATTCTTTGAGGAATCTCCATACTGTTTCCCATAGAGGTTGTACTAGTTTACATTCCTACCAAGAGTGTACAAGTGTTCCCTTCTCACTACATCTGTGCCAACACCTATTGTTTTTTGATTTTTTAGTAATGGCCACCCTGACAGGCGGAAGGTGTTATCTCATTGTAGTTTTAATTTGCATTTCCCTGATGATTAGTTACGTTGAGCATTTTTTCATATCTTTTTGGCCATTTGTCTATCTTCTTAATGTTCATTTCTTTTGCCCACTTTTTCATGGGTTACTTATTTTCTCTTATTGATTTGTTTGAGTTCTTTGTAGATGCTGATATTAGCCCTTGGTAGGATATATAGTTTGCAAATATTTTCTCTCATTCTATAAGTTGTCTATTTACTCTGTTGATTATTTACTTTGCTGTGCAGAAACTTTTTAGTTTAATTAAGTCCCATTTATTTATTTTTGTGGTTGCTCTATTTGCTTTTGGAGCCTAAGTCATAAATTATTTGCCTAGGCCAATGTCCAGGGATTTTTCCTGCATTTTCTTCTAGAATTTTTATGGCTTTAGGGCTTACATTTAGGTCTTTAATCTATCTTAATTCTTGTATGTGGTGAGAGGTAGAGATCCAGTTTCATTCTTGTGCATGTGGCTATCCAGTTTTCCCAGCACCATTTATTGAATAGGACATCATTTCCCCAGTGTATGTTTTTGTCTGCTTTGTTGAAAATCTGTTGATTATAGCTATATGGTTTTATTTCTAGGTTCTCTACTCTGTTCCACTTGTCTATGTCTCTACCTTTATACCAGTTCCATGCTGTTTTGGTTACTATAGCCTTGTAGTATAATTCGAAGTCAGATAATGAGATGCTTCCAGATTTGTTCTTTTTGCTTAGGAATGCTTCAGCTATTTGGCTTTTGTTTTGTTTTATTTATTCCATATGAAGTTTAGAATTATATTTTTTATATCTGTGTGAGATGACATTGGTATTTTGATGGATTTTTGTTGACTCTGTAAATCATTAGGGAGAGTATGAACATTTTAGCAATATTGATTCTTTCAATCCATGAGCATAGCATGTTTTTCCATTTATTTGTGTCATCCACAATTTCTTTCATCAGTATTTTGTAGCTCTCCTTGTAGAGATCTTTCACCTGCTTGATTAAGTGTATTACATCATATTTTATTTTCTTTGCAGCTATTCTAAATGGTCTTGAGTTCTTGATTTGATTCTCAGTTTAACTATTATTATTATATAGAAATACTAATTTGTATACATTAATTTTGTAATGTGAGACTTAACTGAATTTATTTATCAATACATGGAGTCTTCAGGTGGAGTCTTTAGCGTTTTCTAGATATAAGATCATGTCATCAGCAAACAAGGATAGCTTGACTTTCCATTTCCCAATTTGGATGCCCTTTATTTCTTTCTCTTACCTGATTAGTCTGGCTAGGATTTCCAGTACCATGCTGAATAGAAGTGGTGACAGTGGGCATCCTTGTCTTGTTCTGGTTCTTAGTGGAATTGCTTTCCACTTTTCCCCATTCAGTATGATTTTGGTTGTGGGTTTGTCATATATGGGCTTTATTATTTTGATGTATGTTCCCTTTGTGTCTAGTTCATTGAAGGTTTTTATTATGGAGGGGTGCTTGATTTTATTGAATGCTTTTTCTGCATCTTTTGAGGTGGGATAGGGTTTTTGTTTTTAATTCTGTTTATGTAGTGAGTCACATTTATTGATCTGTGTATATTGAACCATCTTTGCAACCTTGAATTGAAACCTCTTTGACCAATGATCTTGAAGAAATCCCTTTCCTATTTAACTTAGGTGCAATTTTTGATTTGTCACAAGTCACAATATTAAGTGTAATTATCTTTGTATGGCAAAATTAGAATGACCTTTTTAAGTATAAGCATTAATTTTGTTTGGTTGTTTTACATCATTTTTCTCTTTCCTGATTTTTCCAAATCATCTAATACTTTATTTAGTATATATGCTGTAGTTAGGTATTTAGTAATTTATGCCAAAATGACTTTTTCTACTCTACTTCTCATATGCTTGTTTGGCTATATATACAATTTTAAGTCCCAAACAAATTTTCTTTAAACTCTGAATATGTTGTACTTTTGTTTTCTGGTGTCCAGTATTGTCACTTTTGTGGATAAATTCAATCAAATTGTATTGTTGTTATTGTTGTTACTAAAGCTTTTTTTCTCCTGAAGATTTTTGGATTTATTTTTACAGTTTTGAAATTTTATAAAATATGACTACAGATAAAATTGTCCCCATTATACCTTACATATTAGACAATCAGCCTTTTAAAACTTAAATGTCCTTATACATTTTTGCATATTTAAAAATATTTTTATTTTATTTCTTTGATTATTTTATTTCCTCAATTCTCTTCTGGAAAATTTTTATAACTTCTCTCCTTCTCTGATGACATTTTTCTTGGGGTAATATTTAGATTGAGTTTTGTACATTATTTATTTATTGTGCAGCTGAGACCCTTTTGTTATTCAACTCAAACATCAATATTTTAATAGAAATTATATTAATTCTTAATTGTCTCCAACTGACCTTATTTATGGAAAAATTTTTATTTTACAGATGTAAATTATTTTCTTTCTAAGGCTATTAGTAGTATTCTAAAGGTTCATATGTGCCTTTGAACTTTGTATTTTATATACTTGTGTTTTAAGGTTGTTTTTGCTTTTGTTATTGGTGCTTCTCATGCACATGTTTTACACAAGTTTCTGGTTATCATTGATTCTGTGCCTATCTTTCTAATTGAGGATGCCTATGTGCTTATCTATGAATATTGTTTAAGTTTACCATAATCTGTATTTGGTTATTGTGGAAAAGTTTCTAAAATTACCATGTGAGTGTAAACATTGTAAAAGGAGCAGCCCACTAGATTAATTTCTCTCCTCATTATTTGTGATAGACTATCTCTCTCTCTCTCTATATATATATAATATATATCTGTTGATGGCTTTTTAAAATGTGGCTCTATGCCTACCTTCACTTTTTTGTATAAGTATGACTTATAACAATATAAAAGAAAAAAAACTAATATATTTTTAAAGGTTTCTGCAGACTTTTTATTTTGAAGTATTTTAAAATAATCAAAAAGTTGAAAGATATTTATAAGGAACTCATGAAAGCCCTTCATCTATTGTCTAAAATTGTTAATAATTTACCTCATTTGGAAAAACATCATTTTTTCATGAGCTCCATTATTGAGATGTGTAAGTACAGAGTCCTAGGAGATTGTGAACCAAAGTCACATCAGCACAAGATTAAAGGCTGCTGTTCTGTGTACATTTGATGAGCTTTCAACAAAAAAGAAAATTGAGCCATAATCTCAGACTTAATGTACTGAAAATTACAGCTGTGCTAGCAAGGAGACAAGAATGGAGAATAGAGGTATGTGCTGACTTAGCAGCCCCAGCTGTGCTAGGTGACATCTGATCCAAGAATCTGTCTGCAGCCCATTGAGCAGGCTCTACCGAAATCCTAAAAAAGATGCAAATTGTTTCAAAAAAGCAGCAGGTGTTGAGTGAGATTTGAAGGTGCAACAATGCTCATGAGGTTTCATTTAACTTTTCAGGCCCACCTTTGCAACATTTTTCCTCATTGTCAATCACTTGACAATGAGGCTGAATAGCTCAAGTTGAAATTTTCCTGGAATTCAGCAGTCAAGATTGCCTACAGATTGTGATTGCTGAAGGAGAAAGGCAACTAGGAATATTGCATTTTTAGTATAGCACAGCATCATGTTCTTCCTGGTAGGTCATTCAAAAATCTAAGAAGCATGAGTCTGAATTAATTAATTAATTCAGGCCTTTTAAAAAAAGAATGAAGTCAATTTTTAATGTTTTATACATATTCAAATATGAGTTGATGATTAAAATCTGTGCTGTCTCAGAGATTCATATTTTCCCTCCTGATGGGTTATAAATCCAATGCTTTAATTAAAATATAGGAGTGGAAAAATGAAGTATGTGTAAGAAAAATAATAGGAGTATAATCCATGAACAAACATTATTATTTATTACAGCATAAAAGAGTATAGTACATACTGCTATAACATTTTAGAGTATAGAAATTGCTAGGAACAGATTTAGATTTCTGATTAAATTCTCTAAAGATATCTCATAGTCATATGAATTTCAATTCAGGTCTTCATTTAAACAGTACAATTTCATGTCTCCCATCATAAGCTTAAATAAAATAAACTCCTTTTTTTGAAAATTTAGTAAAAATCATAAAGTTTGGAAACATAACTCAAATATTTTAGTGTATCAAAGAGCACAGTAAAGCATGCACTAACTAGACTATTTCCCTTTCTTAATTGATAGTTTTTGGCTAACAGGATTATAGTAAAGACTCTTTCAGTTACATTTGAGATAATTCACACAGAATGTTAGTGAATATTCTTACTTAAACAATACATTCCAGCGCAATGGTTCTTAATCCAGGATCTTTGGATAAAAATTGGGAGATCCATGAATTTGGATAAAAATGTTGTATCTTTATTTCACTAACTTCCAATGAACATTTAATATTCATATTTCCTACCATTATGGATACAGCAAACCCTACAATTGCATTAGCAGTAGTTGTGATTCAGTCTCCAAGAGAAATTTTCATATAAAATGTGATCATTCCAGAAGATACCTCAAAATGTCTCTTACATATGTCATAACTTTGAAACAGTAGTTATTATTATAACTATTGCTGTTGCTAAATTTTATCATTTAAAATATTTGATAAGTTTTTTTAATATATTTGATATTATATATTATATATTATATTTATTCAATAATATTCTGAGAAGCATCCATATGCTTCATGAAACCAACAATGTGGTCCATAGCAAATTTGAGATTTCCAGTTTCACTCCGAAACATTCCTCTTTCTCTCATACTCCACATTTGATACCAACTTGACCTGTCTGTTCTACCTTCAGAATATATTTTAAATCCAACTACTTTTAATCACTCCCACTACTATTTTATTCAAGTCACATTCTTACTAAATACTACTACAGTAGCCTTCTCACTAATCTTCTTGCTTCCATTCTTGATCTCTGTAGAACTGTATCTGAACTGGGAGTGATTGTGCCCCTCTACTTGCTAGGAACATCTGTGGACATTTTTGCTTACCAAAAGTGAGGGGATGCTAAGAGTATGAGTTACAGGCCAGAG
This sequence comes from Cheirogaleus medius, assembly GCA_008086735.1. Taxonomy (NCBI): domain Eukaryota; kingdom Metazoa; phylum Chordata; class Mammalia; order Primates; family Cheirogaleidae; genus Cheirogaleus; species Cheirogaleus medius. Next base: position 19,016,968 of record VBSM01001265.1, read on the forward strand.
ATGCTGCTAAATACCCTACAATTCATAGGACATCCTTCTACAGCAAAAATTTACCTGGTCAAAATGTCAATAGTGCCTACGTTGAGAAAACCTGCTTTATATTATTTCTCCATATATTGGTCATAGTAATATCCTTTAAAAGTAGTCAAGGCAAATACACTTCCCCTTTCATAAATTCTTCCCAGATATTCTTATGACATTTAGAAGAAAATCCAATACTCCTTACTGTGTCTGACAAAGTCTTGTGTTACCTGACCCCTGACTGTGTCAGTGAGTTTCTCCCCTCACTCATTCTAACCCAGCTACACTAGCCTTCTTCCTGGTCTTAAGAGTACTACCTAAAATAGCAACTCAGGATGACCTAGGAGACCTAGGATGATGTTGTCCTCCAGATAGAATTTATGTCAGCTTCTGAGAACTCTTTCAATCCAAGATCATCTTAATCCAATTTCGGAGACTAAGACTATTTGAAGTTAAGCTGAAGTGTCTGACAAGGTCCAGCTCATCAGTTTTGCTCCTAGATTTTAACCTTTTGGAGGCCCAACCCAAGTCAGGATGGTCCATCAGGCTTTCCTTACTGGGATGGCATGGCTCAACATGGCTACAAAAAGCCTGGCTCAATCTTTTAAGCCTCTATCAGCAGTCCTCTCTCTAAATTAATATACCAAGCAAAATTAAACTCTGCCTCAACTCTTCAGGATTGATAGTATAGGGAAAAGCCTGAAGTAGGTGAAAAAATAAAACAGATATAAAGTTAATATTATAATATAAATATTCTCTGAAAAAAGAGACATGAATAGTGATCATGGTAATAAGAATGAGTAAAAATGTTTTTGAACAAAACACTGACTTTTTATATGTAAATAAAAGAGACTAATGAATGAAAGATCACTGCAAGTAATTAGATTTAAAAGATTTAGAATGGAATATGGTGGAAACACTCATAGAGATGGTATTTTTTCAAGTAAAATTGGTTTGACCTGTTCATTTAGTAATTCATTAAATCAATGTGTGTGCGTGTGTATCAATGTAGATTACAATTATGATTAAGAAAAGTTACTGCCCTTCAAGTATGCAAATCCTGTTGAGAAAGGCAGGAAAGTTAATGGAAAATTAAAATGCAGTACATCAAGTGGTATGATAAAGATGAATATGGAATATCACAGAGGAGGGACAACTTTCTCAGGAGAAAACAAAACTGAAGATTGAGTTGAAGTTAACCAGGAGTTAGTGGGTTGAGAATATTTTTGGTGGTTGGTGGGAAAGAGTTGTTTTAACTCTAGGGAGCAGGGAATGTTGGTGAGATCATGGTTTGTTTAGGTAAGCACAAGTCACTCAGCATACATAGAGCTATGGTGATACAAAAAGCAGATTAAACATCATGCTTGGACTTTATTTTGATGACAGTAGAAGAATTTCTTTTGATATATGTCACTTCCTAACTAAAGGTAGACAAATAATTGTCCTTCAAAGGTAAGATATCCCTTTAGCAATAGTATGTCTCTGGTATTAATGGGTTTATCATTCTCATTTTGACATAAACTACTCAACTTGAAGTTGGAATGGAAACTTATAAATAATTAAAATATGTCCTTATATATTTGATTTTATGACTTGGCAAAATGAGTGGGGGCTTTTGAATGGCTCTAAAATCTCAGCTCTGTGTTTTTCCTATATTGTGGATGTGAACAAACCATTTAGTCTTCCAGACTGGGGCATAATTTCTAGCTAGACTATCTTTCTAGTGGTTATATCATACAGAGAGCCTGTATGATATGAAATGGAGGATGCCTGACAACTAAGAGACACTCCTAAGGTATAGATTCAAAATTTAGCCTCTGAGGCTTCTAAGAAAACTGCTGAAAAAAATTTTAAAAGTCACAAGGAAAAAATTATTTAAAAGAGCCAACATTAGTCACTAAATTTCAAACAGAATCTTGATATTGCAGAATACATATATGTTTCTTCTTGCATTTCCTACATGGCATACACACTTAGCAAGAGATCACTTATCTTTGCACTTATATTCTTATAATCCGCTTTTGAAATTCTAATATTTTACCTGATACTTTATCAATTTTTATGCTATTATCTTTTATAATGCTTTCTTAAGTACCTCCAATCTAAGATTATGATTTCTAGGCCCTGAATGTTCAACAAAAATTTGCAATCAATCACTCTCAATCCATTTCCAGATAACAATCTAAAATAGTCTCTGCCTCTAATTATTCCAGAAACTATAAAAGGAAAAAAGCTATATTACTGATATCATTATTTCAAAACCTACAAAGTTCCTAGTCAGGTGCTCCAGGTAACTGTAACCAAGTATAATTAAAATTCTAACCACCTGAATATATTTAATTAAACATCATTGCTTTTCTTTATGATTAAGGTCTTTGTTGACGAAACTGAGCTAAATAATTATAGCACTGTGTAGACTGAAAATTACAAGATAAAAGTACAAGTTAAAAACTAAAAATACCCCAAAACTTAAAAAATATTCTTTCCATAATTTATTGCTATTGCTTTTAACAATGAAGCAAGTTCAAATAAATTCAAAAGCATAATTTATTTTTATTTTTTCAGGATATTAGCTTTTAACTTTTATATACAATTAGGACATATATGATTTTTTATTGTTTCACTTTTATTAAATTACATATAAAAAGGAAGAACTATATTAAGTCTGAGGTCATAGAATTTCCTACAATTGAACAGAAATCTTTGTTATATCTTTATTTTTTTATGTAAAAGAATTCAAAATTTTATAAAATTCCTGCTGCTCATAACATCTGAAAATAAAATAATATGAGATTAGGTACCAAAAATATACAAAACTAGCTTTATAATTATGATAAATATTATATGTAAGAGTTCATGAAAATTGAAATGTTTTTTACCTGGTTGGTAAGAGTGAAACTTGGCTTAATATTTCTGAAGAACCACTAGCAATATGTATTAAAAGATGAAAAATTGAATATATTATTATTATACTATCATTATATTACTCCATGATTTCTAAGAATTTATCTTAATAAAATATTGATTTATTTTAATAAAATAGCTATAAATATATTGAACACATAAAATTTTTATATTAATGAAATTAGGAAATTATTAAAATAAAGCATTATATTCACAAAATGGAAGATAATTTATCAGCCCCTGAAATTGGGATTGAAAATGGACATAGTTCTCCAGAAAAGATTAAAAACCTTGTCTGAAGAGAGAGGGCATACAATAGTCCAGGTAGCCCATCTCCCTGAACACAGGAATTACCACTTGAGACTTGAGCTATACAAGGGCTGTCTGGAAAGTATCTAGCCATTGTTAAGGTATGTTGGAGAAGGCTGGGAGGGAAGTCTTTTGCCTGTGATTAAAGTGATCTATAGAAAATGTACTTGCCCTAAGAAAATGTGCCCATGAATATTAGTGAAGGTCACTACCAAAATAGTGCAGAAATTGAAAATATTTATAGCCAAAATATACAAGTGACTTTTGGAAAAAAATCCAGCCTTCAAGACCTTCATTCTTTTAGAACAAATTATGCCTCAATTATGGAAAGTTTAGGGGTAAAAAGAAGATGGCCGGAGAGCCAGAGTGGGAGCCAGTCCAGAGGCCATTGAAAATTAAAAATTTAATCCTCACATGGAGGCTTTTAAGCCAAAGTCACTGCATGCTACTGATCTAGTTATGAAAGACTTATTTGGCTGGACCTATGAAATGTTCCAAGGAGCTGTTATTGAGTCAAGGTTTATGTATAGGATAATGCTCAAGATGAAATTCTCTCCAAGGGGATAGGTAAGAAATATCCCTGGTATGGGTACTCAGATTGCCCCAACACAGAAATTCAGGAACCTGGAAAAGATAATACCTACTCAGCCGGGCTTTGCTATTTCCATGGAAGTGACTCTTCTGTGTAGAATCTAACTCTGTCCATCAACTCATGTCACACTCTTATAGGAGAAATTAAGGCACCAGGGTGGGAAATGCATTTTGTTTGTTGTGTATAAAGATTTACTAGGAACAGATATGGCAAGATGTTAAATTAAGTTTGTGCTTTATACATTTTTCTTCCCTTAATTTTAAAAATAAAGACAGGTTTTATCCTCTATTGACTTAGGGAAATTTTAATTGTAGCTCAGAGGATGTGCTTGTAGGTTTTTGGTCTACTTAAATGCCCTTTGGGTCCTTATAGAAGTATTATAAACAAATGAAAATTAAATTATCTTTGTCTTGAGAAAAGGAGTGTTAGACTTAGGAAATAAATTACATTTCTTGTTTACCCAAATTTGTGGACCAGGAGATTTTAGACACATAGTGTGTTTATTTTATTCCCAAAGACCTTCCACATTCAATCACCAACTGACTCTTACTTTCTGATGTTTTTAGCTATGGTGCATTCTCTCATAAAGGCTCTGGGAGTCCCCTTTATAGATTAACTTCCAAAAGTAATCTTTTATCTCAAAATTGATCTATATACCTGAATTTGTCTGTGCTATGTAGACAAATGTTCTTAACCCCAAAATATGCAAATCTTAATATCTAGAATTTTACACATAATTAAGGTTATGGACTTTGAAATATGAGTATTCTGATTGAGTGGTCCCAATCTAATCACTTAGATCATTAAAGGCAGAAATACTTCTCATCTGCAAGCAACAAGAAGATGCAATGGAAGAGGAGGCAGGAGAGATGAAACAGAGGGTAAGTCAGCAAGATTCAAAGTATGAAAAGAACTTGACCCACAGTGCTAGCTTTGAAGATGCAGGGGGGCCTTGAGGCAAGGAATTCAGGAAGCCTCTAGAAGATGAGAATGACTCTTAGCTGATAATTGGCAAGGAAACAGGAACATTAGTTCTATAGCCACAAATAGCAGGGTTTGGTGACAACCTGAATGAGCTTGGGATCAGATTCTTTTAGGAGTCTTCCAATAAGAGCACAGCAGATCCCCCTTTTAGTTTTGGCATTGTGAAACTTGGAGCAGAGAAACTGCTCCAAACAGAACTGTGAGATGGTAAATATGCATTGTTTCAAGTTGCTATATTTGGTATGGTAGCAATAAAAAAAATCAAAAAACTAATGCAATATATAATACCATATGTTGACACAATTCATATATTTATTTACCAGGAAATTGAATAATGTCCACTTAAATAAATGTATGAAAATTGTTACTAGTGGGTAGGATGGAAAGTGCTACAAATATTAAGGTAAATTTAAGAGCTGATACATGCAGTAAGAACTATATCATATGTTATACAGATTGAAGAAAAAGAGCCAAGAGACTGAGTCATTTTTGCTTTTATGATTTCAGTGTTCTATATAAGAGGCAGTAAAGATGATAGTGTTAATAGAATTAGACAGGGGAGTATGAAGTTGAAGGACAATGTATATAATACAAAGAAATGATTTGGCTTCAGGGTGGATAAGAGGGATGAACGAGTAGAAAAACTATGAGATTCCATTTAAGAATGGCAGTGCTATTGAACTAAATACAGAAATGAAAAAGCATTGTAGGCTTATGAAGGCAAGTTATTTTCAGCTTAGTGCATGGCGAATTGGAGTTGACATGCGTTTAAACAGAGAGGCCCTTGAATCAGAAGTAAATGTAGATTTGGAGCTCAGTAAGAGGTGAGGGGAAGGTTAAAAATTTAGAGGTCATTACCTTAGAGGAGAGTTGAGTGAAGCTACGGGACTTAGGCCAAGAAGACAGAATACCCAAACACAGATTCTCAAAGGAAGAGGGCTGGCACAAAATGTAGAAAACAAAAGATTAGCAAGATAAGACCTTAATGAATATCAGGGAAAATGATGAAATTTAGTTTGGTGAGTGACTTTAGAGAAATTTGCTTTATTAGAGTGATGATAGTTAATGGAATTCACAGTGCTCCAACCACAGGGTGCAAAGGAAAGAATAAATGATATAAAAATAGATGTAGGGTATTTTTGTTGTTGTTATTATTATTGTTTTGAGAATTTGGCTTGGAGAAAGTGTTGTATCTGGTAGCTATAAATGGTAATTAGATTTCGATATAGCAACTTTCTTAGAAATAATGACAGACAATAATGATGGAAACCATTATTCTTGAGATATAATACATAAAATAAAGAAGCAGATAAATAAGAGTTCTGAAGTTAGGAAAGAAAGTTATTAAGCTCAAGCCCGTTATCCAAAGTGAAGCAACACAAGATATGGAAAAAG
>VBSM01001265.1:19029189-19062817 GCA_008086735.1 Cheirogaleus medius
ATAAGTTTTCCAGCCCTGTGAATACTCCTCTTCCCCTTCTGGAATCCCAATTAACCTGAGATTCCGTTTTTTAACATAATCCCACACTTCTTGTAAACTTTGGTCTTGTCTCTTGTTTCTGTGTTTCCTTTCTTCTTCTGATTTGTTTAGAGTATAGGCATAATCTTCAAGTTCTCAGATTCTTTCCTCTGCATGGTCCATCTTGGTCTTTAGGTTTTCCACTGTATTATGGATATCCTTGATTGTTTCCTTCATTGCCAGAATTTCTGTTTGGTTCTTCTGGATAATCTCAATTTCTTTGCAGAATCTTTCATTCATTTCCTGTATAGTTCTTGTGGTTTCTCTATGTTGTGATTCTATTTTCTCTTCAATTCCATTTAGTTTTGGAGCAATCTATATTCGGAAATTTTTATCCGTCAGTTTACTCAAATCGTGTAAGTTGGTGTCAGATGATGGAGAATGAATATTTTGCTTTGGAGGTGACTTTTCTCTCTGCTCCTTCATGTTTCCTGTGAACTTTTGCTGGTTATTTCTCATCTGTTTGCTTTATTGAGGATCAGAGGTGACAGGGCTGGATTATGAGATAAAACCTAGAATGCAAGAGGAACGATCCTTGGCCAATCCGGGGATATGTGCTCTGGACCTGTAATGTCAGCAGACTTTGAGTGGCCAGAGGCCACTGAAAGGTCCACCGAGAAGTGAAATTTTTCCCTTTTCCGTGTGACACCAGCGGAACTTGGGCCGCTGCAGCCCCCTGGGGAGGCTCCATGGAGGGTCGCGTTCACTCTATCACTCTTTAGCCAGCAAGGCTGAAGTGGCTGGGGACCCCTGACAGGTTCCACAGATGGGTGGAAAGTTTGTCCCTTCTGTGTGACCAGGCATAGCTGGGTCCGCTGCCGCCCCCTGGGGAGGATCCGCAGAGGATCATGCTTGCTCCCTCTATCGCTCCCTCCCCAGCTGCACTTGGGTCGCCCAAGTCCACTGGACCACTCAGTCAAATGAGCGATCTGTCTCACTTTTCTGTCCCTTCACCAGCGAGGCATATGCCGCTGTTGTGTACAGATCTCCCAACCAAGGAGACCCTGCACCGTTCCCTGTAGATTTCTAATTGCTCTCCGCTCCTGCCTCCTCTCCGAACTGCCTTACCACCCGTGCTACCTCTTTACACTGACTTCAGGCACTTCCCTGCTTGTGTGGGTGTGGAGATTGACAAAGGAGAAGTCCTGCTGTGGCACAAATCACACAGTGCCGTTCGGCTAGCCGCTGAGCATGGCCAACTTGCACTCCAATTCCTGCTGTACCACTCGGATTCTCAGAACTTCATGGCAAATCCACTGCATCACTTTCCTTCTTTTCCCAGCACTGCTACCCTTCGAAGCTTCCCTGTAATTCCGTGAAGCCGATCCTGTAGGAGAACTACCCCTTTGAGTCATTCAGGTCGCCTTCTTCACCTCCCAGTCTGAGAGCAGAGAGCCAGGAGGGCATCCCTAATCCACCATTTTTGACAATCCCTTATTTCAGTTTTTAGACTTCTTTCCCATGAAAACTGGGCATTGAAAATTTAGAAATTACATAGTGTTATATTTCATAATGATTTAGGATTAGGATATGTTTCTATACCCAATTTGAAAATGGATTTCAATAAAATACATTTCACAATGAGAATATTATTTACAATGACTGGCAATTAAGATATTCTTAATAGCATATATCTAAATATAAATAGAAAAATAAATTGATATAAAAATGCAACTGCTATCTAGAAAATCCAGTTTAAAATGTTAATAATATCAAATAATGTTTAAAATAATTAATAATTATCTTTATAATAAGCAAATGTTAATATTTTATATCACATAAACATTTAATTACATAGAATATATCATTATCTGGTTAAATATGGGTGTTTTACATATTTATTCTTGCTTTCTTCAGCTAGAAAAGTTTAGAAATCATTTTTATGGAAAATATAGAACCATTAAAGAGTTTGCAAAGGACCATATTTGAATGTAGACAGCTCTTTAAGGCTGGACAATGAAAAATCCAGCAAGATGGGCATGACTGGAGGCAGGAAGAATAGTGAGAACTCTATTATAAAATTATAGAGTGTAAGTAATGAGAATCTAGTTTATGCGAATGGCAGTAGAGATAGAGGGAAAGAGGGAAAGGACTCAGATGGGTTCAGAATTATTTCTGCAACAAAATGTTTTGTTGATTGGAAGAAGGAAAAAAATATATACTGCTTTATAATAATAAGCCATCAATATTGCCAAGACTGGTCAAGTGATTAATCATTGAAAAATCTAGGACAAAGAAAGTATTCTTCTTACTAAACTAAACAATGCAGCTATGTGTGTCATTTAAATAGTGAAATAGTAGTGTTAATATTCTGACTGACTCAGGAACAATTTGCTATTCAAGAACTTTAGCACTTTATCTTGAATATTTATTGTTTGTGGTTTAATTAACATCTCAATAGCATTTTGTAGATACCATTACCCTTGTTTTGTAGACAATAGAAACTGAGGCCGAGAAAGATAAGCAATCTGCCTACAATGAGAAAACCAATTAGTAGTAGAAGTGGGATTTGACTTACTTTTAAATTAAAGCCCAAGCCTGTGTTCTTGTCAACTTGTACACTATGCTGTGAATTTGATTTCATAATATCTCCTATCAAACCAATTTTCTCTCTGTAGGTAAAAGCCTACAGGAGTTTGCTGAAACATGTATTTCTTCACCCATTCCTAAGAAAACACAAAAAATAAGCATTTAAGATAAAGTAATAAATTATCTCGTCTTTTTTTTATTAAGTTAGGAGTTTCTCTTTTCAATAAAAGAATATATTTTCATGGTACAGTGGCTTCCCTTTTCTATTTTGTCTGATTAAATCCTACACAACTATGAAGTCAATTTGAGTTTTCTCTGGGTCTTGAATACCTACTCTATCTTTGATTAGCAGCAAACAATGTAGTAATAGTAATTAATTTTAAGGTTGTTTTTATTTGTTTTATTTAGTTTTTGCTTTATGCTTATTTTCTGTGTGAGAAGTATTAATAATTGAAAGCAGGTCTTTCTTTTTAATATTCTATCAAACAGGAACTCAACTAATACTACCTGATCAAGGAAAAAGTAATCCAATTTTTAGTAGTTTAAATGTTCCTTAATGTTCATAAAATGTTCTTGCAATATTAAAATACTTTAATATTTCCGTGAAGCCTGAGTTGAAAGAGAACTAGCATTGATGTCAATAGGACATAAGTTAAATCCTGGCTTCAAATTTTCTGGTTGTATGATCTTGAAAAAATAGCTAACATATTTGTATACTATACTTACATTTAACATATACTTAAGCATATGTTTATATTTTATCATCTGTAACGAGAATATCTTTACATTATGAAGTTGAGTTGTAGACAAAAGTGATGACACATGGAAAACAACTAGCATTGTCTCTGACTCATTCTTGCTAGAATTAGGGAACATGTTTAACCTCAGGGACAAAAGGACTGTCAACAGAAAAAAGCCAAACTCTGTAAAACAATTTTAAAGAGATTTATTCTGAGCCAAATTTGAAGACCATGACTCCGAGCCACTCCCAAGAAGCCTTGAGCTAGTAGACTCAATGTGGCTGGGTTACAGTTCGGTTTTATACATTTCAGGGAGATAGGGGTTACAGGTAAAGTGAGAGGCATACATTGGTTTGGCCTGAAAAGTGGGCCATCTCAAAGCGGGGGGTGTGTGTTACAGGTTATAGGTGGGTTTAAAGATTCTTTGGCTTCTAATTGGTTAAAGACATGAAGCTTTGTCTAAAGGCTTGGAATGTTTCAACATAAGGAGCTGTATCAGAGATAATCCACTGGACAGAGATTTGTTGTGTAAATTGAGGACCTGCAGGTTTGTCTTGCATACCCTTAGGCCTGTTAATGGGTTACAATGGATGTCCTGTCCCCAAGAAGGGAGGCGGGCATGATAAGGCATGTCTGACCTCCTTCCTCCTGGCAGGCAATTTAGTTTTACGATATTCCTTTGGCCACCAGGGGGTCCATTTAGTCAGCCGGTGGGGGTGGAGCAGGGTGAGCCTTAAAATTTTATTTTAGTTCACAAGACAAAAGCTTTAGATGTCAAAGAATTTCTAAACAACACCACCAAAGCCAAAAATGTCTCCAAAACAAACAAAAATTGAGCTTATATCTATTATTACTCTGAAGATTCGGGGTGGTGGGGTGGGAGGGGGTGTCAATTTTCATATTCCATCCCTAAGTGTTCTTTCTATTCTTGTTCTTCTCATAAGTATTTTAATTGTCTAACTTTGCTTATAGAATTGTTTTCATGTTTTATCCCTCTTTAGGTATATACTAGCTATTATGAAACTTACTGGTACTGCGTACAATGATAATTTGTATTCTCAGCTCACTATTTGCCTACCTACTGCCAATTTTATAATGAAAGAAGAAAACATGTTTTCAAAGCAAAAGAGAGTGTGAAAGAGGGGCAGAGTGTGGGAGGTAGAAAGTACACAGATTACAGTACTGTCAGATTCTCAAACATTACCTCTTTTCTTTGCAGTAAAGATAAAAAATATGAGATAGTTCTCTTGAATATTTTGAAAGTCAATTAACTCATTTATATAAATGCCTCTTATTATCAAACTCTTATTTACATAATAATAAGGACTTCAACTGGTAAGACTGAAGCCACTCATATTTTCTTGAAATGCAAATTGGCCCTGGATACCTTAAGTAGATGATACTCTGAAATCAGGCCATAGCACCTAGGGTAGGAGAGGTGAAGAAATGGAAGCTCTAACTCAAGAAGAATATTTGGCTACTGCAGTAGCAGTGTTAAAATGTTTCCAGTTTTTTAAAAAAATTAAAACACATTTTGTTCAATAAATCCGATTAGCAAAGTTGTTAATAGCATTCCAAAAAATTTAAAACACGCTTTACTTGGCTATCTTCATTTCCATTAGGGCTAAATTTTGGCATTTTGCTTATAACTATTTCCTGAGAGAGTGTTAAGTAACCATTATGTAAAAAATTATAAAAGTATATATAAACAATGAACATGAATATATATAATAAACATATATGTTGTCTTAGACTCTTTCTATTTTTCTTTTCCATAAATTCTAACAAATCATAGCTAGCATATTAAACCTATGTATTTTGGCCCCTTAAACTTTGTATAATAAAGTAGTTCATTAATTCTAGGAGGTGATATTACATAGTGATTAAAAGTAGACACACCTGGATTCAAATCTATATTCTGCACTCATTAATTATGTAACTATTAAATAGCTGCTTCATAACTTTGAAACTAAGATTACATGTATGTCTGTAGCTCATCTGTGCTGCTATCACAAAATGCATTAGACTGGGCAACTTATAAATAATAGAAGTATATTTCTCATAGTTCTGGTAGCTGAGCAGTTCAAGATCAACATCTAGTAAGGCTCCAGTCTTTGTGTCCAAGATTGCACCTTGAACAGTGGTCCTGCAGAGAGGTGGAACACTATTCTCACAAGAAGGAAAGAATGGAAGGCAAAAGGGGTGATTGCTTTGTGAAGCCTCTTTAATAAGACCTTAATCCCATTCTTGAGGGTGGAACCCTCATAATCTAATCACCTCTTAAAGATATGTCTTCTAATACCATTACCTTGGGAATCAAGTTTCAACAGATCAGTTTTTGTGTCTGATTATCAGACTTCCTCATCTTAACTTAAAACTTTCAATCCTTTAGACAAAGTTTCATTTCATTAACCTATTACAAATCAAAAAAAAAAAAAATCTTTAAACCCTTCTATAATCCGTAATCTCGTCCTTCTCTTCTAGATGTTTTGCCTTTTTGGGCCGAACCAATGTATGCCTTCCATGTATTGATTTATGACTTTACATGTAATTCCTGTCTCCCCGAAATGTATAACATCAAATGTAGCCCAGTCACAGAGAGACCACTTGCTCAAGGCTTCTTGGGCATGGCTCCGGGCCATGGTCACACACACTTGTCTCAGAATAAACCTCTTTAAATTATTTTACAGAGTTTGGGTTCTCCTCCATTGACATTAGTATATACCAGTGTATTTACCACACAGAACTTCCCATTATCTCTGCTGATTGGCAAGCTTTCTGGGAACCAGTATTTCACCCCATTCCTATTTCTAGCTATAGTCAAATAGATAAATTGAGGACCAAGGACTTGACCATGGACAAACCTTAGGATAGCTAATGACCTATGCATTACAAACATGGCATGAAAACATAAACTGCCCAATCAGATTCTATCTCTTGGATATTTTCACTAAGAAACAACAAAAAATAAATCATGGTAGTAGGGATAGAGGCAGAAGAGGAATAATGAAGAAACACAAGAGGAAAAACTGAAGGCAAGCTTAATAGAAGAAACTACAAATAACAAGAACAGTTGAGGTACAGAAAATATAAAGACTAGAAAGTAAGAGGCATTTATCAGAAAAGAGGGAATAAGAAGCAGATTTAGAGTTATTTATTCCTACATGTAGCAGATCCTGAACAGAAGCTCGAGCAACTACCTCTATTAAGGGGCCTCTGGCTGGCTTAGATTCAGAAATAATCATCACCCTCTACTAGTCAAGAATCACAGGTTTTCAATTCAGGCTTCAATAAACCAGTATGATTTGAGTTGATTTGAGGATGCCTACACAAAATAGCTCGATAACATCTGATTTGGGATAGAATTCAAATGGGATTTAAATCCCACACAACTTAAACAGTATAAATGTATATTCTTAAAGGATTAGTCCATAAACCCATGAGATTCAAATTGAGCAGTTTAATTGTAATGTTAATTGTTTTCTTTTATTACTTGACTTTGGTTTAAACAAATCACCAAAACTAGATAAAATCAAGTGAATGCTAATTAGCCATCTTGTCAGACTACAAATCTTCAAGATATTTTTTAAAACTCCACCTTACATAGTACTTTCAGTCATGGAAAAAAAAAACAAGTTATAATTTTTGGGTTTTTTAATCTCATTTTATTTTTATTTTTATTTTAGAATATCATGGGGGTACAAACACTTTGGTTACATATATTATCTTTGCATGGCCTAAGTCAGAGCTATTATATTAGTATGCCCAACTCCCAGAAAGTGCGTACTGCACCCATTAGGTATGAATTTACCCATACCCTCTTCCCCCCTCCCACCTGCCCGACACCGGATAAATGTTACTTCCATATATGCACATAAGCATAAGTGTTGGTTAATTAGTGCCAATTTAATGGTGAGTGCATGTGGTGCTTGTGTTTCCATTCTTGTGATACTTCACTTAGAAGAATGGGCTCCAGATCAATCCAGGATAATACAAGAGGTATTATTTCACCATTGTTTTTTGTTGTGGCTGAGTAGAACTCCATGGTATACATATACATATACATTTTATTAATCCACTCATGTATTGATGGACACTTGGATTGCTTCCACATCTTTGCAATTGTGAATTGTGCTGCTATAAATATTTGAGTGCAGAAGTCTTTATTGTAGAATGTCTTTTTTTTTTTTTTTCCTTTGGGTATATACCCAATAGTGGGATTTCTGAATCAAATGGTAGTTCTACTTTTATTTCTTTGAAGTATCTCCATATTGCTTTCCATAGAGGTTGTACTAATTTTGTAGTCCCACCAAGAGTGTATATGTGTTCTTATCTCTCTGCATTCATGCAAATATTTGTTGTTTGGCACTTCATGGTGTTGCTGAACTTTAAAACCTTATTTAGCAACTAAAACAATTTACTGTTTTTCAAAATCAGTCATCTGTAAAGAATGGATTTTATTGTTCACTAAGGTGGTGTAAAATAACCTGTTCTATGCTCCCAGTGGCATATTCTTCAGAGGAGTTCTAGAAAATCTCATGTATCATTGAAGTAACTCCCAAGCTACATAGGGTGACTAACTTGAAGACCATAATTTAGATGATATTTTAAAATTTTCTGCTTGAATCCTGTGCCTTTTATTTCATTGTATGAGGAGTTTAGAAGATTGAGTGAGAATACTGTGTTTTCTTAAGATTTATATCTATGGTATTTTTTTTAGTGTGTCAACAATGAACTTTACCTAGTTTTGACACTCTTCTATCATGTCAACCAAATAATTTGTTTTATTACAATGCCTGGATATAACCAGCAGATCCTTCCAAATAGCAATAATGTTAAAATCTAATGCATATAGAATACTCTCTGTATTTCAGGTGCCATTTTAAGCTCTTTATTAATTCAAGTAATCCTTAAGATTCATTCTGATAAGGTAACTGACACACAAAGTGTTAAGTAATTTGTTCCTGATTGCATACCAAGTAAAAAGTGAATCCAGAAAATGTATAGATATAAATGCCTATAATAGAAAGAAAGAAATATCTATTACACATAATTTAAGGTAACATCTTAGAAGCAAAAATAAAATAAAAGAAAAGAACAAATAAAACCCAAAGTAAATAGGAGGACAAAATAATGAAGCTTACAGTAGAAATCTAAATTATAGACACACAGAAATAATATGGAAAATCAATGAAACCAAAAACAGGTTCTTTGAAAAGATCAATAAAATAGATAAACCTTTAGCTACACTGACCATGGTAACAAGAGAGAATATACAAGTTACCAAAATGAGCAGTGAAAAGAGAGCATTAATAAATCCTTAACAAAATTTAAAATGTTATAAGGGAATATTATAAGCATTATTTCAACAAATGAACCAACTTAGATATAATGGACAAATTCCTGATAAAACCAAACTATCTCAAAAATAAATAGAATTTGAATAGATAAATATCAAATAAAGAAATTGAATTGGTGATCTGCAAGATGGCAGAATAGGAATATCTTCCATGGATATCCACCCACAACAAAAATAATTTGGCAGCCATCAATTGACAAACGTGCTTTTGTGCACTCTGGGATCTAGGTAGAAGGTTGTGAAACATAGTGGAGCCCAGGATTGAGGAGGTCCGTTTTGAGAAGGCAGGTTCGTGCCCAAGTGGTAGACTCATAGAGCATGGTCCTGGCTACAACCTAGAAACAGCCCCATCCCCTGGTGGACACAGGCACAGCCCTGTTTGTCCTTGTTCCTGTCACCAGAACCTTCTGCCAAGAGACCTGGGAGGAACCTCACTTTCCCATGGGTATTACTGGATGTTCTACCCTTCAAATAAAGTTTTCAAGTTTAAAAGAAAATCCATAACAATTAGAGAAAGGTAAAACAGTCTTTACATGAGGAAGACAGGATCTTATTTTAAAAATCCTAAAGAATCTACAAAAATACTACTATGTAACTTCAGTGATTTTGCAGCTTATGAGATCGATATATAAAAATCATCATATCATTATATAATGAACAAATACATTCCAAAAAATGGAATTGAGAAGACAATTCCATTTGTAATAGTATCAAAACTAATACAATGCCTAAGAATTAATTTATCAAAAGAAGTATCATACCCATACATGAAAAATTACAATACATTACTGAAAGAAATTAAACAAAATCTAACAAAACTGAGAGATACATCGTATTTATAGAATGTAAGACTCACTATTGGATAGCAGTTCTTTCAATTTGATATATAAACACAGTGTAATACCTATGAAAATCTTGGAAAGCTCCTTTATAGAAATTGTCAAACTGACCTTAAAATCAGCATGTAATTACAACACGAATATCACTTAAAACAGCTAAATGTATAATTCTGTGATTTCAACCAATGTTAATATGGGCAATATTTGGAGATATAATTCATAGCTACATACAGTCCAGTATTGCTGTAAAACATCTTACAATGCATAGGACCATCCCTCACAACAAAGAAGTATTGGGCCTCAAATATCACTGATTTAGAGTGAGAAAATGAGAAACCCTGATTTAATTGCATTAAAAGAACTAGAATAATATCTCCATCCTTCCATACATGCTATCCCACTACAGCAAAAATACCTTGTAAGAGAAAAGAGAAAGCAACCTTTCACCCTTTAAATACCTTAATGAATACTGCCAACTCTGGCTGTAAAAAAAAAATATATATCTTTTTTATTATTACATGTCTTAAAAAACTTTCTTCATTTCATGCACAGTTTCTTTGAATATTCAGTGAACTTTTCATGGTTACATCTTACCAGCATGACAGCTGTTTACATTTGCATATGTCTACTTTAAAAAAACACTAAATATTTAAAAAATAATTCTCAGATAATAACATTTCACATATTTCTTATGCTTTGGGGCATCTGTGTGTAGTCTCTGTGTATTAAAAACATGTATTAAGAGTGCCTTAAAATGGTAACTTACTATGTCATTTCTGTCTACCAAAGTGCTGATTTATCATCTTTTCCCCTTTATATATATTAAACAGAATAGAAGTCCCGAAGTACTTAACCCCTATTTAATTCAGGTCTATGAGATTCTGTGCTTCTAGGCTTCTCAGAGAACAGATTGCTTTCGGAAATTTAGTGTAAAAATGTAATAGTACAATTGACCAACTACATTTACACTAAAATATACAAATTTGATTTTCCTCTAAAAAGTTATTATTTGGCTCTGAGGTAAAATAAATTTATATTTATAGTATACAGTATTATAATATGTCATTTTAATATTAATATCATAGAAAATGATGTACCTCAAATTTAGATATAAAAACAAATTTCCGTCTTAGCTCACTGATAAAAATTAATGTCCTGTAACAAACTTTTAATAGGACATGAAATGGCATGGTAAGTACTTCCCATGACCTTTTGCCACATACCAACTTGTACTTTGGATCAAGGTTTGAATTGTTAGCCAAGAGAAAGTGAAACACATGATCAATATCGTAACTTTTAATTCATGTCGTGATAATTAGATCTAACAAAAAGTCATCTCTCTATCATGATATTTCCTTGCCATTATTATTATAATAATGGAGTAGTTTTTTCACTGTTGTCTTTTCTTTACAAATAGTTGAGTAAAGTGCAGCACTTTAGAAATTATGAAAATGGCTGTGCCATTTACAAAACCTATAAGTTTCATTGATTGCTGCTTTCCTGATTCATTCTATAGTTGGCTGAAATGTTACCTTCTTATTGATAAAAGTCTACCAGGAGGCATGGCAATAGAAGCTATTGATGAAATGTCTAAGGAGGAAAATGCAATTGTGATTTACTGTGAAACTCTACTTGGGAATGTGTTTTAAGACTTCACAGTTGATAGGTAGCTTCATTTGTTTTCTCCTGCTTCTAAGCCAGTGTTTTATGCCATAGGTGATTACTGTAGGATTTTGCAATGACAGTTTCCAAATGTGTTTCCTGCAGATACTATTGAGGAATATAGCCTCTTTCCTAACACTCTTTATCTTAACTGAAACATAAGTTTTCCCCAGAACCACAAGCATTTCTATCCTTTTCCCAGTGGAGGTTAATAATGGAAATAGCTACCATCTTTTTGAGGGATAACCAGTGTCTAATCCACTACTCAGCATTTCATAGATAGTGTTGTATTTATCAGAATAATCATCCCCCAAGTTTGACATTATTATTCCAATTCTATAGAACCTGTGACTCAGATGACCTTAATAACTTGTTTAATGTTACAAACCTTGTATGTGGGTTGTACAGAGCATTTGAGTTGTAAAACATGCTCTTAACACAGTGGTTAAGAGCTCTTTGCCCACTTGCCATATATCATAATGCCATGAAGTGGAGGAAATATCAGTAATCTCCAGGCCATTACTACTGTTTCCTGTTTCCTTTGCTTCCACCCTCATGCATTTTTTTTTTGAGTCTTATGTCATTGTACTAAGCTTCTCTCTGTTAATTTATTGATGTCATCTATAAATCTCCTGGGCACTATCTAAACTGAGCCTTTGTCCCTGGCCTTGGATGATTTTAATAGCCATTTTGACAACCTATGTTATATAATACTTTGATATTAATGTCTCTTAATGTCTCTAAGGCCCTGAAAATCCACCCCAGGTAACCAAACCCAAGGATGTGGCTAGACTTTCTTATTGTCCCCAAATGCTTTGTATTTGAAATATGAAACTCCAACATCTCACTATTAACACAACTGGTTGTTTTTCCATCTCTATTACTTTTACTACTTCTTTTCTTTATCTCATTATATGTCATGTATCCTCTTCTTGTATCTTAATCTATTAACTCCATTTTTAAGTTACTTTCTTGATATAGCAAAATCATAACATAAAAAAAGTCTTCTATTAAATTTTAATAATTATGTGCTAAACACTTTATATGTTACCACACTGAAGATTATAGAGGTGAAGCAAAGCATCCAAATTCATCTAGGAAGTAAATGACTAAATAGAATAAGAAAACATGTTTCCTGTGTGATTCCAAAGTCAAGTCTTTTCACTGCACCATGTTGCCACTATGGCAAAAGTATAATTTTTAAATCATCTTGCACATTTATTTTTTGGTAAGAATTGAATAATTATTCACTTTATGAGGCTAAAAATTAATTTTTTGGGGGGATAAAAAATAGAGATATTATAATAGGGTTTTTTGCCCTCAAAAGGTTACAGGACATACAGAGTCTATCAAAACAAAATTTTATGGAGGAAGCAAGTGAGAATATCTAAGAAGCTCACTTAGGGATGAAAAGCTGTGGAGAAACACTGCTGTAAGGTCACGTTTTCAAGCTACAGCCGAGTCACTAGTATTGCTTATGTTCTACCTGTATTATTCCAGTCAATTCGCATTCTCGTTCACTTCAATTTTTACTTCAAATTTTATTGTTCCTGAGACTCCTCACCCTCTCAGCAAACAAATATATGCAAAAACACACACATTATTGCACACAGAATTAGTAGATAACCTCACATCTTACCTCATGGAGAAAAATGAAATTTTAAATGAGCTATTTCTCAATAGCTTGCCCCTACTTACCTGCTATCCTTCTATATGAAACTAAACCAACCAAAAGCTGACCACACGTGAAAAGCTGACCACACGTGAGCATCTGACAGAAAAGGAGAAATGCACTTTAGTGAAGAAAAAGTAGCTGAACCCAATGGATGAGTGTTTTTTTTTATTCTTAAAAGAATGTGTGAGCTATATAACAAGCATTAAATTTAAAAATGCTTTGCTGTCCAAGTCATAAAATATCTGTGATAAGCTGTTTGTATACAGGAAATTAAACATTACAATACATTTTTGAAGAAAAATGGATTAGTTGATAAGGGGTACGCTTATGTCATTGGAATCTTTGTATCCAGACAAAATATATAAATCCAATATTTACTTAGCTATAGATATTCCACAAACCATTGATTTCTTGGGAAGGAAAGTGAAACTATCCCATTCACAAAAACACAATGTTTCTAAGCCAAGTTGAGGTCTGCAAAATAAATTACTTTTCAGAATGGGAAGACAAGTGTCAATAGGTTTACTTCAATGTAAACATATAATAGTTATTAATACACTGGAAACTAAACTTAGGTCATATTTAATAGAAAAAAAATCATGGCAAAGTGATTCCACACTGACAACAAGAGTGGATTTGGAGATCAGAAATTTGATGTCATTTTCCAAATATATGACACTGAAGATATTTTAGAATTTTTCAGATGTTCCAAAACTTAAATTATATTTCATCAAAATTGATTCATCCCTTTGTATTCCGCATCTTTGTTAATGGTTCCTACCCCCACTATTTGTCCACATAAGAAACTTTTTCCTTTTCCTTTTTTTCTAACTCTGACATACAACTATAATTGTCCACATCCGCTGTACTATGCCTTTAACGTATACAACCTTGAATTTTTTCTCTTTTTTCTATTCTCATGGCCATTCTCTTAGTTTGTTGAACTTTCATCCTCCTTTCCTTATTTTATTTTTCTCCCAGTTTATTTCTATTCCTCAAATATCTTTACTATTTGAGTCATCTCTCAATAGAGTGATCTTCTAAAAGCATATGACTTGTCATGCATTTACCAATGACTCAATATGATGCAGAAGTAAATCTCAATACTTTTGTGAATGTCTGCTTCCTTTTCTCGAAACATCCTCTTTTCCACTTTATTTCTCTGCTTTGCAAACTCTTAGTCATATTGCAAGATATAGGCAAGGTTTCACATAATAAAACAAGTCTTCCCTGAGCTCATAAATATTATTATAGAGCATATTCTATTACATTGTTCATGTTTACTTGTCTGTTAATGCACATAATAATCATATAGTATAAATCTCTTTGTGTATGCACCTGTAAAGTATAATACTTTACCATAAAGTACAATTATAACATAATACTTCCTACATCATGGGATTTTATGAACACTGAATGAGTTATCTATGCAAATTTCTGCCAATAGTGCCTCGTGAACAACATTCTATTGTTGCTGTTGTTTTAAATTAATTAATTTATTTTTAAAATTGGCATAAATCATATGTGTTTATTGTGTACAGCATGATGTTTTGAAGTATATATATAGTAGAATGGTTAAATATAGCTAATTAACAAATGTGTTATCTCATATCAACATCATTTTTGTGGTGAAAACATTTAACATCCACTCTTAGCATTTTTCAAGAATACAATATATTGTCATTTTTCTTGTAGTAGAGCCTGTGCCTTATTCATTATCATATCTCCAATACCCAGCAAGCATGTCACTTAATGAGTTCAATAACTCTTGAATGAATGCTATAATTTAGTAAGATTTTTCAAATAAAATAATTTAAGACCTTTTAACGCATTTATAGTCAAAAAATAAGATTTAGAGACATTGGAGATATTGTAGGTCAAATAAGGACTATTGTTAAATTATAGATTATTAAACACAGTAAAACATTGCCCCCCAAAGTTGTCAATAGTCTATGCCAAAATGCCACTATCTTATTTGGTATAGCTCTTCAAGATAATATAAAATCCTAAATACTTGAAAGCTCTCAATATAAGACTCTGGTCCAGCCCTAGACTAATGGTAGCCAGCTCCCAAATCATAAGAATAATCATTGAATTTTGTAACCTTTTAAAACACCTTATTGACTATACTAAACAAATATCTCCATCCAAGACAAAGATGCCTAGCAAAATTCTTCAATTAAACAAATGTTTATGGTGAGTCCAATCTGTGTCAATCATTGTGCTTGGCATTGAGACAGTGGCTAACTAAATGAACATGATCCTTCCAACAAAGAGATATGTGTTTATGGGGAAGACAGACATTAAACAAAAATAGCTCTTTCCTCTAAAATATTTCTCAAATACAGACCTTACAAACAAGATATTCATAGATTCATAGAGGGCATATGTTACTATTTGTTATTTATCACTTTTATCTTCAGAATTTTCACCAGAAACCATGTTCAGAATGTTAACCAGAAAATCATACAGACAGCTTTCCAAGATGCCATACAGTTCCTGGAAATAGACTGTTAGGTGCTTTAATGATGGTGTTGGTATGTGTATCGAATTCTTCATGAACTTATACTAGAGGGACAGAATAGGTGTATGTGTATCGAATTCTCCATGAACTTACACTAGAGGGACAGAATAGGTTCTTTTTTTAAAATTACAGAATATTCCAGGGTACAAATTTTTTGGTTACATAAATTGTTTTTGTACCATTTGAGGCAAAGTTTTAAGTTGCCCATCCCCCAGATAGTATGCATTGTACCCATTAGGTATGAATTTATCTATCCTCTACTCCCCCCACCCAGCTGCCCAACACCCGATGAATGTTACTTCCATATGTGCACTTAACTGTTGACCAATTAGTTCCAATTTAATGGTGAATACATGTGGTGTTTGTTTTTCCATTCTTGTGATACTTCATTTAGAAAAAATGGTCTGCAGTTCCATCCAGGTTAATACAAGAAATATTAGCTCACCTTTTTATGGCTGAGTAGTACTCCATGGTATACATATAACATGCTTTATTAATCCACTCATATATTGATGAGGACTTGGGTTGTTTCCATACCTTTGCAATTGTGCATTGTGCTGCTATAAACATTCGGGTGCAGGTATCTTTTTATAGAATGTCTTTTTTTCCTTTGGGTAAATATCCAGTAGTGGGATTGCTAGATCAAATGGTAGTTCTACTTTTAGCCTTTTGGGGTATCTCCATACTCCTTTCCATAGAGGTTGTACTAGTTTGCAGTCCCACCAGCAGTGTATGAGTGTTTTAATTTGAAGTTAAACATCTTCTGAGCACTAAAGGCTAATTAGTGTTCTTGGGTAACTTGTCTCTGGGCAAAGACATGGCAATCAATAAGCTCGAATCACCCTCTGCAGTTCCTGTAATGGCTCAACCTGAATTTTCTGTGTGTCAGTTTCCTCATAATGGATGGCACTGCTACAGAGAACATTTTTCTTCACCTGTAGCCACTCGCTCAAGTTGGCCATGTTGGGTCTCTTACTTCTAGGAAAGAAAATGCTTCCCTCTCAAGATTTCAAAGTCCCTAAACTGAATAAGTGATGGCCAGTCACAACATCTTAATCTCAGTTGTCCTGCCTGTTGATCTTCAACATAGTATACAGCAAACATTGAGAATATTGGCTTCATGGGTAGGAGGAAAGAGTCCCCTAACACACTCACTTGATCTCACCAGAGCTGATTGTAATGCAGAATCCAACTCTGAAAGACAAGGAAGTAGCCACCACTCATGTGAGTGCATTTTTCTTTCTGATCTCATCACTGACATTTCCTCTGCTTTGGATTTTTATAAAGACACTATGAAAATATTACAGCACACATTACCTACCAGATGGAGAGAAAAGCCCTTCTAAAGTTTTAAAACAACACTAAGTCTGGCAATCAAGAAAAAATGTAAGCCACATGTTTGGTGGACAGCCTTCACAGACTACTCAATTTGAGAGCAATGTTTACCACTTCTCTATTTTTCACTCTCTAGTGTTTGGCTTATATTTACTCTGGCTCATTTCGGTTTCAGAAGTTTCAACGTGACCCAGCTTGAATTCCCCAGTGCTCTGTGCTCACATGGCTCCTCTGGACTTTATTTCAGGAATGAATGATTGGACAGGGAAAAGGAGGGATGAAAGGATGTCAGGCTCCGAACATCCAACCCTGTGTTATAAAACGTGGAATAAGGCTAGCTAGCCGTTAACCTTAAACAGCCAAGTGATTTTACTTCAGAAAGTTGTCATACATGTGACTCCATCAAATTCATCTAATAAGTAATCATTTGGGTCCATTTTACAGAGGAAGAAAAACTCCTAGGAAGGCTAGTCTAATGCAGAAATTTTACTCTAACTTGGGTTTTATTCCATATTTCATGTTCTTTGCACCATATCAGATACCCACCAATAGTTGAAGTTCTGAGGAGTTCACATATTTTCTAAGCAATAAAATGTTATATTGATGTTAATCTATATATTTCTAAGATATAGTTACAACATAAATTAACTTTTATCACAAAGTGAACATATTTTATCAAAAACTGTAAGTATATTTCTCCTTATTAGACAACATATATCGAAAGCAATCCTTATTGTGTATGTGTGTATGTGTGTGTGTACACCCACACATACACACACATTTTATGTATATGTGTATGTATGTGTGTGTGTGTGTATATATATATATATATATAGCATTAGGCTTTACTGTACAAGAGTTTCTCGTATATTTAGTTCAACTCCTGCTTTGGTAGATAAAGAAAAAGAGGTTCAGATTAAGTGATTTACAGTTTATTCAACTAATAGGCATAAACTGACAGCTTAAACCACAACTCTATAACTTTATTTCTCTTTCTACTATATTTGAGCCTTTTTATATTTTCACAGAATGTTCAGGTATGAGCAACATTTTATACAAAGGTATGTGCAACATTTTACACAAAGGGAAACATACATAGAATGAGAGAGAGAGAGAGAGATTCATCTTTGCCGCTCTCATATGGTTAATTATTGACAAGGATAGTACTAAAACCTAACGGAAAATCTACTAGGCTGAGTGAGCATAAGCATGTCATAATTGAAAAGTTAGACTAAGTGTTTATTTTCTGTGTCCAAAATTTTATTGACTTCTAAATTTGGAACATGGGTAAAATTTACAGGCTGTCAGTAATTTTCACTTTCAAACCTCTACCACAAAATCATAAATAAAGATTGTTTGAAAAATATAATCATCATAATTCTGGAATGGTCTAATTAAGGGTTCACAGTGTCTAAATATTTTTTTATTCTAGGCCACATGTTTATCAGGGTTTGTTTGTATGTATCCACATCCTACATCCTAGCATTATTGTCTTGATCAAGTACTGACAGATCTGACTAAGACACAGGGAAACCATTTATAATCTTTCAGTTTCTATACTGACCTCTATTATTTTCCAGCAACAAATGCAGCTCTAGTTTAGAGTTGTGATCATATTTATCATTAAAACACTATTTATCCTTTTAAAAAAGTAGTATCTTAGATTTTATTGAACGGAGTTATTTTTAAATAAATCCAAGAGAACATTTGTTAAAATAGCATATCTACCCTTCTTTTCAATACCTATTTTCTTAGGTTTAAATTTGCTTTAATAACAGAAGAAACTTGGGTTTATCTGTAATAATAACTGATATCATTGAAAGAAGGCAGGACACAACAGAGAGGATTAGTGTTATCCTGTCTCTTATTTTAAGTAGCTGTATAACCTTGCAAAATACATGTTGGTTTTGAGGGTCTTACTGCTTTTCATGTCTAGAAAATATGCCTTTAGTGTTAAATTAGATGTGAATAAAATGTTTTCCCTCCAACATTGCTAACATTTGTAGAGTGTTTCCTGTGAACCAGACACTATTCTCTAAATTTTACATACATAATCTTATTTAATCTTTACATAACTCCTTAAAAATAGTTGTTACTTCACAGATATAACTATTGAGAATCAGAAAAGTTAATAATTAGCTGAGGGTCACAGAACTACAATGTAACAGAACAGGGGTTTATGCTTACATATCTCTGAGAACTGAGTTTTCTGCCTTACTATACCCAACCCCAAACCTCAGGGAGATTTTTCATTACATGTGAACACTAAAACACTCAAGGATAGGAGACAAGAGTATTAAAATTTAAATCTCCCCCTCCTTGTCAGAAAATGGAAACCTATACTTGCATGTTCAAATGATTGGAAACATATTTGGATTATTGCAGATTGCATGCTGCATAAAAGTGATATAAATAAAAGCTTCATATTTTCATTTCTTTCCAAATTTAATAGGGTCTCCTAATTACTAAGACATTATTGAAACATATCTCAGACTAGTGAGATTCTCAAATCTTCTTGCATTTTAAGAACATAAAGAAAATGTAGTTTATTCTGAGAAGGTTGTCTTCTTTATGAATTAATTAATTAACTACTTATATCCTTAAATCTACCTACACTTGAAGATCTTTGAAGCCATACTATCTAGCATACTATAGATGAAGTCAGAAAGTCTGATACATTTGAGTATACGCTGACCCAGATATCTGATTATAGAAAATTAAATGGTATTATATCATATCTAGGGATATTTTAAAATAAAGCCATTCTGTGACAATCATATGAATAACTATGCAAGATATTCCCCCTTTTGCAGTAAACACAGCCCTGGCCCTAGTCTAATGTATCACAGTGGACTGCAATAAAACACTTGAGAATGCTCTGCTAATTAATTACAGTTTATAAAAATAATAACAATTGTCTCCCATACATTACCTAATGTCTCCACATGATGAATCCTCAATAGTGTATGTGTGCCTGTTTTTGACAGCCTCTATTTTTCTTTCCTAATAGGCCATCATTTATTTTACTGCTACTATGTCTTCACTACTAGAAGAAGTCTTTTAGTCACACACTGTAAATAGTAATCACATCTTCCCAAATACAAGTGTGATGTCCCTTTCTCAGTATTTGACAGTTCAGTAGAAAATGGTGTGTTGTTCTATTTCTTTTGAGCAGAGGTATCTTAACTAAATTGTTCCTTATATGAAATTGCTGTTTGGCCCCTGCTCCCTAATCCCTGGATTCTGATTATTCTGAAGCCAGCTTTTCTAGCCTTCTATAGTTGCTCTAGGAAATTTTCTCTTTTATCTCCCTTTTCTCGGCCTTGAACCAACTTTGTAATTTTCAACAAACAAATTAATAAAAGTGTAAACAAAATAAAATATAAAATTGTACCAATAAAAGAAGAATGAACAGAATTAGAATATTTCCTTTTACATTCATTCAATAAGTTATATAATACTTATTAAATGTGATATGCTCTCAGAGGTAGATGTACAGAGCTGACATAACCAAAAATGAATCCTTATCTCAGAGAGATTGTATAATATATGAAAGAAAATAATCAGGCCTAGTAGATGATATGAGGCATCCACATAGGCGATTTAATGTATGATAGAGAATATGATAGAATATCATATAAAAGACCTAAATACATTGCTGTGGGATTTTTTAATAAAGTAAAATTAATTATGGCTTAAGGGACAAAAGAAATCAGAGTGATATTTAAAAGCGAAACAACATACATTAGACATGAAAACAGAAAACTCACAGTGAAGTCACAACTTTGTAGACAGAAATATGAATAAAATAATGGAAGTGAGAAAGTATAGGGATGTTTTAATCAATAGGTCATTTAGACTAGAAAGCCAACTAAGTTTTAAAGAGCAAGAATAAGAGGTCACAAAATAAATTGGAGATGAGATCTCAGAAGGTCTTGAGTGAATTTATTTGGAACAAAATTAGGAGTCAATATGGTTTAGGAAGAAGAGCCAAAGAGTTCTGTGAAAAATAGATGGGGGCATCAGAGAAGATGAGAGTCCTATTGGGAGACCATCATTTCTGTCTCCCTGAGACTGAGTGTGAGCTAGCTGTTAACATTCTGATCATGCCTGGTCTTATAAACAGGGACCCCTTTTATTCTCTTATGTTTTTCATTAGTTTTTCTAATTAACAAAACCCTTTGGTAAATCATTCCATTTTAAAATAACATTCAATTTTTACAGAAAATGTACAAAGTCTATTCGTGTCAGCAGAAATTGAAGAACAGGTATTGTTTGAATTTTGTGCATCACTGATATATGTATTTTAATGGATTCTAATCTTAAAAGCACAAAGAATTCTCCTGGAAGACTTATTTTTTTCTCTCTCTAATTTGCTATCCCTTTCTTTACTCCTATTAATTTGGCTCTAATTTTTAATAGAAACATTTCCTTCTTTATACACTAGGTAATAATTTGGCCACCAACCTACTTAGAAGGTCATTTGTATTATGCCGTCTCTTTCAGTGCAGAGAATGACACTAGGACAATCCTTTCTCCTAGCACACTCCACATGGACACTATATAGATAGTGCTCTAACTGTGTGTCATTGAATCATTTGGCATGTAGTAAGTAAAATGTGTTTAGGCACCAAGTCTAGCCTGGGAAAAGGCTTCCTGATATCATCTAAAAAGCCATATGTAGAAAGCCACATGTAGACAATAGTAGCTGAGACATCTTTAAAGTTTAAGACGTATCTTTTTTTTTTTTTTTCGAGACAGAGTCTCACTCTGCTGCCTGGGCTAGAGTGCCATGGCGTCAGCCTAGCTCACAGCAACCTCAAACTCCTGGGCTCAAGTGATCCTCCTGCCTCAGCCTCCCAAGTAGCTGGGACTACAGGCATGCGCCACTGCGCCCGGCTAATTTTTTCTATTTTTAGTTGTTTGGCTAATTTCTTTCTATTTATAGTAGAGATGGGGTCTCACTGTTGCTCAGGCTGGTCTTGAACTCCTGACCTCAAGCAATCCTCCCTCCTGCCTTGGCCTCCCAAAATGCTAGGATTACAGGCGTGAGCCACCACGCCTGGCCAAGACATATCTTAAAACATGCTGACTTAATAATCACACAGTATGCTTTTGCACACATTGTTTTGTTCTTCTCTCTTAAATAAATAATTGCATTTAAGAAAACATTCTACTGCTTACAGTACTCCTACAGGAATAATGAAAAATCAAAATATCAAATTAAATGGGAAAAGGTCTCACAGATATTACCAAAAGATGACAATAATTGTTCTGTTTAAATGTATAGTAATGCTAAGAGATTTATAGTGCCATATTATTTGGCACATACTGCTGTCAGGCATAATGTAATCTAAAATCCTGGAAAAATATCCCAGTTAAAGTGGTTAATGCTTGCTCACGGCAAACATTATAAAATCTCAGTGAGGAATGCTTTTGGATGATTGGCAACTGTGTACAGAATGAGCCGTGGTAGGGTTTTCCTTTCCTGCCAGCATGGTCTAGTGCTTTCTCCCAAGGGCTCTTTGTTATTCTGAAAGGGATTCCACAGAAATATTACAGAATACTAAAAATTTGCTAAAACAAACTTTAATGAATACTAACAGATACTTGTTTTTAATTAAAAGGTCAATATATCCTGGACAACAGATGGCCAAATCTGTTTATGGAGTACGTGGGACATAAATAGGTTTTAATGTTAGTCTTGCTGTTACTTTTATTGCAAGTGGCACTTGTCTTTCTCCAGAGTATAATGTGCTCTGTGGATGTTACCACATCCATCCTCACAGCATAGTGAGCAGAGGTCAACTGTTATTATATGGCATTTGCAGATGTAAAAAGAGAAACTTTGAGAATTTATTAATACGTGACTTGATCAAGGTCATCAAATGACCTGAAGCTGCAGCTGTTCTGGACCTATTAGGTTTCCTATTACTTTAATGAAGGGAACCAGTTAAATAGGGGACAGCAGAGGGAAAGGAGATTTTTTAAATGTCTACTTATAAGAATCCTAGTATATATAGTATTATTTAATCATAATAGCTCTGCAGATGGGAAAATTAGTTTTTTAGATATATACCAATGGTGTCCAAGTTCTTAAAGTAAGTAAAAGGGAAAAGGCAGAATTTGAATCAAAATGGTCTCTGTGACTCTTTTCACTTAATTTTGAAGGTTGAGCTTCACTACTATGGCAATTCATTTGTCTTTAACTGACAAGGGAACTGCGTAGAAACAGCAATAAAGAATTGGCTACATGGGCTTACAGAGGCAAGGGAAGAAGGAGGTAATTGAATACAACAATATCCAAATTTATTAATTTTTACTTTCTAGGCCTGGAAAGGCAGCTTGGTTTAATCATTCTAAATATTTTTCTGGGATCTTCCAGCTGTTGTATAGCATAGCTGGAAGCATTTTGAGGTTGACAGAGGATCGATCTTTTTCCCCCAACACAGGTTTTACAGATTTTTCTCTGAAGACCAAAACCCTGAACAGAAAGCCTACTATCCAGATTCCTTCTGCTCTTGGTAGAGGAGACTCCAGAGAGAAAAGCATGAAAAGGAAATACTATGGAAAATCTTATTACTCACTTCTCATGTAGACAATTCTAAATTAGCCATACCTGTGGCTCTCTCACATTTTGTTTTCAATTCAAAATGACAGACATTAACTTAATTATAATATAAAGCTTATAAGAATAAGTATTTATACATTTTTGATCATTGAGCATCAACTTTTATAAGGAAAGTTTTAAAATAAGAATCTTAAATCATAGGCTCTGTTTTGTGTGTGTGTTTGTGTGTGTGTATGTGTGTATGTGTGTATGAAGTGATAAGTAAAATACCCTGTTTCAAATAATTTTATTTGGGATATTATAAGAAAATCATATAAGTTCATAATCCCTGCCTAAGGGAAAAAGTAGCTAAGTTTCGATAACCATAAACCACTAAATGTTATTTTTTTCACACTAGCACGAAGAACTAAAACTGATTCAGCTCATGGCTCTGATATCAAAGAACACTAGAAAGGAGTACGAAATCTTGTTCTTATACCCATTACAAGATTGCTTTCTATAGGAAACACTAATCATTTGCCAGATATTTTACCCATTTTAATCCCAATACTAAGTGGATCATATCCAGCCAGTCCATAGTTTTGCCATCTAATTTAATATGAGAAGATTGACTAATAAAACTGAATAAACAGTGAATTTTTTATTTGTAATAATTATTGTTCCTATGAAATTGAAGTCACAGAAACTAAGGCATTATATTTACCAAATTGGAGAGACATAGGTGATCAAAATATATGGAGATAGAGAGAGCGAAAGAGAGAAAATGAGAGAGAGAGAAAGAGAAAAAGAATGAGGGAGAGAGAGGGAGGGAGGGAAGATTCTTGCTAGGTCTAGAAGATGATAAGTGTTTATTAATTTATCTATGAAAAAGAAAACTACTTATGCAAATGCTTCAAGAGAAAGCAAATATCCTATTCAAAATTTGGAAATAAAAACATTTCTAAATAAGAATTACTGAAGTATACCAGCTTGAGAAACAAGTGGCAGAGATGAGAAAAGTTATATAATTTTTATTTAGGGTACAATGTTGAGAAAAAAGTTAGCTTTAATGTCGCTTCATAAAATAGTTTACTGGATTAGGGTTTAATCACTCTTTTTCTCAGTTTAAAGATTGAGAAAATGAATAACTTTCAAAATAATGGCTCCCTTTTAATGCTATTTCTGAGTTCATTTAAATCACCCGCTTGAATTTCCATGAAAGTTATTTCAGAAAGAAATAGAGGAAAGATGACAGTTTATTTTGTTGTATGTACAACTCTGGAGGAAAAAATCAGATATTGCATATTTCAATATGAGTATTCATGATTCTTTTCTTGGGGTTTTGATTTTTCTTTTGAAATTTCCAACCAATTTTCTTCCAAATTCTTAAAAATAGATACAATAACTTATTTAAAGCTTTTGCTACTATTTCCATTAACTAGGTGACCTGTTGGTCTACTTCTGTTACTTTCTTTTGATTATAGATTGTATTTTCCTCCTTTTTTCCATATCTGGTAATTTTTAATTATATTGAGAACATTGCATATGAAAGAACTGTTAGAGACTAATGTATGGGTATTTCACAGAGACTAATATACTGATATTTTGCAAGCCCTTTCTTCTATCTGGAAATTAGGGTATGGGCTAATCTTTCTGATTTCTTTGGGAATTTAGTTAATCTTGGGTTTGTTACAGCTCCAACCAAATTTTACTTGTGATTATTACAACCACCAACCAACCCAATATCTCAGAAGCTCCTTCCTTTCTTTCTATCTCCCTTTCTTTTACTTCCTTTCTGCCTTCTTTGTTTTTTTATTTCTTTATTGCTAATGTTTTCATTTTCATGTAATATTGAACACAGAGGAAAGTTGCAAAAAATATTATAAGGCATTTTCATATATCCTTTAAATGGATTTACTAATGGTTTATATTTGTTTCATTTCTCTCTCTCTCTCTCTCTCTCTCTGTCTCTCCCCCCTCCCCCTTCTCCCTCTTGTACTTCTCTTTTCCCTCTTTTGTGGAAAACGTGTTTATATTTATATATACATTTTTTCTACGAACACTTAGAGAACCATTTTTTATGAACAACTCATAAGTTGAAGTGTTCCTTCACCCCTGAGAGCTCAACTGTGTATTTCTTTAGAGCAAGAACGTGACTACATAACCACACTGTATTTAACATGATTTAACATTTATTGAATATTACTCTCTAACCCACAGTCATTTGTAACTATATTTTTTCTGCCCAGGATGCAATCCTATATCAAGCATTGTATTAGGAGGTCATGCTTCCATAGTCTCCTTTAATCTATTAATAAAACAGTTAATCAGCCTTTCTTTTTCTTATCCTTTATAATTTTGAAGAGTACAGGGCAGTTATTTTGTAGAATATTTCTTAATTTATGTTTGTCTAATGATTCCTCATGACAAGATTTAGGTTACACATTTTATGGCAGGAATATTTTTTTTAATATCACGGTGTCCTTTTAAATGAATCCTATGGTGTGGGTCTGTTCCA
The DNA here is from genome assembly GCA_008086735.1 of Cheirogaleus medius. NCBI lineage: Eukaryota > Metazoa > Chordata > Mammalia > Primates > Cheirogaleidae > Cheirogaleus > Cheirogaleus medius. The sequence goes on from VBSM01001265.1 coordinate 19,054,999, forward strand.
ATATCGACAGTTAACGTCGTTAACATGATGTGCTTCATTGTAAAGTTCTTTTCCTTTTGTAATTGTGTATAACAGTTTGAGTCTTCTGAGAAAGAACACAGGATCAGATGTGAGAGAGATTATATTTGAGAAAAATGTAGAGAGGAAGTCAGAGAAGGCAGCAAAAGTCATCAGACCTAGACATGAAGGAGGAGGGGAAGGAAAGATGGTTGGGTAGAGAGGCTCTCAGCTTCAGCACAGTCTAAGAAATGTTTAGCTAGTGAGGGGGTCCTTGAGCCTAAGCTGCCCTTAAAGGGTCCACATCTTGCAGGGTGGATAATTCTTTGTTGTGAAGAGCTATCCTGTGCATCATAGGATATGCAGCATCATGCTTGGCCTCTACCCACTAGATTCCAGCAAAAGCCTCCAGTTGTGACAACAAAATTATGTCTCTAGATATCACCAAATTGCACATGGGGGTGGTGGTGGTAAAATTGCTTCTTGTTGAGAGCCATTGCTCCATATGTGTAGGTCTCTTTTTGTTCTCTGGCAAGTGTTAACATATCTCTGAAGTCCATTCTGCACACGTGAGATTCCTCCTACAGTTGTCTTTTCTTGAGTGATGATGTGTGACATTGCTAAAGCCTCACCTTTACTCTGTACGTAAAGCTTCTCTACAACAAGTGTTTCCTCTGGCATCTAATAAAGTGTGACTTCAGCCTAAAACATTCTCCACACTTATTGCAAACAAATCTTCTCCCCTCAGTGTGCTCTCTGATGTGTGATGAGGGTTACCTTATCACTAAATCCCCGCTCACACTCTCTGCACACATGAGACTTCTCCCCTGATGTTTTTTGAGGGCTGACTTCTGGATAAAGCCACGTCCACACTCCCTGCACACAAAGGGCCTCTCCTTTGAGTGAGCCATCTTGTGCCTTGCTAGATTTGCTTTCTGGCTAAAGCCTTGCCCACACAATGTGCAAACATAAGCCTTCTCCCCCGAGTGCGTTCTCTGATGACAGATGAGGTGTGACTTCTGTCTAAAGCCTCGCCCACATTCCTTGCACACAAAAGGCTTCTCACCTGAGTGGGTCCTCTGATGCGCAATGAGAGTTGACTTATGGCTAAAGCTTCGCCCACATTCCGTGCACACGTAAGGCTTCTCTCCTGAGTGTGTTCTCTGGTGTGTCATGAGAGCTGACTTAACACTAAACCTTCGCCCGCACTCAGCACACATATATGGGTTCTCTCCGGAGTGGGTCCTCTGGTGTGTGGTAAGGTTTGACTTATCACGAAAACCTCGCCCACACTCCAGACACACAAAAGGCTTCTCTCCTGAGTGTGTCCGTTTGTGTTTAATGAGGTATGATTTCTGACTAAAGCTCCGGCCACACTCACTGCACAAATGAGGACTCTCCCCTGAATGAAGTCTCTGGTGTTTGCTGAGAGTTGATTTATCTCTGAAGAGCTTCCCACAGCCCCCACACACAAAAGGCTTCTCCCATGTGTGAGTCCTCTGGTGTGTGAAAAGGTTTGACTTATCCTTAAAGCCTCGCCCACACTCCCTGCACACAAAGGGCTTCTCCCCTGAGTGAGTCCTGAGGTGTCTGATGAGGGTTGACTTCTGGCTAAACCTTCGCCCACACTCCTCACAGACAAACGGCTTCTCCCCAGAGTGGGCCATCTTGTGTGTGACTAGGTTTGACTTCTGGCTAAAAGCTTGCCCACACTCTGGGCAAAGATAAGGCTTTTCCCCTGTATGTGATCTCTTGTGTGTGACGAGAGCTGATTTGTAGCTAAAGCTTCGGCCACACTCACTGCAAATATGAGGCTTTCCTCCTGAGTGAATCCTCTGATGAGTGAAGGAGACTGACTTCTGGTTAAAGCCTAACCCACAATTTCCACAATTGATTATTTCAAATCCTTGCATTTCTTCCAACTTTAATACTTTCTTTGTTTCTACAGGGTTTGTCTTCTCAGCTGAGCTCAGTTTTATTTTTACCATTGTATTGCCTTCCATAGAGCTTATTCGCTGTCCTGCAGGTGGGATGGAAAAGCTCCTTAAAGTAATTATTTTGCTTACTCTCCCAAAAAAGGATTTGGAGCCCTCTCCTCTATCTTGACCTTCTACTCTGTCCCTCCAGAAGCTTCGATAAGAGAGTGTTGGCTGCTGCTGTTTCTGATCTACTGGGCAGGGATCTGCCATTTGGAGAGTTTCTGCAGACAAGCCTTGGCAGACTTGAAGGTGATGAGCGTGTAGCACATGTTGGCATTGCTGACTGCAGCAGACCAGAGGGGAGGAGAAGTAGGGTTGAATTTTGGGTTTTGAATCTACTGAACAGGGGCTGGGCAGACATTTTCTTTCCTCTGTCCAGGGCTCTTCCCCCTGCTCCAGCAGAATGACCAGTTTTGGTTTGGAAAATGGAATTCCCAAGGAGAGCAGGTTGCTGTAGTTTTCTAGCATCACATCCCTATACAGGGTCCTCTGAGCAGGGCTCAACAGCTTCCACTCTTCCTGGGTGAAATGCACAGACACATCATGAAATAATAAGGATGCCTCCTCTCTCCTGCCTCTCAGGAGCCTTAAGGCCATTTTTCTGCCCACGCCTCACCCCCCGGTGGTATTCTTGAAGAAAAGTGAGGTCTTATCCTCACGCAGCCTTGGCTTCTGTTCAGTAGCACAGGAGCAACCACTGGGGTTAAGCCCTCCCTGTCCTCAGTCCTGGCATGGCCGTCTGAATCCCAACCTGGCAATGGCCCCAGAGGGAAGTGTCTCTTGCTGTCCGTCCTCTCCTCTCAGCAGGGCTTGTTTCTCTCTGGAAGTCATTTCATTTCGCTTCCTTTAATCCACAGCTCTTCACTACCCTCATAGAAGAGTATGATTTTTATTTTATTTTGTCTGTTCTTGTTGTTACCACTGGAACAAAGGTCTTTTCTATCCTTTTATATTCTAACTGGCAGCCAAAGAATTCCTGGTAGGGAAAAAAATGAAGGAAAAATTTAGAATTGTTCATAAAAAAAAAGAGCTAGCATTTTGATCTTTTATGCTTCAAATTCCCTCCTTTTCTCCTTTCTATAGCTGTCACTAATTGGCTAGTTTTTGTCTTCAGCCATAGAATATCCTGGTTTTTAATTGTTGTTATAATTTACTTATGTATTTTTAAAATCTCTTAAAATTGATATATAATAATGGGGGGTTAAGCCTTTAGAACCATCTAATCTTTAATTTTAGCAACATTATATTACAATAAAATGTCAAAAGTTTTGATTTGCTTTTGTGAACAGGAAAAAAGACCCAAGTAACAATATATGTCCATATGACAATCAAAAAACAGAAGCCACCTTAGTGACTCTGCTTTCTTCTCATTTTTATTTGACCATTTAGTATACTATCTAAAAAGACTTTTTCAACAACTCTTGAGAAAGTCCCTATCAGCAGAGGCTGAGGAACACAAAAGGACAGGAGTTTATTCATTTATTATTTCTCAACTAAAAAGGAGTAGGATATATATCATTTAAATATAAAAGAGAATGGTAAATATAACATATTATGAAGTACAGAAATAAGAATTTTTTTTAAAAAAGTAAGCTGGATAAACGGTCCCTATTGGTTTGATTCAGTGGGATTTAAAATGATGACTCAAGAAACTAACAGCAATAACATTTAATTTTGATCTGACACTGACTATCGATTCACAAGTAAGCCTCAGCCTTAAATTCTAACTGATGATATTTGGACATACAGTGGAACATAGCTTCACTGAATGTACAGATTGTTTGAAACATTGATTGTTTTTTTCAAGGACAGCATTGACTGTTGTTCTCCTACAGTGTTTCAAGGCATGAAAGTCAAGTGAATAGACATTCTAAGTAGAAAAAGAGTCTTGTATATGTGCCCTGTTTTTTCACTTATCTACCCATGGTTATACATCCCTTGCAATGTTTCAGCATTTAGACTGCATAGGAGGAGTATATGAGTGGCAACACTCTTCACACTGAAGGGCATGATTAAATAATAGTAATAAAGGAATGTTTTTATGTTCCATATAGGGGCAGGCTTTAGGCATTCCTAGTGCTGAATACAATGAAGCATCTAAATGCCTACTCTAGAATCCTCGAGTAGGGTAAATATGAGAAAATAAAATGCATATTTTCAGCATTTGACAAAGTTAAAATAAAGCAGAGATTATAAACATTCACAATAAAAATTGCTAAATTTTTATGTTTATATAATGTAAAACTAGGAAGTTCAAGGGGCCAAGTTTATTTTTGAACAGCATTTAACTCTTAGGAGAAAGTAATTAATGTCAAGCTAAAAGATTGTATACAAAATCTAGCAAAACATTCAGAGAAAGAGAATTAAATGTAAATGCAAATGCAAAGCCTGAGAGATAAAATCCAGAATTTTAGTACCTGGAGGTGTTTAACATGAAGTACCAAGTAGTTGTTTTTTTTAAAAAATAATATTAAAGAGAAAATAAAATGTCTCAAGAAAATGTTTCATAGTGTATATCTTGTTAAGACTCCCCTCTCTCACCACCTACAAGTTTGATGTCTACGTTGCTTAGGAAAGTTTTGCAGGTTAAAATATGTTTTACCTGTTTCCAGGTCAGATTTTATCTGAATTCTTGAGCTGAATCCTAGAGTATAGGAAGTCATGTTGGCTAAGATGCTGCCATCTAAGTAATATCAATGTAAAACTGTTCGTTTAGGACTCTGTAAGTCAAAACTTGGAGTAAGAAAAGGGATCTCAGTTCCAAGAGAACATGAAATTGGGCTTCATACTCATACCAGCAAAGGAATAAAACTGAATGATATTTAAGACTAAGTCATACACATCCTGGACAAAGAATGTGCTGCACCAGTATATAGTATATTCTATGTGAAATCTATTCTAAGTGTTCTATAAATATAATATATACTCTGTGTGTGTTTATAATATTAGGTAGATATTATTTTCCACATGAACAATGAGGAACTTAAGTGCAGTGAGGTTAAGTTACATACTATTTTTAGAATAAAAGACAGAGGTAAAGATTCAAACAAAGAAATCTGGTTCCAATGTCTGGGCCATCATCGGTATGACGTACTTATCTTAGCATAAACTCTCTAAAATGGGTCCAGACCACTGCATACAAGAAACTTAGCCCATAGTCACAGTGGAGAATAGGGGACAGAGAAAACCATTTCATAACAATTAACTAAGAAATTACAGCTTGTTTGATTACGTGTTTGTTTTAAATTCAGAAAATATAGTAATAGCCCTGTCTCTATAAGAATAAATAATCAAGACATAGTGAGTGTCTTTTAAGGAGATGGGTTTGCAGATTCATAAAGCAAACTCTATTTGATCTAAACAAATGGATAAACAACAACACCATAATAGTTGGAAACTTTAACACCCCACTGACAGCACAGGACAGATCCTCCAAACAGAAAATCAACAAAGAAATAATGGACTTAAACAGGTCTCTAGAACAAATGGGCCTGACTGACTGACATTTACAGGACATTCTACCCCCAAAGCACTGAATATATGTTCTTCTCATCAGCTCATGGGTCATTCTCTAAGACTGACCATATCCTAGGACACAGAGCATGTCTCAAACAATTTAAAAAAATAGAAATTATACCATGTACCTTTTCAGATCACAATGGAATAAATGTAGAAATCAACCCTAACAGGAACTCTCATTTCTACACAAAGTCATGGAAACTAAACAACCTGCTGCTGAATGATCACTTCATAAATGAGGAAATCGAGATGGAAATCAAAAGATTCTTTGAACTACATGACAAAGGAGACACAAGTTATCAAAACCTATGGGATACAGCTAAAGCAATCCTGAGAGGAAAGTTTATTTCCATAAATGCCTATATCCAAAAGTCGAAAAGATCACAAATAGACAACCTAATGAATTGTCTCAAAGAGCAGGAAGAAGAAGAACAGACCAACCCCAAACCCAGCAGAAGAAGTGAAATCATTAAGATCAAATCAGAACTAAATGAAATTGACAACAGGGAAACTATACAGAAGATTAATAAAACAAAAAGTTGGTACTTTGAAAAAATAAACAAGATTGACACACCTTTGGCTAGACTAACGAAAAGCAGACAATAAAAATCTCTAATAAGCTCCATCAGTAACAATAAAGGAGAAATTATAACGGATGCCATGGAGATACAAGATATAATTTATGAATACTACAAAAACGTCTATGCTCACAAACTGGAAAATGTGGAGGAAATTGACAATTTCTTAGAAACATACAGCCTCCCTAGGCTCAACCAGGAAGAAATAGAATTCCTGAACAGACCAATATCAAGTACTGAAGTAGAAACAGCAATAAAAACCTTCCTAAAAAGAAAAGTCCTGGACCAGATGGTTTCACACTCGAATTTTACCACACCTACAAAGAAGAACTGGTGCCTATCCTGCAGAAATTATTCCACAACAGCGAGAAGGATGGAATCCTCCCCAAGACATTTTATGAAGTGAACATAACCCTGATACCAAAACCAGGAAAGGATGCAACAAAAAAAGAAAGCTACAGACCAATATCCCTTATGAATATGGATGCAAAAATTCTCAACAAAATCCTAGCCAACTGATTCCAGGTGCTTCTCAAGAAAATAATCCATCACAACCAAGTGGGCTTCATGCCAGGATGCAGGGATGGTTCAACATATGCAAATGTATAAATGTAATTCACCATATAAACAGAAGCAAAACAAAGACCATATGATCCTCTCAATGGATGCAGAAAAACCATTTGACAAAATTCAACACCCTTTTATGATAAGAACGCTCAACAAAATAGGCATAGACGGGGCTTACCTAAAAATGATACAGGCCATATATGACAAACCCACAGCCAATATCATACTGAATGGGGAAAAATTGAAAGCATTCCCACTTAGAACTGGAACAAGACAAGGTTGCCCACTATCTCCACTTCTATTCAACATAGCGCTGGAAGTCTTTGCTACAGCAATCAGACAAGAGAGCAGAATTAAGGGTGTCCATATGGGAGCAGAAGAGATCAAACTCTCACTCTTTGCTGATGACATGAAATTATACCTAGAAAACCCCAAGGATTCAAACAAGAGACTCCTTGAATTGATAAACGAATTTGGTAAAGTCTCAGGGTATAAAATCAATACACAGAAATCAAGGCATTCATATACTCCAGTAACAGTAAAAGCAAGAACCAAATCAAAGACCCAATTCCCTTCACAATAGCAACAAAGAAAATAAAGTACCTAGGAATATATTTAGCTAAGGAGATAAAAGACCTCTACAGGGAGAACTATGAAACACTGAAGAAGGAAATAGCAGAGGATGTAAACAGGTGGAAGAATATACCATGCCCATGGGTCGGCAGAATCAACATTGCTAACATGTCAATACTACCCAAAGTGACCTACAGAGTCAATGTAATCCCTATTAAAATACCATCATCATTTTTCACAGACATAGAAAGAATAATTTTACACTTCGTATGGAACCAGAGAAGACCTCATATAGCAAAATCAGTCCTAGGCAATAAAAACAAAATAGGAGGCATCAATTTGCCAGACTTCAAACTATACTTCAAGGCTATAGTAATTAAAACAGGTTTGGATTGGCACAAGAACAGGGACATTGACCAGTGGAACAGAACAGAGAACCCAGATATAAAACCATCCTCATATAGCCAACTAATCTTCGCAAAGCAGACAGAAACATACACTGGGGAAAAGAATTCTTATTCAATAAATGGTGCTGGGAAAACTGGATATCCGCATATAGAAGACTGAAACAGGACCCACACCTTTCACCTCTCACAAAAATCAACT
>VBSM01001265.1:19062917-19073347 GCA_008086735.1 Cheirogaleus medius
TAATTAAAACAGGTTTGGATTGGCACAAGAACAGGGACATTGACCAGTGGAACAAAAAACAACTTTTATCGGGTGGCGGGAAGGTGGGATGGGGGAAGAGGGGATGAGTGTATACTCACATAATGAGTGCGATGCACACCACCTGGAGGATGGACATGCTTGAAGCTCTGACTTGTTGGGGCTGGGTTGGGGTGGCAAGGGCAACATATGTAACCTTAACAATATTTGTACCCCCATAATATGATGAAATAAAAAGAGAAAAAAATGAAAAAATACACTGTAAATTACAGTTTTTACTAGTATTCGCTAAATTGACAAGAAGAATTAGATGAATGTAAAAAAAGAATGTAAATATATACATGTAAAAGTGAATGAATGATTGAATATAAAAACAAACAAAAAAATCCTGTGTGAATGTTCGACCTTACCACTCCAAATTAGATTACAATTTTAGTGAATATAACAGTCTGTTGTGATGTGCATGTCTTATGAAACATCCATATTTTCTGTTTTTTAAAAAATTTTCCTTTGTTCCTATTGAAACACTGTTGTTCAATTTAATAAATTTTGGAAGACCATATTACAGGGGATTTTAAAATGTTTAAGACGTGCCCTGAAGAAGCTAGTCTAATGTGAGGGGAAGATAAGTTTACAAACATATACAGCTCAAGAATAGGTGTTCAAAGTATTATATTAGAGAGGAAAAAGCTGTGCAAAGTTATACAGATTTACAGAAAAGAGAAAATGCATTTACTCAATGAAAAATGTCATGAGGTAGGTGGCATATAATGGATATATCAAAAGAGAATGTGATATTTAAGGAAAGGTTAAGAAAGGCACCCTAGGAAGAGGGAAGGAGGAAAACAAGAGCAATGTGGATAATCATGCTTAGGTTACATCACATTCTCTTATGCCTCAAGTGTAGGACTTGTGGAAGCCTAGATCACTAGAAGCTTTACTGAACACCTTTCCTGATTTAAGTTGCATTACTCTATGAACACTATTGTTTACTAGGCCCGCTAAGGTTTTATTTTAGCTCACAACCCCAGATTCTTCTTTTATATCTTCCCTTTTGTGCTCACACTATTTTCTCTCTCTCTCTTTTCCTCCCCCATCCCCCTTCTTCTCTTTCCTCTGTTCCCCCTCAGGATATACCTTATTAATTTAACTTTCTTAAATCTGGTAAGCTATTTCCCATGCTTCTGTCTGGAATGTTTATATCTATATAAACTCCTACCAGCCTATTTTACCTCAGTTAATTTCTCTTTAATTTTTATATTATAGCTACTATTTCTTTCAGGAAATCTTCCTTGAAACTCCAACTTGGGTACTTTCCGTATATATCCATCCATCAGGAATTTACACCCCTATAGCACTGTACTAGTTAAGGTTCTCCAGAGAAACAGAACCAATAGGATATATAGAGAGAAAGGTATGAGAGGGGATTTATTAAAAGAATTGACTCATTATGAAATTTTGGGGGCTTTGAAGCGCCACAATATGCCTGAAAGCTGGAGAACTACAGAAGCCAGTACTGTGACTCAGTCTAAGTCTGAAGGCCTAAGTTGATGGTCTAACTCTCAGTGTGAGGCCAAAAGCCTAAGTACCTGGGGCGCTGCTAGTGCATGTCCTAGAGGCAGGAGAACTTAAAGTTTCGATAGCAAAGGGTCGGATAAAAAGGGCACCACAACTCCAACAGCTCTGGGAGAGAGAGAGAGAGAGAGAGAGAGAGAGAGAGAACATGAATTTGCTTTTCTCTGCCCACCCACCCACACTGTGTGCGTGTTGGTCTTCCTTACTCAGTTCCCTGATTCAAATGCTGGTCTCTTCCAGAACACCCTCACAGATATAGCCAGAAATAATGCTTTACCAGCTATCTGAATATCCCTTAATACAGTTAACACTTGAAATCAACCATTGCAAGTATTCACCACACTCTTTGCGATTATCTGTTTTCCTATCTGTATCCTCTATCATCCTGCAAACGCATAAGAGCAGGAGCACCGTAGTTCTTATTTCTAACTACCTAGCACTGTGGTTGCCAAGTAGTGACACCCAGCAGTTATTGTTGGGTCAGGCCAGTGAATAAGTAAGCAAATGAGCGCCTGAGAAATTAGCATCTTAATGTATTGAGAATTATTAAATTATAAATATGGACTATTCAAGCCCAGAATAGGGACAGTGCTATAGCCTAGAGGCCCCAAACACACTGGGGCAGCTGAAACATCTTCTTGATTAGACCCTAATGACTAGTCAGTGACATATTTCTTTGGATTACAGAATAGAAGCAAATGGTGAGTTAAAATGTGAGAAAAAGAGATTATTAGGAATATAGGGAAAGAAAAAAATCTTTCCATATTTTATGTCAAATAAAGGCATACTGAATTCCAAGACTTTGACAAAAAAATGATATCAATTATCCAATGAGGAATAAAATCAATAATCGAATGTATTTTTTAAATAACGATTATATGAAGTTAGCTGGCATAAATAATAGCTGATAATGAATAGTGAAATTGTAAATAAAGTTGCTAACTATTCTTTTTAAAAATTTGGCCAAGTTTTTATTTTACATTTATGTTATAATACTTTTTTTAAAACATTAGTAAAAGGAAACCTAAATGTGAAAGTGTGAAGACAATTGATTTATAGCTAAACTAGAAAATATCTGTCTTTATTTCTGAGTATACCTAGATGTCTATCTAGTTTTTGAACACATCATGTGTATGCCATAAATATGTATAATTTTTGTCACATAAAACTAAATAAATATATCAATAACATAATAAAATAAAAATAAATTTGTAAAAAGAAATCTAAATTGTTTACCAGAGTGTTTGACAAGGTAAGTGCTTGACAAATATTAGGTATTATTATAATGTGGCTGTTGTATATTTCATTGCTGAACTAACTTTATATTTCTAGTCTAGTGTTAGAGCTACAGTACTTCATAATTCAATGTATCCTTTGTTTCTTCATAAGATTCTCAAGGGTTTAGCAAAGATAGCTATACATCTCTTCTAAAGTTCTTTTGCTCAAAGGATTCTTAGCTCTAACTAAATATTTTCCTCATTTTCAGTTGATCCCTGTTTTCTTTTCTTTTCTCTTGCAGACCTTTTGTGAACTTGAGCAATTTAGAAAAAAAAAAAGACAAAAATAAAAACAAAAAACTAGAGGAGTTGATATTGGTATTAATTGTATCACTTCCCAGAGTACTCTTTGCTAAGTCAAATTCCTTAAATAATTTCTGTCGTTTTATCTTAAAATGAGGTGGCCAAAGCCACACCCAGGGTTTTAATGTGGGGTTGATCAATACAGAATGGAAGGATCTTTGCACATTCTCATCCTTTCTGACTTCATTTAGCTTTGCTGACCATGGACTGAATTTAGTTTTTATCTCTGGAACTTCTTTAGTTACTCTTTCCTTTTTCTTAATTTTCATTTTTGCTTGCTCTATTAGAGTTCGCTATTTTGACTTTATAATGTATGTGAATTATTTTAGATTTTAAAATTTGAGTTCATGTAATTCCATCACATGGTCAGACAGAATTGGGATGGTTTTGAGTCCTTTCTTCAGTTAATCAACAAAGAATTTAGGATAAAAAACAGCTCAAAACTGAAGTTTCCTATGATAAATTTGGCCCAATATTAGATATTTCATGTATTAAGTGCTGAAGATATGCCAGACACTTTTTAGTGATGATCTCATTTATTCCTCACAAAGATTCTATGAAGAGGATGCTATTGTCCCCACTACTCAGGCAAGGGAAATGAGGCCCAAGAATAGGTGGTAAATATATAGTGGACTTTGGAGATAAGACCTATCTTCTGCCACAAGCCATGCTTCTAGTCACCATGAGACATTGTCTGTTTTCCTCCCTTCTGCTGCTTCTTTCTCCCTTTCCTGCCTGAATGCTACCTTCTTTATTCCTATCTTTTCACCTTCATCCGTCTATAGGATTCTTTTATTTCTGTTAGGACTTAAAGGAGTCAAAGATGAAACAGACAGGGACCGTACATTCAAGTAACTCACAGGCTCATTTTTATATTTAATCACATACCACAATATATGTAATTAGAATTTTCTAAATACTTTTAAATGAAAAAATGAGTAAAAAATGGACTTCAATTTAGTTTAAAGAAAGCTTCAGTTCTTCCATCTCTACTTTAGTTAAGCAGAAACTAAGGTTATCATCATATCTTTTGATTTTTTTTCTTAGTTTAGAACTCTCTTAACTCAACATTTTATTTACTACTAGTTTTCTTTTTTTTGGTAGTCAAATACCTTTATTTTATATTATACGGATTATGATGACATCTGTTAGGCTTTATATAATAAGTGTCTAGATGAGAGGAAGAAGCATCAGTTTGGAATACTTTCAGATGAATTTGGTGGGGCGTAATACATTTAAATTAGTCTGTATCTGATTGTCAATGTCAACAATTGTTTTATGGAAGTGACTGACAATGTGAACATTAAGAATTTAAAAATCAAATGTTATGACATCTCACCTAAACAAAACAAAAAAAATGTTATTTTGAGAATTATATTTTAAGTGAATCTGGAAAGAAAGAATTGACACAGTTGAAATAGGAGGAACAAGTGACAAATGTTGTTCCTCAACTCATTGATTAGTTATTTCCACAAAGAGAGGGATTAAAGTGTTAAATATTAAGATTGTAATAAATATTCTATTTTGAACTTCTATGGTTCTTTTGAAATATAAATGAAAGAAAGTGATTACTTACACATAAATTAATTATATATTAACTCATCAGAAACTGATGACTCAAATTGAGAAAACACACACTGAAAGCAATGAATAAAGATGCATCTTTTCACAAATCATGTGAGATTCATGCTTTGGGCTTTTATCTATTTATTATTTTTAGTTTGATTTATTTCTTAAAAGAGTTTCTTCTAGTCATTAATAAATTTTCTATAGTATTTTTTTTAAATTTTTAGTTAATCTCAATCAATATAGATGCTGTCTAAATTGACACCACTTGTGCCTTCCTAGAGCCTTATAAAAAGTCAAACATAAATTTAAAAGTTATGCAAACTCAAGTTATAGTCATAATCTTTCTTTTTTCTTTTTTCTTCCTTTTTTGCTTTCATAAAAAATCAATGTATCCAGTTTTAAATAATTTTTTCTCCATTATTTTGAGATAAACAGTAGTGTGCACTCAGGGGGCTTTTCTAAGAATTAAATTCATAGAAAACTTTGGGAAAACAAATTTTAAATGCAATGTATCATGTGTGCCTGTTGATATTTATCCAGTAAAATAACTATATTAACTTTACTTATAATTCATATATTTTGTGATTATTTAGAATTAGTAAATATAATAAATTTAAATACAAAAAGGCATGTGCAGATACATGATTATACTTATCTTAATGCTTGAAGATCTGACTCAAGGGGGGAGGGGTGGAAAGGGCAATGTATGTAACCTTAACAACATTTGTACCCCCATAATATGATGAAATAAAAAAAAATAGTCTTACATGCCCTATAATCCTATGTAGCAAGGCCAACTACAGAATTTGTATGTCTGATGCAAAATAAAAATACACAGCCCTTCATTCAAAAAGCAGGGGGAAAATGCTGTTAAAGTCATTAAAATATAAAACTGAGACACCCATAGTCTCTAGGTATTATGAAAAAAAAATATCTGATACAGTCCACCCCTTTGGATTCTCAGTGTCCAAATAAATGCTTCTATCCATATTTAACTTGTAAACAGCAACAATACCAGCAGCATGTGTCCACCTAACAACTGTTTATATATTGTATGAATAAAAGGTTACTCTTTGTCTCCCCAAAAATCCTATGGAAAAAAATTAAGGTCATTAAATCTTTGATTAACTTATTTGTTTCTCAATATAACATATCATGTGGAAATTTTTTATGAAAAAAAAAGAAAAAAAATGCAAAGGTTCTGCCTGTCAAAAAGCACATAACATTATTGTTATGATTTGTTGACAGAAAATTCTGTAACAGACATTGTGGTAAGTTCTCTACTTCTGTATTCTTATTTGACTCTCTCCCATTGAAATAGTGGCTCCATCCTGATGAAATCAGGATTTCACACTTTGATATTTTTATAAGCTTGTCCATCAGTACTATATGCTCATTGTTTCACAATCAGACAAAAAGGCTGCTTGAATTCTAGCTAATTTTCCTTTCCCTCTTAGATAGAACAAGGAAAGGCCAGAAGTTAGCAGTTTCTTGTCCCCTGAGTCCTTGTGAGAAAATATTAAGATACTCTCTTAAGCCCCTTCCAAAAACTTCCACTTAAGTATCATCAACCAGAAACATATCACAAAGTCAGACTTAATCACAAAGAGGCTGGGAAATACAACTTTTTATCTGAGCACTTTGCTACTACAGAAAAATCAAGATTTTAATAGTAACAACTGGGAGAATGTATCTTATATCAACCAAAAATCTAGATCTTAAAGGTGAGCAGAGCTAGGATTTAAAGATAGGCTTTCTAATGTCAAACCCAGGACAGATAATCACTACCTTATAGAACATCTCTTCATTTCCCTGGCCTCAGGCACATGACAAAACTCTGAAAAAAGAGACTAGAATAAATAACTATTTTAGGAATTTGATAAATGCCACAAATGTTAGTATATCAATTGGGGATGGAATAGTAAATAATAGCTATATAAATATGGTGGGTAATAAACAATATGTGAATGGCTGGGGTTTTTTTTCTTAGTTTATTCTCCTGATAATTGAAACCTTATAAAATATCTCCAATTTGCCATGCTGACCCTAGTTGACTGAACTGTAGCTTAACTGTCAGAGAACAATGTGAAATGTCAAAAATGAGAGAAATATGCCATGTAGATATGAGAGACAATTTATTTTAGGTTCATGAATGAAATCTAAGGCTACCGCAGCAAAGCTAATTTATTGCTCTTTTCATTCCTTATTTTTATAGGCCATAGAAACATATTTCTGCAGAATTATATGAGCAAATTTATTGTGAATGCTCAAATTGTTTGTAGTTTTACCATTTGATTCCTTCATCCTACAAACCTATACTCCTGACTTTAATCAAATCTTGAATCCTGTAATAGTTGAAATAATTACATGATCATTTGAGATTATTTAGGGTTTGGGGGGCCCCTTATTTGAAAACTAAGGAGTTTCTATATGTTATATTGATAAAGTATGCTAAGAAGCAAAACAAGGTCATCTGGAATTAAGTTTAGCTAAATACATCTCAAATGCAGATGCATATATTAAAAAGAAAATCACTTGTTTGTTAGGAATATGATAGATTAGAAAATTCACTTAGGGTGTTTACGTAAAAAATATGAACAAGATAATTCAAGTAGCATTGTCAATTCTAAAACCAATTTATTTTATTTAAGCAAAAATAAAACATTTCAAGCATATGTCAAAATTTAGAAATCTACTACATGTATTCATTTATGCTACTCCCATGTTTAAGCACTATTTCTCTTCCAATCAGTAGTCTTATATCCTAACAGAGAAAAAGTCCACACTATATCTATATATTCATATCTATTCCATTCATATATAAAATTCCAGAAATTTTCTATAAAATAGATTACAAGGAAGGACCTGAGGTAAGAGGCATGTGCTGTTCTTCATAGTTTTGTTTGTAGCATTTAACACAGTGATTAGCATATAATAGGAACTCAATAAATATGAGCAAATTAATAAATGAAAACATTAAAGGAAACTGGTGACAGATTTTCTGAATAGATATATTTTATGATATTTAAAAGATGTAGAAGATAGCCTAGTTATTTCAATTTTATGTCTGTTTAGTATGATTTAAGCTATCATATATTCCCTGATGCTTGAATACAACTTACATTTGTTTACACTTACATCTTAAAAATTCTTCTCTTTATTTAGTTGTCCATAACTAGTCAATTTGATGAAATGGGACTTACTTTAGGTTTTATCATATTCTGATTCAGCTTAAGGATAATAATATTTATATTTTTATATTTGTTTCAAACCTTCTAACCTAGACAATCAGAAGCAAGACAGCTGTACACCTGTTGCCTACAAAATTGTGAAGATTCATTTTCCTTCAGCACGGAATGTCATACCAAATAAATAGGCTGAGAGTTTATCAGTGATAAAGGCACTCTGTTTAATGCAATGAGGCAGTCTCTTAATTTGAGTACCTAGCATAGTGTCAGCTAAATCTTCTCTGCTTATTTAATTAGAAAGAGCTTAATGTTAATTATTTTACATCTAAATTTTGGAGTCTCACAGATGAAATATATATATATATATGTATAAAATCCTTTTATAAAATGAAAAAAATTCCCAGTAATAAAAAGTTTGTGTGGTTTCTACAGGTGTGTAAATGTGTTAAACAGCTAATGAATTATTCAACATTGTACATCCTGGGAAGATGTACAGATTTTGATGAGCCTCCCTAATTTGATTTTCATACCAAATTATTTTATTTTATTCCAAGTTGTTTTTATTGAGTAATGTTCATTAGAAAAATTTATTAATCAATTTCCCGTATCTTGTGAATAAGGAAAGCTAAATACTTACTCTCAGTAAGTCTCATGGTTTTGGTGTAAAATTTCTTGTACAGATAAAAATTGTCTTAACCTAATCATTTTACTGCCCTATCTAAATGTAAGCAAAATATAAGTGGAAATCGCTTCAGTTTGGTCATGCTTTTACCCAGAAGCTATATGTCAAACAATTACATAGTGCTTAATTTTAAATGTGTCAACACTCTAGGCTATTTTCATATGCCTCATTCTTTGAGCTGCCTGGCTCAGACAAAGCTCAGTGAAGGAAACCGCTGAGTATACAAAGCCTTGCTTCATATTTTTTTTCACAAGGACAGAAAATGCCTCATATTCCTTTTATTGGCAAAGTGACATTGGGATGTATTTGGATGATTCTAGCTAATTAATAATAACATAAAAGGTTTTTTAAACTCAAGTGTATTTGTGTTTTGAAACTTTAGACCACTTAGAAACTTTAGATTTCATTAAAGTGGTAAAGATGCACTAATAATATTAAGACAAAGAAAAGAATATTAGTAATCCTTATTTGTCATTTTACACACATATATATTTCTCATTTAGTCCCCCAAAGAAGCAATTCTATGATGCTATGATGAAGGAATATTATTTTCTCCATTCCACTGATGAAACACTGAGGCAGAGACAAGTGAAGTGACTTACCCAGATTGTATCCAGCAGTTTAGCAAAGGGGTAAAAAGTCACCACCACTGCTGTCCTCTGTAAACCATGTTGAGAGTGCATTCTACTGAGCTGAAGCCATTATTTTATTTTTTCATTGCTTTAATTTGGGGGAAATAAATTGTATGTTTCTCTAACACCTGTACAATAATTCATGTAATATTCATCAAGAATCTTGCTAACTTATGAAATGTTGGTTGCCTCCTGGACTCTAATTATAGTCTATTTGAGAGTTTAAAAATACTTTTCTCAAAATTTTTCCAAGTATGATTAAGGCAGGCAGCCCACACAATTTTTGGTGGGATTCTTTCCTCACTTTAATCCTGGGATTGTTTTCTATAATAAGACTGAGTAGAGAGACAGGATTCCAAACAAACTGAAGCTATAGTTTACAAAGAAATATACCTGACATTTTATTATAAAAATTTAGCTTTAGACTTTTCAAGAATTAGAAATACAGAACCAAAACATTTTTAAAAAAATTTTATTAGTTCGATTTTTTTATTATATAGATTTTAAAAACTGTTGACTTAATCTTATAAATTTATTGCATTTCTTATTAATAATAAGAGCCCAAATGTTAGTTTACTCATGCCTTCTTCTAAAACTTCACAAATGCTATCCAAAAAATAATATCATATTAAATTCAATAACAATATACATAACACAGTTCTAGCAAAAATGTATAGTTTCTCATTTTCATAGCAGGTTGATAATTTGTGAGTTTTATGTTCTAATTTTGACTCTGTTGCTATAGTATGGTATATAAATTATCTTATATTTCCTTATCTTTTAAGTGTCAAGGAACTTACAAGATAGTAACATAAGGACAATCTATTTCTTCAATCACGAGGGATTTGAAAAGGGTTGCATAAAACCATCCAAATTCTTCGCATGGATTTGTGGTTGAAAGGGGATGAGGAGAAGAAATCATTTGAGAAGGGTGACCATATGCTGCCATTTTTCTGACTTGACTGAGAGGGCAAGGGCAATAATGGCATGAAGAAGAGTGCTGGGCGGGCTTTCCTGGACCTCTTTGGCCAACTCTTGCTTTAGTCCATTCTTGATTACTGTCCTTCCTTTATAACTGACAGAAGAAAATTCAAACCCATCACCTTTTTTTTTATTGTTTTGTTTTGTTTTTATTTTTTTTTAAATTTCAGCATATTATGGGGGTACAAATATTACGGTTACGTAT
>VBSM01001265.1:19073447-19131346 GCA_008086735.1 Cheirogaleus medius
ACTAAGTGAAGTATCTCTAGAATGGAAAAACAAGCACCACATGTACTCACCAGCCAATTGGTATTAACGGACCAACACTTAAGTGGACATATAGGAATAACATTTGTCGGGTGTTGGGCGGGTGCGAGAGGGGAGGAGGGGATGGGTATATACAAACATAATGAATGAAATGTGCAACGTATGGGGTATGGTCATGCTTGAGGCTCTGCCTCGAGAGGGGAGGGGTTCATGGGCAATATACATAACCGTAATATTTGTACCCTCATAATATGCTGAAATAAACATAAATGTGTCAAAAAATTGTGGGTTTTTTTGACGTTTTGGTTACATTTTATATCTTTGCCTCTCACTAAGAAGGGTTAGAGGTATGCCCTTCCCCTCCACAATGCTCACCACATCCCTAAGTTGTGGGTCTACCCCCCCTCTCTGAATCTCTGGTGAGCACTACCACCATTTGAGCATCATAGTTCTAATCAGTCATTACCAATTTGATGGTGAGTACATGTGGAGCCCATATTCCTGATCTTGTGTAACCTCACTTTGGATAACGGGCTTAAGCTTAATCCAGGATAGCATAAATTGTGCTAGCTCGCTGTCGTTTCTTAGAATTGATTCATATTCCATTGTGAACATATACCAAATTTTAATAATCCACTCATGAATTGATGGGTACTTGGGTTGTTTCCATGTCCTTACAATAGTGAATCGTGCTGCCATAAACATTTGGGTGCATATGTCTTTATAATAGAATGTCTTATGCTTTTTTGGGTAGATGCCTAACAATGCTATTGCTGGGTCGAATGATATTTCTATTTCTAGCTGTTTGAGGTATCTCCAAATTCTTTTCCACAAAGGTTGTATTAATTTGCAGTTCCACCAGCAGTGTAAGAGTGTTCCCGTCTCTCCACATCCTCGCCAGCATTTGTTGTTTTGGGATTTCTTGATATAGGCCATTCTCACTGGGGTTAGGTGGTATCTCATTGTCGTTTTGATTTGCATTTCTCTAATGATTAGCGATGTTGAGCTTTTTTTTTTATATGTTTGCAGGCCATTATTCTGTCTTCTTTGGAGAAATTTCTGTTCATTTTCGTTGCCCATTTCTTTATGGGGTTGTTTGATTTTTTCTTGTTAATTCTTATGAGTTCTAGATAGATTCTTGTTATTAGACCTTTATCAGAAGTGTAGACAGCAAATATTTTCACCCATTCTGTGGGTTGTCTGTTTGCTCTAATGATAGTTTCCTTGGCTGTGCAGAAACTTTTTAATTTGATCAGATCCCATTTGTTTATTTTTGATGCTGCAGTGATTGTCTTGGGGGTCTTCCTCAAAAATTATTTGCCTAGGCCAATGTCTGATAGGGTTTTCCCAACATCTTCTTCTATGATTCTTAAGGTTTCATGCCTTAAGTTTAAATCTGTTATCCATCCTGAGTGAATTTTTATGAGAGGTGAGAGGTAGGGATCTTGATTCAATCTTCTGCATGTAGTTATCCAGTTTTCCCAGCACCATTTATTGAAGAGAGATTCTTTTCCCTATTGTATATTTTTGCCTGCTTTATCAAAGATTAGGTTACCATATGTAGATGGTTTCATCTCTGGAATCTCAGTTGTATTCCAGATATCGATGCTTCTGTTCTTATGCCAGTCCCAGGCTGTTTTGACTATTATTGCTTTATAGTACAGCTTGAAGTCAGGAAGAGTGATGACTCCCAGTTTGTTCTTTTTACTTAAGATTGCTTTGGCTATACGAGGTTTTTTCTGGTTTCATACAAAGTGAAGAATTATTTTTTCTACACCTGTAAAGAAGGATGGTGGTACTTTGATGAGGATTGCATTAATTCTGTAGATTACCTTAGGTAATATTGACATTTTAACCATATTGATTCTACCAATCCATGAACAAGTTAGGTTTTTCCATCTGTTTATATCATCTGCAATTTCTTTTTTAGTGTTTCAGTTGAAACAGCACCATTCACTGGTTCACCACTGAATCATTCACTACTGATTAAAAGACTTAAGGAAACACTAGCTTATAAGTGGATTGAATAGAAGAATGAGCTCAAATTAAAATAATTATATCTTTTATTATTTTTTATTTAAAAATATTAAGGGAGTACAAATATGTTTGCTACATAGATACCTTATATAATCCTTAAGCCAGGGCTTTCGGTGTGCCAGTTATCAGAATAATGTTTATTGCACCCAGCGGTAAGTTTTTACCCCTCACTCCACCTACCCTCCCCGCATTTTAGCTTCTCATATCCTTTGTATTGCTTTGTGCCCATGTGTACTCATCGTTTAGCTCCTATTTATTAGTGAGAACATATGGTGTTTGGTTTTCCATTCCTGAGATACTTCACTTAGGATAATGGTCTCCAGTCCCATCCAAGTTGCTGCAAAAGACATTAATTCATTCCTTTTTATGGCTCTGCAGTACCTCATGGTATGTATAAACATTTTCTTCATCCACTCATAAATTGATGGGTGCTTAGATTGATTCCACATCTTTGCAGTTGTGAATTATTATGTGATAAACATTCGGGTGCAGGAGTCTTTATTTTTACCTTTTAATAATGTTCATTATGATAGGGGTAAGATAGTATCTCATTGTAGTTTTAATTTGAATTTCTCTGATGATTAGTGATGTTGAACATTTTTCATATGTTTGTTGGCCATTTGTCTATCTTCTTTTGAAAAACCTCTTCCCATTTTTTTTTGTATTTTTTTTCCTTTGCTGATTTGTTTGAGTTCTTTGCAAAGCATACATCTGACAAAGGACTATAATGCAGAATCTATATCTTTTTTTAAATTACATTTCTTCTGTAGGAAAATAAAATTATCCAGATATCTAAATACATTTCTTTAGTTTGAACACTTTGCTTTAATATAATTTGAAAATGATCATTCAACAAATTTTGAGAATATGAAAAATATCTTTTTATTTTCCATTTAGGCAATTATTAAATATAGATAAGAAGAAATTGATTATTCCTTGTTGATTAGCAGAGGTTTAAGTTCTCCTATTGACGGAAAATAAAACATAAGAAAACAAAAAATCATTGAATTCGACTCTCTACGTCCACTAAGATTTATAATTTTTAATCTAGTCACCTACCCACACTCCTATCTTCAATATGAATAATATATTAGTATCATTGAAATTGAGAATTTCTCAGTATAAAGACAAGTATACTTCATATATAAGAGTACTATAGTATAACAATAGCATTGAGCATTATAAAGAGCCAAGCCCTATATTTACACTTGTTTCATCTTTTTCAATGTAACTACTCATATTATGTATTTTGCTATTCCAGTTTTGCAGATGAACTAAGCTGACTATGAGAGCTGAGCTAAATTGTTCAAGGACATACAGAAAGAAAAGGGCAAAATTACAATGTGAACTCACCAGTATGACTTCAGAATCTAAGCTTTTTACCAATATATGTTGCAATTTTAGGCTCATCAACTCCACACAGTGAATAGCAGTGCTACTTTGCCTAAGATTGCAACATATACCTCACTTATAGTTGTTTCACCTTTCACTGTATCACAAAAACAGAGTTCTTTGAAAAATTTAGGAATCACCTTATGAAAAATCAAAATCCAATCAGATTTGCATTCAGCTTAAATGATTCTGGACTATTTAGTGCCTTTATAGCACTTGGACTAACATAATAGCCTAAGTATAACACCTGAAAAATAGTAGCATATGACTTTGTGTAATGCATAAAAAAATTAAATTTTTGTTCTGTTTTTATTTTTGGTTTTGGTTTTTTGGTGAACAAATTTATAGTTTATGTAAAAAGATATGAGTTTGAAAGGACTTTAAATGATCTGGTTTAGCTAACTATCCCTCAATTCTGTTGAACATATTAATGACAAGAGACTTAGTGTGAAACTTAGTATCACTCAAAGGATCCAATATTCACCTCTGGATAGCACAAAATTTCTGCTCTTTTTTGAGCACAGATCCATCTCCCTAAACTGCCAATTGTTCTTACTTATACTATCCTGCAGCCAGAGTGAAACATTTCCATCTCTTTAGTGTATGTTATCCTTCAAATATTTTAAATTAGGGTAAGAAACATGTCCCTCCTGTCCTCTTTTATTTTCCAAGGCAGTCATGCCCAGTTTCTTCATCTATTTCTCAAAACGATGCTTTTAGAATGCCCTCAGTGTTCTTAATGTGTTCAGGTTTGGATTTATTCCTCTTAAAACCCAGCAACCAGAACCTAATAGAATTCTAAAGATAATCTTTAGTCAGCCAAGTGGGACTCCCAACTTCTATCCAAGGAAATTGTTTTTATATTAATTCTCAGTTGGATTATATTAATTCAGTTTGTAGCTAAGTTATACTGATGTGTAAATAAATCTGTAGTTAACTAAGATGTCTATGATGTTTTCAACATATTGCTGTTTTCTTATCAGATGCAAGACCTCCACAAGGTAAACAGTAGTCTGTTGACATCATTTTAGATTCTGAATCTAATAATCCTTGATTTAAAGCATTGAATAGCCAAGGCCAAGTCTTACACATTTTGGCATATCACTCCAATTATTAAAAAAAATAATAATAGATCAGTTAATTTATAGGAAACAAAGAAATAAAGCCCAGATTTTTTGGTAGATAAGTAAAAACATTAGGAGTAAAATTTTATAATCATAAAACAATTTTTAGAAAAATAGGCTAAATTGAAACTGAGGAGAACACAAAGGAAAATAATTTCTTAAATACTATTAATAAACATTTAATCAGATCCTATTTGTTTATTTTTGTTATTGTGGTAATTGCTTTGGGAGTCTTATTCAAGAATTCTTTGCCTAAGCCAATGTCTGAAAGGGTTTTCCCAACATCTTCTTCTAGGATTCCTAAGGTTTCATGCCTTAGGTTTAAATCTGTTATCCATCTTGAGTGGGTTTTTGTGAGAGGTGAGAGGTAGGAATCCAGATTCATTCTTCTGCATGTAGCTATCCAGTTTTCCCAACACCATTTTTTGAAGAGATATTCTTTTCCTCATCGTATATTTTTGTCTGCTTTATCACAGATTAGGTTACCATATGCAGATGGTTTCATCTCTGGAATCTCAGTCCTGTTCCAAAGATCCATGTTTCTATTCTTGTGCCAATCCCAGGCTGATTTAATTATTATTGCTTTATAGTACACCTTGAAGTCAAGAAAACTGATGCCTCCCAGTTTGTTCTTTTTACTTAAGATTTTGGCTATACAAGGTTTTATCTGGTTCCATACAAAGTGAAGAATTATTTTTTCTAGATCTGTAAAGAATGATGATGGTACTTTGATGGGGATTGCATTTATTCTGTAGATTGCCAGGGATTCGGGGGTTAGGGGGTAGAACCACATCTGAGGGATGTGGTGAGCACTGTGGAGGGGAAGAGCAAACCTCTAACCCTTGCTAGGGAGAGGCAAAGATATAAAATGCAACCAAGATGTTTGTACTCCCATGTTTTCTTGAAATAAAAAAATTCAAAAAAAATTTAATTTGTGTATTAAAGTTAAATTCAAAGCATTGACTATAACTTTTTTTAAAAAAAATTTTACATTTTATCATTTACTCTTAATTGTGTACTTTAATTTATTTTTTTATGTAACTTTCAAAATAAGAAAAAGATAATATGTTCCAGTCTCAGGACCAAATCATTCATTTCCTATTTTCTCTTAGTCTTGATCCATATGTAAGAATAATATAAAAGTGTATTTTAATATATTTTCTTTAATTCTAGAATTATTTCTCTCAGGAAATTTCCGAACACCATATCATACATATACCCTTAGAATATTGGGTAAGTAAGGCAGACTAGTAGAAAATAAAGCTTTGCCTAGCCAAATGATTTCAGTTTTCTGCAGTTGCAGTTTTCAATTTAGCTTTTTATGTTCTCCCTATTGGCACTTTAGACTGAATACAGAAGCTAAAGCCTACCCATCAGTACTTTAGTGTTAGATTTACAAAGAAAAGCAAACATCAAACTTCTGCACACTACATAGCAAATGTGCCAGGCAGAAAAACAGTTCCCTGGTGTCACCTGCATGAAGGCTTTCTTCCTCAAACCTGTAGAAAGAAACACTTCTAAGGTCTTTTAAGTCTCAGGAGAACCAGAGGAAACTCATGACTATGGCAATTTCACTCATCTTTTCTTCAACAGAGAAAAGTTGTCACTATGGGAAATAGCCTGCCTAAGTAACTCAAATGTGAAAATGGATTTTTAGTGCTTAAAAGATAAAGATAGGAGTGTACAGAAAATGGTTTGGGAATGATGTATTGTATCCCAGTTCAGGACTGACCTTTTCACTTGTTGTGCGTCTGTGCCTCTGAAACATTATATACTGAATGGCAAATAAACACCCAAAAGAAAAAAAAGGAGAGAGAAGACTACTTTTAAATAAGAGGACTTTTTTTCTTTCCTTCTTTTTTTTTTGGTAATAAAAAAAGTTTTGAAAAATAATTCATGCTATAAATATGTCTGTACTTTATATGGAAGAATCTATCTCATAATGTCTTATAGCTATAAGTGATTTAATTTGCCCAAAAGTATCCATCTAAAAATAAGGTCTTTATTAAATATTTTGTATAAGTGACTTGCTTCTTACAAGAATTTAAGATTTAAATATTAATATCAGCCACTTAGATATAAATGAAAGAAGGCAAACTTCCAACTATCAAAGAAATTTATATATAATATTTCCTACAAGGTAGTTTATTTTTCATGAGGTTCATTCTAGTAATAGAGGTAATATGGGCCTTTATTGAAGGAATACTATGAATGAAGTACTTTCTACATGTTATTATTTATTCCTAATTATAGGTATTAAATGTAGAAACTTCCCTCCTTTTGAATTTATGATATTTGAAACAGGTCAAGTAAATTGACCAAAATCAAATAGCTGATGGACTTTATAGCTGAAATTTTAATTCAAGTTACATTGATACTAACTCTCAAGACAAATTTGGCTTTGGTATGTAAAATCTAAATACACACAAATGCATGGGCATTCACACACATACAACTTAAAGGTTAAAACAGGCTTGGCATTTTCTGTAAAAGACCAAAAAGGAAATCTTTTTAGCTTTACAGGATGGAGTATCTGTCACGACTATTCAATGCTATTTAATGTTGCCATTGTCCCTCAAAGACAGCCATGAACAATATGTAAACAAATGAGCTTGGCTGTGTTCTGGTAAAATTTCATTTACAAAAACAGGTTGCACCAAGATTTGACCTCTGGGTGGTGCTTTGCCTACTCTGGCTTAAAATAATGCAAAACCTACAAGAAGTTTGCACCTTCTACCATGATAACATGAAAACATTTTGAAATGTTAGTATAACATAGTAAGGAACAATTGTGTGATAGAATTTCAAAGTTAAAAAGCAAAAGAAAAAACAATAGCAGATAAAACAATAGCAACTCTGGTGACAGAGTTACTAACTATCTTAACTGTTCCTGATATTTTGCCTATGGATTATGCAGGTTTCAAGAGAGAGGCTGTTGTGGACTGAATTACAAAGTAACAGGAACCAATAGAGACCACATACATAGTAAATTAAAACAGAGAATGGTCAGGAACGTGTGACCAATATGCTGAAAGAAAATCTCAGAATTCCTTTGGTAAAATGCGATTATCTAGAATCAAAAGAACCAATCAATTTCAATAAATGGTGGTGGGAGCTCAATAAATACTATGGTGGGATTAAAGGACAAATTGTCAAATAACAATTCCAGTCACTAATGTACTTTCTCTCCAAGCCAAGATGAAGTACAAATGATTGTATTTATACTACTACCTAAAGCAATTGAAAAACAAGTGAAAAATATAAAATAATAGTTTTAAAACTTTGAACATCATGTAGTACAAAGAGTGATCTCTGAGAGAACAGAAACAAGGCAAGATCTACAACTCTTCCAGTTTATTGCCTGGAGAAATATATGGGCTGCAGCAGAGGTAGGGGAAACCCAGGTAGAGCCTAGAGGACTTGCTGAGTTGAGGGAAGAGAACTGGGTGTCTGTGGAAGTAAGGGTGGCTAGACTTTGCTGAAGGAAATACCATAGAAGAGAGAGCAACACAGAAAGCAAGCTCCAAAGGTCAGCAAAAGGTCATCCTAGGTCCCTTAGCTAGGAAATGACTAACATATAAGGTTGAAGAAACCATCCAAGGCCAGTGAAAGAACCACCTGGAAGGTTTATATTATCACTTAATCTGAAACATAACCAGGCCAGGAATAATTTCTGTTACCCCTAGACAAAAAAGGAAAAAAAAAACTTATTATGCACAGGTTATCAAGTAGAATAATCAGAAGATTTTGGGCTCAGTAGTGTGACAAAATTAGTCTTAAACTAATAATTGCTCTGGTTTTATCTAACAAATTTTAAAGGCAAGCCTCCAAAAGATTAAACCCTTTCAATGAAACTTAACTGTGCCTCAGAACAAGGTCCAGAAAGGGGTTAAAAAAATTCAGCACCCAATAAGGTAAAATTCATAGTGGTTGGCATCTAATTAAAAATGATCTGCAGGCCAAAAAGTAGTCAATCCATAAAAAGGTGAAAATTTAATCAATGGAAATAGACCAAGAAATGATATAGATTATAAGATTTAATTAACACGAACATGAAAACAGTTTTTATAACTATATAACTATAACTTGAATTATGTATAGTTTAAAAATGTAAGAGGAAAGATTCAGCATGTTGAATATTGAATATAGAAAATACAAAAATGACCTAACTCAAACTTCTAGAGTTAGAAAAATAAACATTGTCTAAAAAACCAAACACAATGAATGAGATTAAGAACAGATCAGCCACTGTAAAAGAAAATACTAGTGAACTTGAAGACATGGCAATAGAAACTATCCAGAACGAAATACAGAGAAAAAGGCTGAAAACTAAAATATGAACAGAACATCAGTGAGTCACAAAACAATTTCAAATACTCTGATATACATATAATTGGAGTCCTCTAACAAAGGTGATTAGGACAAACATTTGAAGAAATAACACAAAATAACCTTCCAATTTGATGAAAACGTATAAATCTACAGTTCTAAGAAGTTGAATGAATTCTAAGCACATGATACATTTTGGAATTTTTCCTTTGACTGGTTTCTTAAAATGACAGACTAAACAATATTTAAAAAATTATTATTTAACTTTTTCCACCTTTCTAAAAGATTTCATTCATTTTTAAGTTTACTTCATTGCCCATCCCAATAATTTTTCCCATGGGGATACACATGGATATATATTTTCAAGATATTATGTATAAATAATATTTTGTTCATCACACATAAGAAAGCATTTGGCTGGATATTAAGTAGTTGGGATAACTTTTTTTGCTCACTTATGTGAACAATTATATCTTTTTTAATGTAACACTTCTATAAAATAAAATTTCATTAAAAATAGAGATTCAATATGTTGAGGTAATATCTAGCTACTAAAGAACAGACTACATTTTCCTTCAAGAAGGACTTGCCAAATAAAATAATTTTTCTCAACACTGCCAATATAAGACTTGCTTTTTATGAGAGATTAAAATTTTACAAACTTAATCTTCCCTCTTCAATCAGAAACATGAAAAATTACACACAACCCATATTTGAATCCAATAAGAAAAATGTTTACCTTTGGATTCAATGACATAATATGTCATTCAAGTCAAGATGAGCAGGTATCAAAAGGATTACTTTATAATTATCACTAGTTATATTTTTTCTTTAATAAGTCTTTGAATAAAAGCATACTTTAGCATGAACTTCAGTATTATTTTAAGATTTTCTACATATTTATGAGACTATAAAGATAGATTCAATCTATTTTCAAAAGCTTTATGCTCCTTTGGGTTTAAAAATCTCAATTTATCTTTAAATACTGTGACAATTTCCATAGTCATTCATGTTTACATCATCTTTTTTTGTCTTAAAGTGTGTGGGGGGAGGCAGATTCAGCCAAAGTTGGTAGTTGTGTGAAACCAGCTGTCAGATGACTAACTCATAGAATATAACTGTTGAAAATTTTTAAATGTTCTTAGTACTTAAGCTTGGAGAAGCAATGGAGGCATAGCCACAAGTTGATAATAAAACTTAGGAACTGGTCTTAAAATTTGATATGATTCTTTATGAAAGAAGCAATTTTAGAACATTTTTGCCAATATCTTTTTACATTGTCCCAAATACGACTCATTGGCATGAATTCAAATATCAACTCTTAATAAAACAGATCTTGCAATCTTGGAAATAGACTTTTCATAGACAATTATATTCAAAAGTTCAAAGGGCAATGCGGTTATATGCAGCAATGAGGTGATTAAGAACTTAACTTGCTATTTTAGAATTCTCCAGAAGTTTCAGATAGAGGCTTGGTGGATATGTATCCGCCAAGGATAATGATGGCTCAATAATGAAGGGGACTCAATAATGGGCAGGAGGGAAGTTGAGGAATGATGAATTCAAATGCTGTTTTGAGTCTAAAATGCTTTACTGGCCATTAGTCTGTCTTCTTTTGAAAACATATGAAAAAATGCTCAACATTTCTAATCATCAGGAAAATGAAAATCAAAACCACAATGAGATATCATTTAACTCCAGTGAGAATGGCATTTATCAAAAAGTCCCAAAACAATATGTGTTGGCGTGGATGCAGAGAGATAGGAACACTCATACACTGCTGGTGGGACTGCAAACTAGTACAGCCTCTGTGGAAAGTAATATGGCGATGCCTCAGAGAGCTACAAGTAGAACTACCATTTGATCCAGCAATCCCATTACTGGGCTTCTACCTAAAAGAAAGACAGACATTCTATAAAAAAGATATCTGCACTTGAATGTTTACAGCAGCACAATTCACAATTGCAAAGATGTGGAAACCACCCAAGACAATCAATACATGAGTGGATTAAGAAAATGTGGTATATGTATACCATGGAGTTCTACTCAACCACAAAAGACAATGGCAATCTGGCACATCTTATATTATCCTGGATAGAACTGGAGCTCATTCTACTAAGTGAAGTATCCCAAGAATAGAAAAACAAGCACCACATGTACTCACCATCAAATTGGTATTAACTGATCAACACTTAAGTGCACATACAGTGGTAACATTCATCAGATGTTGGGCAGATGGGAGGGGGAGGAGGGAATGTGTATATTCACACCTAATGAGTGCAGTGTGCACCATATGGGGGATGGACACGCTTGATGCTCTGCATCAAGTGGGGCAAAGGCAATATATGTAACCTAAACATTTGTACCCCCGTAATATGCTGATATAAAAAAAATAAAGAAACCACTTATGTGCACATATGGTAGCAACATTCATCTGGTGTCTGGCAGGTGGGAGGAGGGATGGGTAAATTCACACCTAATGGGTGTGGTACGCACGGTCTGGGGAATGGACATGCTTGTAGCTCTGACTGGGGTGGGGCAAAGGCAATATATGTAACCTAAACATTTGTATCCCTGTAATATTCTGAAATTAAAAATAATAATGATAAAATGCTTTGCTGTAATGCAGTAATTTTTACTACTTAAATTTTGTCTACCTAGTAAAATCAATCCTTCTCTAATAATGCTGTTCATATAATTCTATAAAAAATATGAATAATGGATATTTAGCCCCACACTAGTAAAATGTTGTAAAATAACATAAAATGAAATCTCAAAACTATTCTTCAATAGAACATCCTAAGAATGATTTTGATTTATATTCCTAAAAGAGAAATGTATGCAGCCTATAGTTTTAAAAAATTTCTCCAGAGTGACTTTTATAGAAATTATTAACAAAAGACATACCATGTATGAGTCAGTGTAATGTGATTGATACATTATACTTTAAAGCAATGATGATTCATATGAATACCCAAATCACTGAAAATATTTCTTATAAGAATTTGAATATTAAAAATAAAAATCATGTAGACACAATTATAGAAGTTGAACATTTCAGAATCACATTCATAGGATTTTCTAAGGCGGTACCTGATGCCTTTTCTGAACTGCGATTTTCTGAGCAGCTTCAATTTTGTTGCTTTTTATTATTCTGGATTTTTCAAGTGATACACATAAAACTATTGGTAATGATAACGTGAACATTTAGCTATTTTAGCTAAAATTGTAGAAAAGTCTTATAATTGGTCTCATTCAAAAGCATCTACTTTAATGTAAGATGGAAAGGGCTCAGAGAAATACTGCTACTTCTGTTGGCACTTCCCAAATGAACGGTGGACAACCTATGTATAACTCCAACTAGACTTAGGATGGTCTGCAAAGTCTGGGACATCTGTAACCAGAATATATGGTCAATTAAGCACAGTCTTTCCAATTTGAGAATAAAATAAAGGTGAATTCAAACTTCAACATAGTTTGGAGTGCTTTCTAAGCAGGATTTTAAAATAGAATAATCCAGATCTCCCTTTCGGAACTGTGTTACTTAAAAAGAAAATAAGCCCACTGAGTTTTTTTGTTTTTTTCCTAATCAGTTTTCTTGGACAACTATTCCATATCCATCTAGTATGTCATTTTTCTTTTAAGTGAGGTATCAGGAAAAATAAATAAATCTACTGATCCTAGAATGAAAAAAATGCAGTTTTTTGCGAAGTATAAAACTGTTATGAATGCCACTACTGGGACTTTTAATGTCTGTTTATGCCTTCAGGGGTGGTATATACCTTAAGGAAATACTTTTTTCTTTGTTTTATTTTTCTTAGAGCAGAAACTTAGTATTCTTACTCTCTGTCACTTTTTCTTGAGTCCCATTCCAAGCTTTCTTCCCACTCCTCTTGTGAAAATCTAGCTGATGATTAACATCTTAGTCAGGTACAAATAAATATAATATCTTCCCCACAGATTTATAAATAATTACTAAACTGCTAAAAGTGGCATAGCCATTGTGACTATTATTTAATTCATCATTAAACTAATTAACTAATATATTGCATGGAAGCAGTTTTGTATAATCATCTATAGCAGTCTATGAAAAGCATTGTTCTAGGATGTCCCTAGATATTTTCACACACAATTATGTACAGTACATAATACTTGATAATGATAATAAATGCCTGTTACTGGTTTATGTATTACTGAAGAAAGAAACATTTTAAAAATACATTTAGTGTATCTTTAACAGTGTTTATAAAGTCTACAGTAGTATACAGTAATGTCCTAGGTCTTCATATTCATCTACCACTCACTCATTGACTCACCCAGAGCAATTTCCAGTCCTGCAAGCTCCATTCGTGCTAAGTGTCCTATATAGCTACATCATTTTTATCATTTATATCATATTTGTGCTGTATCTTTTCTATGTTTAGATATGTTTAAATACACAAATACTTCCCATTGTGTTACAATTGCATATAGTATTCAGTACAGTAACATGTTGCACAGGTTGTAACCTAGGAGCAATAGGCTATATGCTATAGCTTACTTTTGTAGTAGGCTATACCATCTAGATATTTGTAAGTACGCTCTATGACACAACAAAATTGCCTAGTGACACCTTTAGAAGAATGTATCACCATAGTTAAGCAATGCATGACTGTACTTACTTTTGTCAGTTTATATTAACAGATGAGGTCGCATATGAAAGAGCATTAGTTGAACACAGATCCCTTTGGCTATAAGTTGTAGAGCCTCACTTCCATCTTACCATACTCACCTCACAAACACCACGTCCATGAAAACACAGCCTCTTCATCTCATGTAGACCACTATGTATTGTTAGAAACATACAATCATTTTAATTTCTCAGGCTGAAAGGTGAAAGGATATAGAGGCACACGCTTCTCAGTGGATAAATGTTAAGGCAGAGATAGGGAAATATAAAAAGACAAAAGGTTGATAACTTTTAAATATCTACCTCAGAGAAACATTTCACTAGAGGTAAGATTTTCCATAGTCTCAAACTTTGCATAGAAAGTCTCAACTCTGAATTGTTAGAAGCATGGAAAACCAGCAGATAGTAGATTAACTGAGATACACACTGCAAAATTAGGAAATGTTCATTATTCTTTGCAATAGAGAGTCAATAATTTGATGCATTATTATATGAACTAAAATATTGTTAGAAGATATCTTCGACCACTGCAGATTGTTTTATTTTGGCATCCTTGGGATAGCTACAAATGTTTTATTCTTAGTCATGTTTTGTTGTTGTTGTTGTTATTATTCTATTTAGTCTTTACCATAATCACATCCACTTAAGATTTTATTGTGGAATAACAATCATGGTACAAAGATATTAATACAAAAAAAAATTGGTCTTCAAATTGATTTTTTCTCAGACTCACTGTCCAAGATACTAAACCCAATAAGATCTTAGAGGACAACCAGAGTTCTTAGCCTGGGTTGTATGTATAACCAAAAATTAAAAATGGAAAGAGATGATTTACATAGCTTAGTATTTATGACATTATCTTCCTTTGTTCTTAAAAATGCAAGTCCTAAATACTATGTTTATTCCAAAGATGAAATTTCATACGGTAAGACTACATACTCATTTTACATATTTATTAAATTATTCTAAGTATTTCTTACAAGCATCATATTTCATCCTATTTTGGAAAATATTAAAAATCCCATTGATTTTTGTGTGTGTATATGTGTGTAATGAAAAACAGAGATAAAGGAAAGTAATATAAATTATGGTAATGATGATATAATGATGGATGATGAGGGAGACAAAATTGAAAACAGAAGTTAATTTTCATGGAGTTCAGTTCTTTGTAATGCATGCTGTGCAGGCCAATGTTATGGATTATTTTCATGTATGGTGGCATGCACTTCTTAGCAACTAATTTAGAACTTATGCATTACCATAGCATGTGATTGGAGTAAAAGGTGATAATATTAATATAACAAATTTTCTGAAAGGGAAATATATTTATTATTAATAAATATTAATTATAATTTATAATTAACATATAAAAACAGCTGTTAACCTTTGCATTCTCTCAGATGTTCCAGATATCAGGATATGTATTTTTATATAATTTTGCTTTCATGAAATATTTATGTGGAATAAATTATAAAAAATATAAAAAAATTATTTCTGTATTTAGTATTTAAATTTTAAAGTTTAATAATATATTTATAATTTTTATTTAAAAAATTATATCATTTCATACTCCACCATGACTAGGTGTGAGTTCCCTTGGGACTATCTATTGGTCAGCACTGAATTCCTTTTTTTTTTTTAATTTGCAAATTTGACACGTAAGAAATGATAGTGCTAATGTTTTTGTTTGTTCTCTGTTCATTATTAGGAGAATAAGAATAACTCATATATTTAATATATTTTAAATTTTATTTTCTCTTAGAAATTGTCTATTCATCAATTCTTCTATATCAATGTATAGAATATCAACGTATATCAATAACTTTAATCATTTTAACACATGATAGAAATGTAACCGATGTTTTATTATCTTTCATAGAAGAATTGTGAAGAGATGAACAACACCAAAAAACTGTGCTAATATATTTGTCATGAGTACATATAATTACTCTTGAGGAAAACACACATCTAGCTCAACATTATATATCTTTTATCTGACACAACTTGGCTTTTTGAAAAATAAATATAGGCAGCAAAATAAAGGTTCAAAGTATAAACTAAAATAGTAGATTCTACCCACATAAGGAAGAAAACTTATGTGGTGGTCTTGTCTTACAAAATGTGCCCATAAGCGAAACGATTCTTAAGAAAAAATGATGTCTTTATTTTTAGTAGCTGCTCTCTTCTTATTAATATAAATGAACATAATATAATTTGAATGCAGATATGCTTGATTTTAGCAAAACTATTCCTATTTAGATAGCAATCTTAGGCCCAGCCATTATAAGAGTTTGCAAATGTTTTTAAATCATATAACAAGAAAAGAAGTAGAACATTCATTTTTAAAATTTTTAATTTTTAATTATTATGGTCACATAATACTTGTATATCTTTATAGGGTACATGTGATGTTTTGATACAGGCATACAATGTGAATTAATCAAATCAGGGTAACTGGGGTATCCATTACCTCAGGCATTTATCATTTTTTTGTGTTAGGAACATTTCAATTCCACTTATTTAGTTATTTAAAGTATACTCTAACTTATGTTTGATTATAGTCACTTTGTTGTGCTATCAAGTACTATTCATTCTTTCTAACTATCTAACTATATTTTTGTACCCATTAACCATCCCTATTGTATTTCCTCCTCCTCGCTACCCTTCCCAGCCTCTGGTAACCATCTTTCTACTTTCTGTCTCCATGAGATCAATTGTTTTTAATATTTAGCTCCCACTTATGAGAATATGCAAGATTTGTCTTTCTGTGCTTGGGTTATTTATGTGTAAAGGTATTTTTCAGAAATAATCATTGATTTTTTTTAGAAAGTAGGCATATATTTAATTTGTCAATAATATTTATTTATTAACTACATCATTATAAGGCTCAGCAGTTTGTATCTAAACTGGTAGCACTGAAAAAGTCAACACATTGACTTGTTTCATAGAGCTTAGTACCAACAAATCAAAGAGCCAAGGTCATTCGTAATTTGTGGTGGGAAATGTCTGAAAGGAAGTTTAGAAACTCAATTTATCCGACTTCTAATAGTCTTCATTACCAAGGGTCATCCAAAGAAATAGTCATTTCCATATGTTAACTCTTTCTTGATTATATCACATCTTGTTGCTAAACATTTCCTGCAGATGGACCTACAAAATAATTGTTTTACAATTTAATGCCCTGAAAAACTCTTTTCTCTGTAGAAATCAATGACTTATTTTCTGATAATTACACCACAAGATTTGTATTAACTTAATTAATTTCCTTTCTGCAAGAAAACTCAAAGAATTTAATATTCAATTACTTTACCCCTCAAGAATATTTACGTCTCTTTATGATCCTTATTTCCTGTTGCTATTTGTTCATATATATCTTGCATGTATATACATATGTGCATGTATTTAGTTTATATGTGTGCATGCATGCATGTATATACATATGTATATATGTACTTAACTTGCACCTCAAATCTGTTCTAGAAACACACATAATATACAATTAAAAGTAAGTATATTTATCATAAAAATTAACTTGATATAAAAAGATCTTAAATCTTCACCTAGCCTGGTACGAGGAAAATATAAAGACATGAACAAATAAATGTGGGTTAGGTAGGATGTTTTTATTTTTCCCCACAATATTAATTTATTTCTTATTTAATAAAGTTATGCTTTTAAAATCTAAATAATTACATATTATTTCAAATTTATATTTTTTCATCTATGCAGTATGCACTAGAGAGATAAAGAAACCTAGATATGACTTTACAAAAGAGAATAGAAAAAAATTATAAGATAAAGAGATGAGTGGAAGGAAATAAGAAGCAAGGACACACAAAAAATTATATAAACATGTTTAGTGTACTATGTACAGATTCAGTGTTATGAACATATTATCTCATATAATCCTAATACTGCAATGTATTATTAAATTAGCTTTCAGGTTTGCATACACCAAGAGTGAGGGAAGACATTTGAATAAATTGTCATAAACAATTGGTATACCTTAGCAACAAAATCACAACTAATAAGGTGTTGTTTTAAACAAATATTAAAAGAGGTCCTCATAAAATGCTCTGCCAGCACATAGGAAGGAATGATTAGATGACTGAAACATATGACAATGTTCAGCTAGACCTGATGATGTTGAGATAACAAACTTTCCTTTCTAAATTCCAGGATAGTTTTGAAGCATTTTCAATAAGAGAAAATAATTTAGAAAGAAAACAGAAAGATTTAGCTCCTAGAAGTTTCACTCTAAGTAAAACTACATTTAAAATAGGAGGAAAGCAATATGTTCACACACACATACACACACACACATACACACAAACGTACAGAGAGAATGTAACCAGTAAGAACTATTTAACATAAAGAACTAAAGAACGTAGCATAATTGAATTACACTCATAAATGAATTTTTATAATAACATTTGGCATTTGTGACTAAACACTCAGGATTTCATGGAAAATACATGGAAATCTCCACATGCAAATATAGAAAATTCTGAGTGATAATTAGTATATGGGAAAATCTCCTTCATGAAAATCACCTAGTCATTTAATTGACTGTTGACCAGCGAGAATAGCAGACATCAAACATGAAGGTGATATGGTATTACATTGAGATTATCATGTACAAAGGACACTATGAAGTGGCTTGTACATAATTTCCAATGTGACATAATAAAACTAGCAATTGAAATTCCTGGCATATCTTTTTGAAAATTAAAATTAAATTACTACATTTAGCAAGATTTTTCCAGAGATACCTACCTTGATGTCCTATTTTTCTATTTTCATACTCTTAGGAAAAAAATTTAAAACCTAGAACACAATTTTTGATGAAAGTCAAAGATTGTATATCATTAGATTTTATGGTTCATTTTAATTTTATGTTTGAATTTTTCAATCAAACCTTTCTATGGAAAAAGAAAACTTTTTCATATTTACTATTTCTATTATACATAAAAATGAGCTTATTACTGAAAATTAAAATACCAAGAGAGCAAAAGTCGTTTTAAACACCATTCTGCAATTTATTTCTACTTACAGATATATTTACATATATTTTTGTAACATGTCTTTTTAATGTTCAGTAAAATGTAAGTTTTTATATACTTTTCTTTAGCTTCTCACACCATGGAAAGTTTAATTTCAGTATATAACATCATTTTTTAATGATGCATAATATTCCATATTACATATTATCTACACTGTCCCTTTTTAAAATTTAGTTTTTTCCAAGTTGATCCACTGCTTGCCATAACATTCTTGTGATGTAAATGGATGTGTATATCTTTGTGCCTCATTCCTTTAAATAATTTTCTGGTAGTCTGAGATCTAGATTTAAGAGCCATATTTTACTTCTCTGATTAGTAGAAGAAATTCTCCTCTATTTGAAGTACGTTTAGCTAAAAACAAAATATATACATTGGAAAATATAATATGTAACAAAAACAGATAATACCCTGAGTACTATCAGAAATTAGAATATTCTAAAGAGGAAATAAGATTTTAGATTTCATAAAATTAACAGCTAATAAAGGATTTCAGAGGAGTCTAGTTTAAGACATTACTAAAGTCATTTTTTGGACAATATAAATATAAAAAACTCTAAGAAAGAAATGGACTGAGGTATAGGAAAACTTCCTAATGTGAAAATGATTCAGTTTAATCAAACACAATTCTGAAAGCATTGTAGTTAAACTGAATGAGTACTGAAATATAAATGATATAATTCTTTGCATAGTGACAAGTGTAATGGCAAATATTATGCATCAATTTGGAACCAGATATCATCAGACCAGGTCTCAATTATACCCCAATTTTCTAGAGATGCAAAGCTATCCAAATCAAATTCTCATAGACGTTTTTGTAATAACTAACAGACTGATTCTAAAATATATGTGGATGTACAAAGGTGTTAAAAATAACAAAACATCTCGAGGAAGAAGAATAAATTTTAGATCTTACATCACCTGATTTAGAGAATTTCTATACAACTATACTAACCAATGCAATCTGAAGAATTATGTAGCATAATTATGTATAAATAATAAGCCAATGAAACAAAATGATTATTCCAGATGTAGACTGACACAATTATGGTCAAATGTTTTTCAATAAAGGCCACAAGGCAATTTAATGGAAAAAGGATAGTTTTCCAACAAATAATAAATATTATCAGAACTACTTATGGGATATAAATATGGAAAAAAAAATCCAGAAGCCTATTTATCTCATACCAAACAAAATTAATAGGAGTTGGATTATAGATCCAAAGATAAAGGTTAAACAATTACATCTCTAGGAGAAAACATACAGAATACTTTTATGACTTTGTAGCATACAAAAACATGTTATATGAGGGAAAACTGCACTAACCACTAAAAAATTATGTTGAATTTTATCAAAATGAAAATAATCTGTTTTGAAGAGGGTACAATAAATAAAATTAAAATGCAAACTACAGACTAGAATTGCTACAATTGAAATACCAAGTGTTATCAAGGATATGGAGCACTAGATCTCTCATATGTTGCATTGCTGATCATACGAAAAACTGGTGCAACCACTTGCAAAAACAGGTGGCCTATGTTTCATAATGATAAACCATACTTATTTTATAATCTAGCAATTCCCATCATTCATATCTATATATGTATATATATATGATTCCTAAAGTAACTGAAAGCAAATATCTACAAAAATATTGTACCAGAATGTTCTTAGCAACTTTATTTTATAAAAGGCAAACAGTGAAAACAATTCAATTGTCCACGAATAAATAAAATGATAAAACAAATTATGGTTTATTCATTCAGTGGAATACCTCTCACTCTGCAGTAAAAACAAAACAGATTATTGACTCATAAACGGGTGAAACTGAGACATTTTACTAAGTGAAGGAAACCGGATATAAAATAATATATACTATATGATTCTATTTATAAAAATTTAAAGAGCAGTCAAATTTAATCTAAGGTGATAGAAATTTTTTTTAAAGTTTACTTTTGAGGAGGTGCTGTCTGTAAAACAGCACATGGGGAATTTCTGGAACATTTATGAAAATGTTCTCTGTTTACGTACATTTGCCAAAACTCATTCAGCTATACAATTAAACTTTATATATTATGTATATAAATGATACCTTTAAAAAGTTCCATCTAGGGTCGATGAGAAAGCATCAATATTCTGAAAGTGTTTCTAACTGTAAATTGCCTTGTTTGCTATTTGTTTAGTTCAGCTCAGAGGACAGAAAAATGAAAATACATGCATTGTTTCACCACTTAGTCTCGCCCAGATATTGAAACAAGTCATTTCAGAGTCCAGGGACATTTCTTTTTTAAACAAGATTACACCTATTCCAGAACCTATCTGCCTTCTCTGACTCCCTCCCTATACCTAAAGTCCAACACCTGCGTTGTGGGGCGGAGTCTGTGACTAATGAGAGAACTCCAGCATGAGGACAATGCCTAGTGGCATTTTCCTTCTCCTATTTGATTCTGTTTCACTTACTTGGTCTCTCTGTTATCCGTAAACGCATGCTCACTATTATTAGGGCTGGAAAGAAACTTGTTGACTTTGGTAGGAAAAAAGCCCTTTGTCCCTGCAACACAGGAAGCAGTCCTGAGACTTCCTCCAAAAGGCCTTTGCTGACACAATAGATCAGAGCCCTAAAGATACTTCTCTGACTGAGGAAGGAGCTGCGAGGAGCTGAGCTGTGAGCCTGGGCCCTCTCTGGTGACTCGCACCAGCAGCGCCCCTTGGCTCAGGTCACTTCACCCTCTTGGACTCACCTGGGGCTGGGGACCAGCGCAGGCAAGAGAGTCAGCAGGTAGTGTGCTGGGCTGAATTTCATACTGTCGCCTGCCGGGGGGCCTCCTTCCCTAGCTGCCTGGCAGTCCAGCCTCCTCTCGGTCCTATCGCTTCTCGGTGTCGGGCTTTGTCTCCGGCCAGCGGTCAGCCCTGTCCAGCGGTGAAGACACGGAGACAGACTAAGGGATCGACGCCTCGCCAAGACAGAAGCTGGGAGCAGGGAGCTGGGAGTCAGCTCCCAGAGTGATGTCACCGGCGGCCTAGGAGGGCCCAGTCCGGATTGTTCCTCGCTGCAGCTTCTGAGCCCAGAGGGCGATTTGTCACTCTCGGTAGAGGCGGCGCGGGGAGAAGGAGGGGGAGCCCGGCGGTCGCTTCTCACGCTCGGGTCACCGGACTGCGCTCTGGTCACCCCGCTACATATTCATCCCAGATTGAGCACTTGTTCCCGCTTCTCCCGAGAATGTGGAGGGGCGGGGCGGGGACAAAGAGAAATCCAATCTGCCAGTAGTTGAACCCGCATGCTTGGCAGGAAGTTAGGGCTGAATTTACTGGGAAAAACTATGGGATGCTTTGAGTTGCAGGCAGATGTACCGTTGCAGCGACATGTCTCTCACCTGGCTACACAGTGTATAGTAAAACAGTGTTTTAGATAGAGCATTTGAAATATTGTGTTTGTTAACGATGAGTAGTGATACGCTTGAGGCAGACTCTATAGG
Organism: Cheirogaleus medius; assembly: GCA_008086735.1. Classification (NCBI taxonomy): domain Eukaryota; kingdom Metazoa; phylum Chordata; class Mammalia; order Primates; family Cheirogaleidae; genus Cheirogaleus; species Cheirogaleus medius. The sequence continues at coordinate 19,095,554 of VBSM01001265.1, forward strand.
GTGATGATGGAAGTGGAGCGATCAGCATCCAGAAATGTAACACCATTGTCCTTTTGAGGCTGGAATAGCATTTCTCAACTCCTTAACTTGGATCCTTTTCCTCAAGTGAGACTCATCACCTCAAAATAATTGAATAAAAATGCATCAGTAATTAACTCAGAGTGGTGAGACTGTATGATTGGAGTTATGTTTTGTATGTTTTTAAATCCAAGTTTCCTATAAGAATGCAGCACTTGATGATCTTTATTTTGAAAAAAATAATTAAATTTGAAAAAAATATAATTCATCTTTTAAAAATTTTTCAAATTGTTATTTATTGCAGCAAATATACATCATCTCCTTTTTGAAGCTTTGTTATAAAAAGTAGTTTTGTTAACCCATTTTTTTCTAACTTTTAATGAGATTTAATTTTATTTATTTATTTATTTATTTATTTTTATAAATTTAGGTGGTGCAAGTGTAATTTGATGCATGGGTTGCAGCAACATAGGTGGAACTGGATCTGTCTTAAATGAAATAGCTCAGAAACAGAGATTTAAATTTAAAACAAATATAGAGCAGAATTAATGTCTTCAATAATCCAGACTACTAAAATATACGAATAGTTTTGCAAACTGAATACTTGCACATTTGGTAACAGTAGAATCCACAACAAATATAAGTGGGCATGTACTAATGAATTCACCTGTGAACTGCATGTTGTTTGGAAGAAAAAATGGCAATATGCTTTATTAAAAACAGAACTCTAGAGACCTACCTCCATTTCCAGAAACATGGAAACTTTCATCATTTACAGTATTTCTCTGACTAAATACAAATAAAAACCCTGTGTAGCATACATAAAAGAAATATAAGAAGACTCTTACAGGCAGAGAGTGAGGCTCAGGACCCCATGACGTAGGGAATGACAAGGTTTTGTGATCCCTGTGCTTTTTGCTTTATATATTCAAGACTGAGAAAACTGGCAACCTGGAAATATCAGTGAAGAGAAGAAAGAAGAGAGAATGTTCTCTAGCCACAATGAAATAAATCAGAAATTAATAATAGAAAGGAAAAAGGGAAATCTCCAAACACTGGGAAACTTAACAATATACTTCTCAATAATAGAGGAAACAAAGAGAAAGTGTGAAGGAAATCAAAAACAAATAAACAAAACAAATCTTTAAACTGAATGAATATGAAAATAAAGCATTTCAAAATTTGTGGCATGCAGGTAAAAGAGAAAATGTCTCAAATTGACAAACTAAGCTTTTATCTAAAAAAAAAACTAGCAAAGAAAGAGCAAAATAAATCTAAAGCAAGCAGATAGAAGAAATAATAAAGAGTAGAAATCAATAACAGAAAAATAAGAAAAAAAGCTGTTTTTTAAAAGATCAATAAAATTGATAAAAACAGGGCTGAAAAAGCACAAAGAGAGAAGACACAAATGAAAAAGGATTGCTGTGGTTTGGAAGACTGTCCCCATACATAATCTAATGGGATCAGGAGCCACAAAGAGTAATTGCATCAGGCAGACTTTCGCTGTAAATAATTTACCCTGGGGAGTGTGATTTGACTTGGTGAACCTCTGACTATGGCACTGGTTTTTTTACACCTATTATTTCAACTTATCTCTTCTCTTACAATGTATTCTCTTTATTCTCTTAATAAACATTACTAAAAACCTGCTATGTACTATGTGCTTTATAATGTAAGTTATAATTTACTTAGAATTTAACCAGCTATATTACGTGCTAAATTCTACTGAATTGGAGATTATCTCACTGATTTTTCCATTGATTTTCAAGGGCTGGTTACACTCTTTCACAAGGAGCACTGACTTCTTTATTTTTTTATTTCAGCATATTATGGGGGTACAAATGTTTAGGTTATATATATATTGCCTTCCACCCAAGTCAGAGCTTCAAGTGTGCCCATCCCCCAGATGGTGCGCACTGCACGCATTAGGTGTGAATATTCCCATCCCCTTCTCCCCTCTCCCACCTGCCCAACACCAGATGAATGTTGCTACTATATGTGCACTTAAGTGTTGGTCGGTTAAGTCAATTAACACCAATTTGATGGTAAGTACATGTGGTGCTTGTTTGTTCATTCTTGTGATACCACTTAGTAGAATGGGCTCCAGCTCTATCCAGGACTGACTTCTGTATTCTTTTTACCTATAGGATCTTGTTTAATGACTATATAAGGCACAGAAAGAGACAAAGAAGTTGTCTAAGTTTCTTGAGGTTAAACAGCCAAAAGATAATAGAGGCTGACATTAACCCAGATCAACACTATTTTTCTCTTTTTAAAAATTTTTTTTTCTGTTTTCACCTGAGGTCAATAGTGTATTTATGCACACTGTTACACAACACACAATTATACACAATAATATGCAATAGTATATTCCTCTAGCAGTAAACTGGCTCTTTCTGCTAATATTATACACTTTAAAAATTTTCTATATAGATAGGCATATAGATACAAATATAAAATATTTAGATAGAATGTACATAGATAAAATATAATCTAAACAAAGTAAACAATTACTTAAACTCATTACTCATTTCCTCAAACTTCCTAGTTTAATCAATGTTCATCAAATATTAAGTGTCAAGTGTTAGAGCTATAAAACTTGCTACTAACAACCAAGCTACACAATAAATACATTATCTAAGCTTTTCTTAAACTGTTCTGATTTTAAAGTTTTGTAATGAAATATGTTTGTATGGCATTTCATAAGTTTCCCCAGTTAAAAATGACTATTTACAAGTTTTCTTAGAGGTACTTTTTCTTCTTTTTAATTATTATGGGTACATACTAGGTATATATATTTATGAAGTACCTGTTATGTTTTGATACAGACATACAATGATCAAATCAGGGTAACTGGGGTATCTATCATCTCAAGCATTTAATATTTCTTTGTGTTAGGAACATTCCAATTCCAGTCTTTTAGTTATTTTAAAATACACAATAAATTATTGTTGACTATAGTTACCCTGTCGTGGTATCAAATATCATATATTATTCATTCCAGCTAACTGCAATTGTTTTGCTTCATTTTATTTTTTAATTCACTCGTTTTAAATAGGCATAGTGTGAGAAAAGCACTATAGAAGGTATGGATATTCACTATATCAATTTTCCATTTGATAGAGTGAGTTATAGAATTGCTTCGACATTTCTTGTTATTCTCTCATAAATCCCCAAAATAAAATAATGTGGTTTTGGGTGTTTGTGACATTTATTCCAAAGGTCAAAGACCAAGAAATGTAAGAGAGAGCCAGAAGACTCATGAAATTTGATCACTAAAATATGCCTCTGCACTCACCATTGAAATCAAAGCTGAAGTCTCAAACAAAATTCCACCCAAGGGTGCCTTCACACAAACATATTAATAATTATGACTAAATACCTGATGCTCAAATAGCTTTAGCAGAGTAAGAAAGAAGTGAGTTAGTGTAAGTGTATATGTGTATATGTGCATATACATACATACATGCATGCATGTATATACATGTATGTACCTTTATAATGTGTGCATTTATATGTCTATGTATATCTTGGTCACATAAAATATATTTAATATTTTATTATGATTTTTAGTATACATTATCCTACTTCTAAAATAAACAGATTTTTTTTCTTTTGAAGGAAAATAATCCTTATCGTCTTAGTTCTTGTGTTTTAAATTGGGTTCAAAACACCACTAACTTTTAGAGGCACATGTATGTTTCAAGCCTTACTAATGGGCATATTCTGTCTCAGGTTATAAAGATAGTATCAGGCAGAGATTTTTATGCATATTGAAAGAGATATGTGTGTGTAAATCCATAGCTTTTTTTTTACAAAAGTCAACCCCATAAAATATCTCATCAGTCTTTGAAGCCTTTCAGACCACACTTGAAATTCCATTTTTTTCTGCCTTCTATGAAATTTGAAAGTGAGGGCATCTGTCTAGCCCATTTCACTTTTCCCCTTCACCCTTTGTAACTTGTGACTTCACCACCATGGCAGACCTTGCATCCAGTTGAATGAGTCCCCAAAGTTTACTCACTATGATGAACCCTGTTCTGAAGAGCTTTTAGTTTTGTTTTTATGATCTTAAGTTTGAGACTATAAATACTGAGATTTCATATGTTTCCATGCACTACCTCATTGGAATTATCAAAGACACATTTCCATTTACTGTATTGTAGCCTATCAAGTGATTGTAAAATATGTGCAACATTTAAGTCTGTATTTTAATTGGGTTTTTATTTTTATATGATTATCTGTCTTACATTCACATCCACTCTACCATTGCTATGTGCATAGTCTAAAAAAATCAGCCTACCCTTATACAACTACATGGAGTTATGCTGAGACCTTAGCCATTCACTGAAAAATCAAAAGATTCAAATAGGGAATGTATCTCTGAAAGAACTGATTGAAAAAGCTTTTGACTAAAATTGAATACAAATGCGACTGACAATAAAACTTGGTCTTTATGACACTCTGACACTCTCTGAGTAAGAAGGACATAAAAGCAAGTGTTATTATACTGTATGGAAAATGAAGCACAGGGAGTTAAAGTAATATACCCAAAGTCACCCTGAATGATGACCAGTAGCTGGGATTGTGATATAGAACAAGGGAATCCAATTTACTGGTCTGCCTGCCATAACCCTCTGAAAGCACTCTTTTTATTGAGTGCTCCTGTGTGTTACTCACTGTAATGGGTGTTGTGGAGAATGCAGGGATAACAAGATGTATCTCACAGTGTACTTGCTACCTCACATATTTTGATTTTTCTCCTTCATTACTTATTTGAACACATAGTAATTATTTTTATAAAACTATAAATGAATTTAAATAATTAGGTTCCAGTTTCCTCCTCACCTATTTCTTTTTGATAAATTCTATAGTGTTTTTCAGAGCTGCCTTTAAAAGAGTATGCTTGTGATATAGATTTCTCTTTCCTAAAAAGACTACTGAAGCTCTAGATGGAGAATAGGAAGTAGTATTGGATTCAGGGTAACAGACTTGACAGTCTCAGATAATGTATGTCGGTATTATGGATGACAGGGAGTTGACTACTTTTTGCTCTTAGGTCCATTCCTGAAGTTTGTCTTTGATATCAGCAGAATCATGTAGTTTTAAGCAGCACAAAGTAGCGAAAAAGTTACTCCTTGAGAGAAGCATGTATTAGTGGGATTAATCAATTTGATGATTTCAATTTTATAGTATTCTCATAGGTAGTGTTGTACCCTAAGAAAGCCTAAATGCCCAGCATGATTGAAAAGAATCTATGTTAAATAGAGGGATAGAAAATTCAAATCAGCATATGTTGAGTGAGTTCTGCTCTGTGCTAGGCAGCGTGTAAATTTGTGAAATTGCTGAGAAGTTGCAACACTTCAAAGTTTTACACAGCTGGTGGAGTTGCAATTTGACTATAGAGAGGGAGTAAATTAGGGTGATTAAGTGAAGGAAGTGCCAATTATTAGTTGTGTAGTCTTGAGCTAAATAGTTTCATGGTCTGTAAAGCGAGGATGATAACAGCACTTAGTCCATAGGTTTTCTGTAAGGATCAAATGAGATAATGATTGCAAATCTCTAAGTACAGTTTTAGGAAAATAGTACATGCACAATAATAATCTCTACTGAAGATGATGATGTTGATAACGGTAGGAGGTAATAGTGATGTTTGTATCTACCCCAAAATTTCATCTATTTCACACTACCCCACAGAGGCATGGACATGGGCTTGGCTGTATCACTCACTAGTAAGAAGAAGAAAAGCAGCCTCTGACAGCCAGGACTTGGTCTGGCACTTGAGGTAGGCCAAGGACTACTTTTGAACATAAATACACAGGATCATTGCCAAAATCAAAAACAAAACCCTCTATAAATCATCACTAATATGAGTAAATACTGTTTCTTTACAAATTATAGCTTTAAATTTAGTATGACTTGACTTTTGAATTAGAATTAAAAATATCAAATCATGGAATTATCCTTGCTTATTGGCAATCCACAGAAAAGCCTAAAAACAGTTCAAATCCTGTTTCTATGTCCTTTATAGCACACTCTTAGTATCTCACTTCCTCAAGATGGGAATTCTCCCTCATTGAAGAAACCAATAAACCCTATTTTACTCAACTAAAAGGATGTTTCTGGTGGGCTTTGGATGGACAGCATTGGCAGATATGGAATTTCAAAGGTTTCTCTTAGCTCTTTCTACCTTCCATCAGCTCATTGATTACATTATAGCACACGCATTTGAGACTCTATGTCTGTCTTAGGTGTCACTTTGTCCATGGGTGGAAGGCAAAATTTTGCTGAATTGAGTTCTCCTATTTTTGAGACTTTTAAGCGCTGGTTTTATTGTATTTTTCTTACAAATGAGGTCTCCTAGGAATTTTTGGTTATTGAATCATATTTCTAATGTTCTTTGGCACAATTATTTTCTGGCCTTAACACCTGCTCCTACTGTCTACTCACCTAATTTTTGAATGTTGTTTGTAAAAGGAAAGCTCTACACAGTGCGTAAAGCAGAAGTCCATTTCTATCTTGCCCTAAGAACTAAGGAATTCAGAGGATCTCCTCAGGCCAGATTTGAGCAAACTTTACCTTAGGTCTCATTTAAAAGTTTTACAAAGATATCTTCTTAAGTCATATATATTTTTTGCCTTTACTAGAAGAAATTTAAAATGACTCCCATGACCTCTGTGCCCTAGTGTTAAGCTCAAGATTATGTTACACAGAAAAGAAGTTTTGAAGATGTAATTAAGGTTACTAAAAAGTTTACTTTACTATAGAAAGATTACCTGGATCATCCTGAGTTAGTCACATGAGTCATTTAAAAGCAGAAGATTTCTCCAACTGGTAACAGGAGTAGAAACCAGAAAGATATCAAGTCCGAAAAGGCATTAATATGCCTTGAAGATGGATGTGGTCATGTGTCAAAAAATGCAAGTAACCTCTGGAAATTGAGAGTGGCTTCTGGTTAATAGCCAGCAAGGAAAATAAAAATGACCTGAGTCTGACAACCACCAAGAACTCAATTCAGGCAACAAACAGAATGAGCCTGGAAGTTGATTCTTTCCCAAAGCCTCTAGATAAGAGCCCTGTACAGTCCACACCTTAGTTTCAGCCTTATGAGAATCTAAGCAGGAAGCCCAGGGTTGCCTGCTTGGACTTCTGACCTATAGAATGGTTAGTTAATAAATGGAAGTTGTTTTCAGTTGCTCAGTTTGTGATAATTTGTTAGTCAATAATGAAGAACTAACACAATACCTAAGGAATTGCTTTTTTATCATTTCGTAGTATTAGGGGGTACAGCTGTTTTTGTTACATGGATAGACTGTCTAATGCTGAAATCATGGCTTTTACTGTACCCATCACCAGAACAGTGTTCATTGTACCCAAGAGGGCAGTTTTTGTCCCTCACCACCCCATCTCACCCTCCCCCTTTTTTAGTTTCCAACATCGTTTATGACTCTTTGTGCCCATGAGTACTCATTATTTAGCTCCCAATTATTGATAAAAAACATATGGTGTTTGTCTTTTCATTTCTGAGATGCTTCACTTAGGATAATGGTCTCCAGTTCCATCCATGTTGCTGCAAAAGACATTATTTTATTCCTCTTTACAGCTGAGTAGTTCTCCATGGTGTGCGTGTGTGTGTGTGTGTGTGTGTGTACATTTCATTTCTTTATTTTCTTTATCCACTTATGTATTTGTGGGCATGTAGGTTGATTCTATATCTTTGCAATTGTGAATTGTGCTGCTATAAATATTCGAATGCAGGTGTCTTTTTGATAAAGCGATTTCTTTTCCTTTGAGTATTGAAGTTGCTGGATCAAATGATAGGTCTACTTTTAACTATTTCAGGAATCTCCATACTGTTTTCTATAGTTTTACCAGTTTGCAGTCCCATCAAGGATCTGCTTTCTCTAGTTTATTCTGCCCAGTATCAAGAAATTGTTTGGTCTAATCTCTGATTGGTGACTATTAAAAAAACACGCAAATAGTAGCAATCTATGTCCTAGATTGAAACTGATGGCAAATTTAAGCTGGGTTATTTTGGAGATTTTTATGTATGTGTGTGAGTGTGTGTTTGTATATAATTTTTAAAGACTTGGGAAACAACAGAAGTAGTCATAGAATAAGGGCTAGGAACATGGGTAAAAAGCAGTTATCAGAATTTAGAAGGAGAACTATTTGAACAGTAGGAGACAGAAGAGACTTCAGGGAAAAGACCAGGAGACTAAATATATCTGTCTCACTTTCTTCTTATCCCCTTCCAAATCATGCTGATGGCCAATTGGCTGAACCCTACTAGGAGTTAAGTGACAAAGAAGGCTGATATTGTGCTTAAAGGTCAGATTCCTGGAGCACAGAGCCTAGTAATAAAGGTGGATAAAGCATATTAAGGGCCAAATGGCAAACATTCAGCAAAAATCATACAAGATAATCATGGAAAGTGTATGTTTTAAGGACAGCAGGCCTCTAGTAACTAAGAAGTATACAGGTGAGCAGTTGCCTCTATAATATTGTATTTTTAAGATCATAATCATCAATAAATCAGACCACCACTGAATTTCAAGTGCCGGATACCTAGGACATATGTGATAAATTTTTCATAAATGAATTAATGGAATGATGAATGATTCAGCTTACCTTTATTTTCTGGCCCATGTTCCTTCTCTTATGACTACACTATTATCTAGTAGACTTGGATTTGTGTGTGTGTGTGTGTCTGTATTGTGTGTATGTATCTTCTCGTTCTGACTTGCAGCTTTTTAGATGGACATAGTTCTAGATTACTCACCTTGACTGCTTTAGGTTAAAACAATCTCCTGACCAAATTCTGGTATTGTAATCTTTGCTTTTGTCTCAGAACTCACTTGAAAAGGCATTTGGATATGGTGGGGGTCACATTAGAGCAATAGGTAACAATAAACAAGGAATGGTAAAAATGGTTTTAAGAACTGTTTCACATGTAGAATTAGTAATATTTGGCAACTAATAGTAGGAGGCCGTCGAGGCAAAGAAGCATTGCCCTTATTCTATGACTACTTCTGTGGCTTCCCAAGTCTTTAAAAATTATATGCAAACACACACACACACATGTGTAAAAATCACCAAAATAACCCAGCTTAAAGTTGTCATCAGTTTCTATCTAGGACACAGACTGCTACTAGTTTTCTATTTGCATGTTTTTTAAATTAAGTTCTAAGTTTTATTACCTGTTTCTATATTAACCATTTTGACTGTTATATTGTTTAACTATTTATTTAAATTTGATGCCTGTTTCTACTTACTTCCCTTCAGATTGTGTGTGATGGATGAGTGTACCTAGTTTAAGGACACATAACATGACATGCATAACATGTTAGGTAGATATTTTAGGGATTCATCCCATTAATCTCCAGTGTTTTAACCTCTAGGTGTCCCAAGTCTACTCTATCCTCAATACTGGCCCCAGGGTAATCATTCTAAAACATGAATAATTGCAAACAATGCAAATCTAAGAAGTTCCCCTCCCAGTGTTCTTCAAGGGGCAGTTTTATGTTCTTCTTTTAAATATCTATATGTAATTTTGAGCCCAATAAATATTTATCTAAGTATTATCATACATTTTAGAAATTCATCTATAAACATAACTAAAAGGAAATATAAATATAGTCAAATGACAGTAGTCCCCCTTTATCTACAGAACATATATTCCAAGATCCTCTGTTGATGCTTAAAACTAAGGATAATATTGTATCGTATATATTGCTTTTTATATTCATACATAACTGTGATAAAGCTTAATTTATAAATTAGTCACAGTAAGAGCAATAACTAATAAAATAGAACAATTATGACACTACATTGTAATAAAGGTTATGTGAATGTGGCCTTCCTCTCTCTCTCTCTCTCAGCATCTTATTGTACTAACGACAGATAACCAAAACCATGGAAAGTGCAACTGCAGATAAGCAGGAAATAATGTGACTTTTTCACTGATGAAGGCACTGAAGAAAAAAAATAACAAGTTTAATAACTTCCCTAGCATTACAGTAATAATGAATAGAGTATTCTTGTGCACTCTGTACTACAGCAGTGTAATTTTTTCAAATTTGAAATGCTAATGTAGCATTCATAGCAATTATTATTTCATTAGCTCTTTTTTCCTAATCCTAATAAAAACCTCCTTCTAAAGGCTAATAACCCTGAGACTATAATATAAAAGTAATTAGAAATGTACTTATAGATTAATAATTATTCCTTTTGTGTTATATAACACAAATTACATGTTAATATACTATCTATGTGATACAGATTGTTATTTTGCATACTTTTTAAAAAACATTTACTAATGTGTTGCCAATGTAATTGTGGTTTTCTTAGATTTTAACAGAAGCGTTAAACAAAGTTTCCAGGAATGAGAAAAATGTAACTCTTTAAAGGAGACTATCACTATAATTTTAACTGTATTTAGTGCTTAGATACTTTAATAGTTATAGCTTTGATTTACTTCTGTGCAAGGCATCTTTATTATTATTGTTGTTTTAAATATAGTGTCTATACACCAGAAATCATATTTAAAAGTTCAAGATGTGATGTTTTCATTTAAAACTATATTTTGAAAGTGAAGTGTAAGAATTATGGTTTGGAAGCCACAGTGTCTAAACAAAGGTTCGCTATTAATCTGTTGATGCATATGCTGGCATTCTTATTCTCTGAGTTAATTTCTTAGCAATATGATGGCATCAACATTGTCAGAAGTGAAAAGAAAAATAGATAGCAACACAATTATAGTAGGAGATGTCAATATCCCACTTTCAATAAAGGACAAAACAACCAGACAGAAGGTCAACAAAAAAACAGAGGATTTGAACAATACTATAGACCAAAGGGACTGAACAGATATATAGAGAATATTCCACCTAACAAGAGCAGAGTACACATTCTTCTTAAGTGCACACAGAACATACTCCAGGATAGATCACAAGTTAGGTTACAAAGCAAAGTTTTGACAAATTTGTTGAAATTATACCAGTATATTTTGTGATCAAATTGCCATGAAAGCAGAAGTCAACAGCAGAAGGAAAACTGAAAAATTCACAATCATGTGGAAATTAAAGAACACACTTCTGAGCAATCATTGGTCAAAGGAAAAAATAAAAGGGAAATCAGAAAATATCTAGAAACAAATAAAAACAAAATCAAAGCATACCAAATCTTATGGGTTGCAGAAAAGCAGCACTAGAGGGACATTTACATTGGTAAATGTAAATATTTTTATTAACAAAAAGAACAAAGACCCCAAATGAACAATCTAATATTATACCTCAAGGAAGTATTAAAAGAAGAAAAAACTTAGCTCAAATGTAGAAGAATGAAGGAGATAATAAAGATTAGGAGCAGAAATAAATAAAATGGAAAAAAACAAAAAATCAACAAAACTAAGAGTTGATTTTTAAAAAGATTAAGAAAATTGAAAAACTTTATCTATGTTAACAAGACAAAAAGAAAGATGACTCAAATAACTAACATCAGAAATTAAAGAGGACATATTACTGATGTCACAAAAAATAAAAATATACAATAAGAGAGTAGTATGAACTAGTATTCACCAACAAATTGGATAGCCTAAACAAAGTAGACAACTTCCTAGAAACATAAAACCTATCAATACTGAACCAAGAAGTAGAAAATTTGATCTATCAGTCTTGTGCCTGTACCATGCTATTTTGGTTACTGTAGACTTGTAGTATAGCTTGAAGTTTGGTAAAATGATACCTCCCAATTTGTTCTTTTTGATTAAGGTTTCTTTGGCTATATGGGGTCTGCTCTGGTTCCATACAAAGTATAGAATTATTTTTTGTAGATCTATGAAAAATGATTTTAAAATAAAATCAACTTCATATTGCCATCTGATATTTTACAAAGCAGACAAAAACATATACTGGAGAAAAGAATCCCTATTCAATAAATGGTGCTGGGAAAACTAGATAGCCACATGTAGAAGACTGAAATAGGATCCACACCTTTCACCACTCACAAAAATCAACTCACAATGGTAACAGACTTAAACCTAAGATATGAAATTATAAGAATTCTAGAAGAAAATGTTGGAAAAACTCTTATAGACATTGGCCTATGCAAAGAATGTATGAAGAAGACCCCAAGGACAAGCATAGCAACAACAAAAATAAATAAATGGGACCTGATCAAATTAAAAAGCTTCTGTATAGCCAGGGAAACAAGCATTAGAGCAAATAGACAACCTACAAGATGGGAAAAGCAATTGTATGTTATATACCCAATAAAGGGCTGATGACTAGAATCTACAGAGAACTCAAGCAAATCAATAAGAAAAAAAATCAAACAACCCCATTAAAAAGTGGGCAAAAGACATAAATAAAAACTTGTCAAAAGAAGATAGACTCATGGGTCAAGAAATATGAAAAAATGCTCAACATCTCTAATCATCAGGGAAATGCAAATCAAAACCACAATGAAATATCACTTAACTCCAGTGAGAATGTCTTATATCAAAAAGTCCCAAAACAACAAATGTTGGCGTGGATGCAGAGAGATAGGAACCTTCATATGCTGCTGGTGGGACTGTGAACTAGTACAACCTCTATGGAACGCAGTATTGGGATATCTCAAAGAACTAAAAGTAGAACTACCACATGATCCAACAATCCCTCAACTGGGTATTGTTAAAAAGAGTCTGGCTTCCTTGATTTCTCTTTCTTGCCTCCTCTCTAACCACATGATCTATATTATACAACTGTTCCCCTTCGGATTTCTGCCATGAGTGGGAAGCAGCACAAGGCCCTCACCAGATGCAGCTGCTCAGTCTTGAACTTTCCAGCCATAGAATCATGAGCCAAATAGCTTCTTTTCTTTACAAATTACCCAGCCTCAGGTATTCTATTATAGCAACACAAAACAAACTAAGACAAACTATTTTAAAAATAGAAGTTGATGTCATATATTGTTGAGGTAGGTGTATGTGTGTGTTAGTATGTGTGTTAGTATGTGTGTTAGTATGTGTGTAGGGAGGTAGGCAGTGGGTGAGGGGTCTAGAAATACTTTTATTTTTGTATTTTTTTTCCTGATCTACTCCAGTGAATAGGATCTTTTTGTATTTTGACAGCAATTTACATGTCAAAGCAAAGCAAATAAGGGGATGAAAAATAAATCTGACACTGTCTTGCAACTTTGAGTTGACAGCTGTTCTCCTGTGTTCTCCCTAGCTTTTAATGAATATTTTTAGTTTGTCACCTTTAATCTTTACAATAACTCTTGACATTACTACAACTAAAGCAAAGTATTCAAACTCTTAAATATATGTAGTTCTCTCAAGGTCAATTATCAACATGACTATTACTGGAACCCAGGTCTCAATCAGAAGCACATGCTTTCCCCACTGTTCTTGTGAATAATCAACTAATGGTATCACATTTTTAATTTCCTGAACAAGGACCTGTGCATACATTAGTTTGGTGCTTATTTGTCATTTGTATAATATATCCAATTATTTTTTGTAAATCCACAATTACTATAAAGACTCCATTAAACTATTTGTATAAATTATTGTGGTTTATATTTCTTATACTCCTAATGAACATGCACTGTATTTCCAAAAAGTCATATTTACTCATCATATGTACTTTTGTACATATCGATATTGTAGGTAAGAATTTATCCACAAACAGCAGACAGATTTTACAATAAAAGCTGAAATGTAGTATAAAACTCCTATCATCAAATGAAAAGACAATGATGATTAACCCCCACCCCAGGCTGATAGTGAAGCTAGTGGTGAAAAAGAACCTATAGTTATTTTTATCTTTACTTATTTGTTTATATAGCCATAATGTTTTCCCAATTTCATTCAGACTGTAAGCCACATGAGCACACCAATTATCCTTATCTCTTTTAAATAGAGTTTAGTACATTGTATGACATATAAAAGATGTTTAATAAATGGTTAAGTGTACAAATTAATATTTATTGAGATGTTTCTATAACTTAGCTTATTGAGAAAATACCATAATACTCTATAGAATAGTAAATATTTGCTTACTTAATGTTGCCAATATAAAAATTCTTAAACAGCAGTATTACAATTTTCAATTTACTTAGTTAACATTTTTCCACTATTCAGTGAAACATTTCTCAACAATTATTTCTGATGTTATGGAAAGAATATTTTCAGCATTTGCCTAGTAATTTTTTTATTTCTGATGAAATAAGGCTTATAATTTTTCTTCATTATAATTCTGCATTTTTCTCTTCTTCATGCCTAGAATCCTCACAAAAAAATACAAAAAACAAACAAAAAAACCCTATTTTTCACTGGTTTAAAGTATAATAGGTACCTAAACCAACACTGGTTTGCCAGACAAACCTAGCTTTGAGGACCCATTCTACTTCCTACTAGTTGGGTAGCCCTGTAAAAATTACATTGATTTTGACCATAGTTATTTTTGTGATACGATTTTTATAGCCATTAGATATAACATATGAGAAGCAAGGTATTTAGCACACAGAGGATTAATGATTTAAGGATAAATGATCAGTATTTTACAGGAAACTATTTTACCCGGTCTGGTGAATGAAAAGTCTAATAGATTTTCCTATATACTTTTACTTCTATTATAATTAGCTACCTTAAAATTCAATCGATACTAACTTTTTTGTGATCATTATACATTGAGATTTTTGTTAAGGATAAAATAAAAATGGCGACAGGTTTAAGATTGTTGTCTGTAGCACATAATATGACAAGAAAGTAAAAGATCACAAATAAATTGCTACAGTGTGAGGATTATTTCAGCCCAATGCATTCTGTTCACAAATACAATTGCTACCAGCATGGATATTGATTGAGGACTTTTAGCACTGTGATAAATTCTATTTTAGATGTCTCCTAAAGCCTTCTATTTTAGCAAACATCCCAGAAAGTCAGCACTTTCTGTCATGCAAATAGAATAGTTTCCTGCTAAATTCCTTTCTTCTCTTTTAACATTCATCACTATGGACTGTGTCTACTCAGTCTCTTCAGGGCCAAGTGGCCTATATAAAGCAAGATTTACATCTGCCTTTGGCTCATCTATCTCCATATACAGTACTCACTCTTCACTTGCTATGACCCAAGATCCTGCAAAAAAATATAAATATATATACACATATATATGTGTGTGTATATACACACACACACATATATACACATATATGTATAATTCATCTCCTTTGTATAGGTGCCCCAGTTGCTGCTGCTGCTGCTGTCACTCTTGCCTTATATTATGGTTCAAATACAGTGGAAGGAAATAGGAGCAGAGATTTTGGTTGTTATTTCTGAGGCATATAAGCCCTATGTTGAACTCTAATAAGTCACCTTTAATCAATTGTGTACCTGTGTAATCCCCACCTCCTGAATTTGGTTAAAATCTGCGATTTACCTTTAACAAATAGAATATAGCAAAGACTATGAGATGTCACTTCCATAATTTCATTATATTTTCTGTTATATTTATATTATTATATTATATTATGTCAATGACTCTATCTTAGAAGATTGGAAAGAGAGCTTCTCCTCTTGGCCTTGAATAAGTTTTTCAAATTCTATTGCAACATTGAGATGAATCCTGCCAAAACCTTGAAGGATATTGGGAGTAGATCCACATAAAAATAATACAGACAATATCTTTTAAGTAAGCCATTTTTCCCCTTTTATAACAATCATAAACTATCTGATTCAACATCTGTTTCTCTAATAAATCATGAAATAAACAACTATGATTTCTTTTTCAGAGAGCAAACATCACAAAGGGATTCATCAGCCACACCAAAGCTGTGAAGAGAAAATTTTCACTTAAAAATAAATTATAATTTACCTTTAATCATTTCTAAAGACTTCCTAAAAATCACAACTTAGATCCTAAAATAAATCATATTTTATATCCTAAATCAACTTACACATTAGTTGGTGACTGTGTAACTAACCAAGAATGATGTTTCAAGTGCTATAAAGATTTTCAGAGAATAGTTTGCAAAATATTCTCTCCCATTCTGTTGGTTGTCTGTTCACTTTGTTGTTTCCTTTGCTGTACAGAAGCTTTTTAGCTTGATGTAATCCCATTTCTCTATTTCTGCTTCTGTTGCCTGTGCTTTTGAGGTTTTATCTAACAAATCTTTGCCTAAACTAATGTTCTGGAGCATTTCCCCAATTTTTTCTTCTGGTAGTTTCATAGTTTCAGTTCTTACAGTTAAGTCTTTAATACTTTTGAGTTGATTTTTGTATATGGTAAAAGATGGGGATCCACTTTCCTTCTTTTGCATACAGGTACCTAGTTTTCTCAGCAAAATTTATTAAAGTCTTCCTGTTCCCAGTGTTGTGTATTCTTGACAACTTTGTCAAAAACAAGTTGGCTGTAAGATTTATTTCTGGGTTCACTATTCTGTTCAACTAGTCTATGTGTCTGGATTTTTTTTTCTTTTTCTCTTTCTTTCTTTCTTTCTTTTTTTTTTTTTTTTTTTTTTTTTTTTTTGCTAGTATCATGTTGTTTTGGTTACTATATGTATTAGAATTTGAAATCAGGTAGTTTGATGTCTCCAGTTTTCTTCTTTTTGCTCAGGATTGTTTTAACTTTCCCTTTGTAGTCCCATTCAAATTTTAAGATTTTTTTCTATTTCTGTGAAAAATGTCATTGGTATTTTGATAGGGATTGCACTGAATTTATAGTTCACTTTAAGTGGTATAGATGTTTCAATAATATTAATTCTTCTAATCCATGAGCATCTGCCAAGGGATTAATAACCAGAATATATAAGGAACATAAACAACTCAATAGCATATAGTAACACAATTCACAATTGCAAACAACCCAAGTGCCCATCAATACATGAGTGGAGTAATAATATGTGGTATATGTATACCATGGACTTCTACTCAGCCACAAAAAAACAATACTTCTTGTATTATCCTGGATAGAGCTGGTACCCATTCTACTAAGTGAAGTTCAGAAGAATGGAAAAACAAGCACCACAGGTACTCACCATTAAATTGGTATTAACTGATCAACACTTATGTCCACATATAGTAGTAACATTCATTGGGTGTCAGGCAGGTGCGGGGGAGGAAGGGATGGGTATATTCACACCTAATGGGTGTGGTGCGTACCATTGGGCGATGCACATGCTTGATGCTCTGACTTGGTTGGGGCAAGGCAATATAAGTAACCTAAACATTTGTACCCCTGTAATATGCTGAAATAAAAAAAAATGAACAAAATGCCTAAGTAGATATTTCTCCAAAAAAAGACATACAAATGGCCAAAAAACATATGAGAAAATGCTCAATATCACTAATCATCAGGGAAATGCAAATCAAAACCACAATGAGATATCATCTCACCCGAGTTAAAATGGCTATTATCAAAAAGACAAAAAATAACACATGCTGTCAAGAATATGAAGACAGGGGAATGCTCATGTACTGTTGATAGGAATGTTAACTAGTACAGCCATTATGAAAAACAGTAATGTGCTTCTGCAAAAACTAAAACTAGAACTACATAATTATTGTATAACCCAGCAATTCAAGTACTAAGTATATATTCATAAAAAAAGGAAATCTGTATATTGAAAAGATATCTGTATTCCCATGTTTATTATAGCACTATTCCCAACAGCCAAAATATAGAATCAACCTAAGTATCCATCATTGGAGGAATGGGTAAAGAAAATGTGGTATATATACACAACAGAGTATTATTCAGCCATAAAAAGAACAAAATCCTGTCATTTGCAGCAATATAGATGGAACTGGATGTCATTATGTTAAGAGAAATAAGCCAGGCACATAAAGACAAATATCACATATCACTCATCTATGGAAGCTAAGAAAGTAGATCTCATGGAGGTAGAGTGTACAATGGTGGTTATCAGAAGCTGAGAAGGGAATGGCAAAAGAGGGATGCAGAGAAGTTGGTTAATGGGTACAAAAATACAGATAAGTGAAAGGAATAAGTTCTAGTATTTGACGGTAGGAAAATTATAGTTTTACAATATTATTATATATTTCAAAATAGCTAGAAGAATTATAATGTTCCCACAACAAAGAAAAGATGAATATTTGAGATGATGAATATCTTAATTACCCTGATTTGACCATTACACATTGTATACATGTATCGAAATATCACATGTACCACCAAAATATGTACAAAAATGCTATATTAATAAAAAGGCAGAAATTATATGCCTCAATTGTGAAAATATACTGATAAAATTTAATGACTTAATAAAAAGACTATGTTTCATGTCTCTAAAGAAATAAAGGTTTTCAGAGAAGATACCATTTTATTGGCCAGAGCAAAAATATAACAGGTTACATGGCAGATACCATCAACATTGATCCTTGGTTCTGCCTCTAGAATCTGGGCCTTGGTGTGAACACTAATGCCACTCTTTGTGGTATAGACTCTGCACATCACTAGCATCTGATTGAAATTATTTTATGGATACATCTGATTGAAGTAGCCTAGGTTATGTTTCAAGTCTTTGTTTCAAGAAAGCCCAGAAAAGTGAGTGTCTGATATTTTCTATTTCTCTAGTCGGCGACATATTTCACTTCCTGATATGAATATTTCCAAAATATAGAAAAGGGTTGCTGCTACAGTACTGAAAAAAAAAACAAAAAAACAAATATGCAGCAGCTAAAGATCTTTTTATGTTATTCTCTTTTTATCAGAATTAATCACTTGCTTCAATTAAGATTTTGTCTTTAATTTTTTTTATTATGGGTACATAATAGTTGTATATCTGTATAGAGTACATATGCTGTTTTGATACAGACATACAATGAAAATTAATCAAATCAGGGAAATTGGGGTATCCATCACCTCAGATTTTCTGTCTTTTTCAGTGAAGAAAATGTAACTGACTTACTATGCACAAAGAAACATATTCAGAGAAGTTAATAAGTTGCCTAAAATGAAAATGGTTAAGTGGAAGTGTCATGATTCTAACTCATGGTAGACTTCAATGTATGTGCCCTCCCACTCCTCCACATTATTCTTCCATTGCCCTCTGGGACCAAGTACACACATTTACTGAGGAAAAATAGTAGTAATTCTGTATAAAGTCAGATAGAGTATGTAATCAATGGGGAGTGAGTTCACAATCTTAATTTTATTATCATCACTATGAAACTAAATAAGCCAAGTGTGCGCTGAACCTGCAGCCCACTCCTTTAGACAACTCAGGGATCTCCCAGCCCCCTTCCAGCTGAGCTCAACTCAGTATCAGAAATGACAGCCACGCATCTTGAGTTGAATGAATTGCCTATTACCATAGGATAACCTGTATTTCCCAGGCCTGAGTTTGAAAATGGAAATGATGCTATAACATCTATAGCATTCATAAAAAGATGTACTTACAGTAAAATAAGGAAATCCATGAGAAAAATTAATGCCTGTAGCTGTGGAGATAAAGGATGTCATAGAGCAGTAGGATGAGGACATTTGAGAACTCACATATCATATTTGCTGGGAATTTTTTGGTCTATTTGATAATGTAGGAGAATATCTTATATGTGTATCTGTATATAATTCTGACCACAATGTTGCATCTTTACTTTCTCTTACTGTTGGTAAAGGGAAAATATCCTCGCTTCTCCCTATCTGTGCATTATGCTATCTGCCCTCTTTTTCAGCCCAAAGCCATCACTCCTTTGTACTCTTATATGTTTACTTGTAGTCATTTATTTTTTCACTATAGCATCACATCTCCAAGAACTATGGCATAAGTTCTTGGATTGGTAGGTGAAAGAGATGGGACCAGACTATAATCAGAATAAAACATGCTTCCTGTGTTGTGTTTGGTCACATTCTTCAGTATGTATTTATATTTTTCCCTCTTACCAAATCCAGTCTTATCTTATAGCTGTTATGACCTAAGACATTTTTCACTTGTGAGTAGCTCCTTGGTATCTTTTGAAAACCTGGCCATGCCATGTTACAGGTATACATGTAATAATTATATGCAAGTTCTAGAACATTTCTCCCTCCAGATCCACTTCTTTCTTTCTTTCTTTCTTTCTTTCTTTCTTTCTTTCTTTCTTTCTTTCTTTCTTTCTTTTTTTTCTTCTTATTTTTAGACAGGGTCTTGCCCTGTTGCCTGAGCTAGAGTGAAGTAGCATCATCATAGCTCACTGTAACCTCCAAATCCTGGGCTTAAGCCATCCTCCTGCCTCAGTACTTGTGACTCCCAAGTACTTGTGACTACAGTTGTGCACCACCATGCATGGCTAATTTTTGTAGAGGTGGGGTCTTACTATGTTGCTCAGGCTTGTCGCAACTCTTGGCCTCAAGCAATCCTCCCGATGTGCTAATATTTCAGGCATGAGCCACTACGCCCAGCCTCTAGATCCACTTTCTATTCTGTCTCATGCCCATAGCCATACTCCCATTATATATAAGCCCTATGTGTGTATTTCACAAGCTTGGATGTTGTCTAGTTGCATATATCAAAGCCTACTTTCACAATTACTGGCAATTAAAAAGATAGAAATAATCAGGGTTTTTTAGAGAGACAGAACCAAAAGTACACACACACACACACACACACAACACAAATATACTTGGAGAGAGTGAGAGAGAAAGATATTTATCATGAAGAATTGGCTTATACAATTATGCAGGCTGAGAAGTCTTCTGATCAGCCCTCTATCTGCACACCAGAGACCAGGAAAGCCAGTGGTGTAATTCCAGTCTGAGTATGAAGGCCTGAGAATCAGTGGAAAAACTCCCAGTCCAAGGGCAGGAGGAGATCCATATCCAAGCTAAAGCCTAAGGCAGGAAGGAAACAGGATAGAAATTCTCCTTCCTCTAACTTTTTTTTCTATTCAGGATCTGGAGGAAATTGGATGATGCCCACCCAATCTACTTTACTGAGTCCATTGCTTTAAATGCTGATTTCATCTGAAAACACCCTCACAGTCATCCTCAAAAGTAACATTTAATCCAGGCACCCCTTGGCCCTGTCAAGTTGGCCATCACAATAAGGATATACCAGTTATAGAAAATCCAGATATATAACCAACATAAAATTTTTCATTTTGAAAGGATACAATGCATACCTGATATAATATGTGCTCTTCCATAGTTTCTTATAAATTGACATTTTGTACATCCGATTTTAAGTGCATGAGAGAAACTTGATACAGTATTAGAATAAATCCTGTAGTGAATCACTTTGCATAGTTAAATTTTAGAATTGAAATTTTCCTCCATCTTCATATTTTTAAATAGCACAACATAATTTATGCTATATAGCTTCTCTTCCTCTTATTTCAGCATCTGTTTTTCTCTGAAACACACACAGTCTATTGAATACTTATCATGTGCAAGATACTATTTCCTTTTTCATACACTATCTATTTTAATTTTTATCATAACACTATAGGATGTTGTTATCACCATTTCTGAGAAGAAGAAACTGAAGCTTCAGGAAGTTAACTGGATTTGTCCTGGATCACAAAGCTGTTTGGAGGTAGCATCTCAGTTTCAACAGGGCTCCCTTTAATTGCAAGCCTAAGCTTGTATACACTAGTCTATTGAATGAGTTATGATAGCTCTGTAATTTGGAATTATTATATATATATGTATAATATGGGAGTTCATGTGTATACAGAGAGAGAGAGAGAAACTGCTGAGAAACAGAGTGATATCTTCTAACACATAATTGACTAATACTATTCAGCATTTTTAATATCACAAAAGTATCATTGAATGAAACAATCAGGGTAAAAAGTATATTGTAAAGTAAAATGTTTTCATTTAATATGATTACATTTTCCTTAGTAAATATCATAGTTATAAAAGAATACAGATAATTTTGTGCATTAACTTCAAAGATTCACAGTTATATCTAAAAATGTGTTATTTGGAAATGAATATTTATAAATCACAACAGAAGTTTCTAGTTTGACTATAGAGCTGGAAATTCTATGATGTTTGGTAAGTTCCATGCTAATCTTGATGATAATATCAAATTTTTGCATTCACTTCCTAGACAATTTTAAGCTTGTTTTAAAGAGGTGATTTTTATCCTATCATTTTTTGCCCTATGGCTTAGTCTTATATTTTCAAGTTTCAGTTTTCATCCGAGAACATCAATTGAATTCTTACATACATAGGAAATGATGACACTATCTGAGGAACATGGAGATGAGCTTTGTATTTTATTAAAATATAGGTATTCACTTAGGGTGAGTTTCACTGGAGTTTCACCGAGAATCATTTGTACTTTACCACTTCAAAATACTTAGGGGAGTGTTAAATCCTTATAACGCTGTTTCAAAGTGGGTTTCTAGTAGTAATTTTTACCAATGTCTTCAGATAGATGAGAAGCAGATATTGCCTGACACTAAAATGATTCACTTTATGTCCCACAATTGTACATTTTGCTTAGTGACAGTATACATGAAGAATGGAGTGGGAGAAGTATTTATATCTCAACTTCTATTATTCAAATTCTTTCTCATTAGATTCTTAAACTAAATTGAATCTAGACAGATTGCAAACTAAGTTTTGTATTGTGTTATAGTAATATCTTCTTTCCTAATTTGATTTGGGGAGGCAACTGATGATAAACACTTCAGAGATATAATAGTAGCTTCTTTTAAAGAGAAAAATAAATGATAACATATTGTGAGACTCCTTAGATTACATATAGGTTAAAATGAAAGAAAGTGTGTATCTTTGCATGAAGCTAATATAGGAGAGATAACATTTATCTCCCCTATTAGACAGTAAACTTCTGGAAGGTGAGAATGATAAATTCTATTTGTTTCATTATTTCCATATGGTGTGGAAAGAGGCAAAATATTACTAATTTCAAGAGTAAATTCTAGACTTTGAAAAATAGCATATGCATCTAATTTTTCTGCAGAATAGTGGTCTGGAGCCATAAAGTCATGGCCCTCCATAAACTAATCATCCTCTTGATAGTCTTGAGTCCTGTGAAGTGGTCCAGTGAGTGAATCTACATCACTGTAATTTGGAGCTCAGGTTAGTTTTGGGTGACTTAGTATGAAACAGAAGAAATTTTCTCTGATAGCTCCATCATCTACCAATCTACAGTATCCTGGGACAGGCACCTACATGAAAGGCAGTGGAAAATTTTGAATTCTCTTGCTTAACAAGTCTATCTCAGTTCTGGCTTCAGTGAGAAGGAGGGAAAAAACTGTATTATTTGGACAAGAGTAAGAACTTGAATTTCTGCTTGAATCAGGGGAAAGATGTGTTAATTAAAAAATACTGTATTCATTGTGAATCTGAGTAAAAATAGAATACAGGCTCAACTGAGGTTCCTCATCTGAACTACAGAACAAGAAAATAATTTGAATAATTATTTTCTCAATTCTCCAGGAAGAATTATACATGATTAGTACCATTCAAGATACATAGAGGAGAAGTGAATTAATTACATACAATGAATGACTTAGTTCATTAGGGCATAATTATTTTTTGCCTGTTTGAAAAAGGTAAATTATAAAGCATCCTGTTCTAATATTCAAATGTCTCTGCAACTAGTCCTCAAAATAATCCTATTTGGCAGATGCAGTGATAATATCCTTATTACTATTTTACAGATGATATGGTTGTAAACCGGAGATTTGAAATAACATGCCCAATATTAAATAGTAATTAGAAGTTTTGAACCCAGGTCCAAGTGCCTTCTAATCCTCGGCTCATTTCTAAACACTACATTTTACAATACTGTTTTGTGTTCTTTTATGTTATGATCAGTCTGGTGCAACCACCAGAGGAGACACAGAAGTTCAGGAAAACAAAATTTAGAATATTACAGGTATCAGAGACATGAGGAACAGCAAACCATTCAGGGCCACATGGGGAAGACACCAAGTGATCAGGAGGCAGAAGACAGCAGCAAAGGGAAGCTTTAAGCCAGAGTCTTTACTGGGGCTTCTATAGAAAATGTAAAGCAGAGCAAAATAAACAATTTATGATTGGCTAGTTTGAACAATTTTGGAGGGTCTACACTGTAGGGGTGGTTTTAGTTGCCTGGTACCTGGCTCTGTATGATGAAAGCAGAGGAATATCACTTTTTTTTTTTTTTTTTTTTAGAGACGGGGTCTCGCTCTTGGTCAGGCTGGTTTCGAACTCCTGACCTTGAGCTATCCACCCGCCTCGGCCTCCCAGAGTGCTAGGATTACAGGCGTGAGCCACCGCGCCCGGCCCCCTGGAATATCACCTTTTTAAAGTATGGGTCATACTTTTTGTAAGTATGGGCCAGATAAAGGAGGTGTGGCTGTGGATGGTTAGTCTTGCATACCAAAGGCTGAGACCTTTGTTATCTAAGTGCACTCTCTTCCAAGCTCAAAAGTTTTTCTTTAATATAACCAAATATACAGAAAATTTGACATAGATGCACATATATATTTAAACATACACACACACATATATGTACAATACAAATATCAATCAGCCTTTCTTATTCTTCCTAAAGGTGAGAGTATCTTAATGTAGGTTGTTATTTTAACTCTTCATCACTACATGACATTTTAAATGCAAATAATAGCATTGGCTTCCTAACTTCCTTCGAAATGGACACAAGATAAACTCTTAGAATTTTGTGAAAGAATTTAATAAAATTAATACAGAAGAAGAAATACATGTTTTTCATTTCCTCCTCTAATCCAGTGTTTTTTAAACTAAGGACCATGACCTATTAGTAGGCAATAAAGTCAACTTAGTGGGTTATAACTTACCTTTAAAATATTTGAATAGAACATAATAGAAAATATCTGAATATATCACATGTAGTAATAGTAAGGGTGTTTAAGTGAAAGTTTGTTGTATTTGAGTAGCATATATGATGTGGTAGGAAATACATGTAAATGTAAAATACTTTTTTTCTTACAGTGGGATATGGTAAAAGTGTCAAAATATGGTTTCAAAACTACTGCAAGGCTAACTTTAGAACAGCATACAGCGACAATATATCACTGTCTGAACTGTCAAGGTGAATAGAAAAGATGTGACCATTTTAGCAAAATATAGAGGAGAAACTTTGCCATTGAATCCAATACTGGCAATGATGGGATCCACTCATTGAGAAAAGGAAAATAAATCAAATCAAATTTAAAAAATCACAAACACAAACAAACAAAATGCATCCTGAGGTCCCAAATGCTTTTTAGGTGATCTGACCTTGAGGGATATATCATACCACATCATTCTAATTCTGAGATTATTAAGTGAAAGCACTGATTTAAAAAATCTCTGACCTTGAGGAATATTTTCTTCCCATATCATTCTAATTCTGAGATTACAAAGTAAAAGCTCAGATTTAAAAAATTTTGCTACTTAGGTATCTTCCTGGTTGAAAGTTCTATCCTAGATCATTATTCAGACATACTCATCATTCAGAAGGAATATTTTATATTATGAATAGAAGCACACATGTAATTCAGCTTTAACTGTCCCTCTCACCTGAATTTTCTTTGTGGAAGTCTGTTACCAGCTCATAATTGTATCAGAGGATGAATAAGCACATCATGTGCTCTGCATTTACACTTATTTCTCAGTGATTAGCAGAGATTCTTCTGTTCTTAAGGCCAGCTTTACCCTCTTCCTCAGTCACATTAACTGACTGCTATACTGCAAGGATTCTGAGCAAAATACTATACTATAAGACAGGTTACACGACACAAGTTTTCAAGTGCTTTTAAAAGTGCTTAATAAAACCAGGTTAATAATTAAGAGACATAGCAACATGACAACCACCTTACAGTCCATATATTAATATGTAGCAAGACCTTCCAGATAATCAGATCAATAAACTATGG
The DNA here is from genome assembly GCA_008086735.1 of Cheirogaleus medius. Lineage (NCBI taxonomy): Eukaryota > Metazoa > Chordata > Mammalia > Primates > Cheirogaleidae > Cheirogaleus > Cheirogaleus medius. The sequence goes on from VBSM01001265.1 coordinate 19,121,415, forward strand.
GTGATGTTTAATAACTAACTCCCTACCAGCATATACTGCTTTCTATCTGTATATGTCTCTTGTGAAGTATGTGACATTCATACAAATATTACACCGAAAAATAGTTCAAAATCTTGCCTCTATTGCTTTCTAATTTGATACTGTGGGAAAATTACTTGATTTTTTAAATTCTAAGTTTTTCTATTTGAAATTAACTGGTGCAAGGAGGAGAAAAGAGTGGATGGAAATAATACTATCTTCTAAATATGGTTATGAGAATTAAATGAATAAAACATGTGAAAAACAATGATGTATGTTGTAATGTCTTAATGACATATATCACCTTTAAAATCATGATGATAATTATGCATCTATTATAAGCAGTACAATAAATAGATAATTACAGTATAAACTCCACCATCCTCAAACTTACTCACTTACTCACTTACTTTTTGAGCACTTACCATGTGCAACTCTAATAGGTGTTAATGTATGAACAAAATATGCTTCCTGTCATTTATCAGATTATTGGGGGTGACAGATATGCAAACAAATAAGTATAATGCATTATGATACAACTATAATGGGGCAAAATATAAGGGAAACAGACAGAAGGCATAAAATAAGACTCTAGAGAGAAGCAGTATCTTGGTCTACTACCACTTTCATACATGAGTTGCAAAATATTTAGAACATAAGTCAAAAACTGTTGGCAGATAAGTAAAATAGCAAGTCCTCTTCCCCTTGCCTATCTTTTTCATCTAATGACCATTTGTTTTGGGTAGCAGATACAGGATAAAGAGAAAGGCATAAGAGGTGTGAGGAAATCTTAGTTATTCAGCCTCTGTAATGCATAATTGCTCTCCGTACATTATTTCACTTATCCTTACTGTAAACCTTAATATAAACCTATGAGTTGGATAGAATTATCTAATTTTCAGATACAAATAAAATAAAATAAGACTTCTGTGTTAGATATTAATTTTACTTGGCATAATTATCACAATTTTTACCTTTCTATGACAGACCTCCCCTCTCTGAAAAAAAAAGGAAGTAAACTCCCATGGTTACAGTAATTGGATAGTTGGATAGAAAAGGGGGAATAGAGCCAACCTGGTACAATTAGAGTTGTTTCACTTGATTTTCTGCTAATATTGGTAGTGAAGACACCAACTGTCATATTAGTCACAAGAGAAGGATGCAATTCTAGAGCTGAAGGTAATCCTGTCTGTGCCATATGAGGGTATAGATTCTAGGGGAGAAGTAAAAGTATTAAAAGTATAGAAAAAAGAGAGTTCTGCTGGTGTTGACTACCTTGTGACAATCTCTGTGGTCTGGCTCCATTATTTTACCTCTTCATTAAACTTTTCAGGGCATCTCAGTATTTTTTCAATCAATCCTTTAATGCTTAAGCTAGTAAGAAGTTAAACTGCTATCAATCTTCACTAAAATGATCCTAAAACAGATTACATAGCCTATATATTAGAAGTATATTTTGATCCCAGGTATGTTTGATTTCAAATCTCATCAATGTTTTTGCCTATAAGAATATTCCACTGTTCTCCTACATAAAGTTAGGCTTCTGGAAATTCTCAGGGCTCCTGCAGTTTGCTCCTAGACAGGTATCTTTTTGAGTCTTTCACTGTTAGTTCATTAATGTGATTTACATAATGCTACAGTGAATGCTATAATTTCCCCCCTTATAAGTCAGGGGGAAAGAGATATTTTGGGTCAATTGGAAACACACCAGTACTTAGAAAGGAAATATAGTTTAGCAGGTCCTGGAGCTTATCTGCCTGGATTCAGTTCCTGTCTCTTCCAATTATTAATGGTATGCCCATCGTCAATTACTTAGCTCCTCTGTGTCTTATTTTTCTCTTATGTAAAGTGGCAGTACTAGTACTACTTCATAGGGTTGCTATGAAGATTAAATGAATTCACACATGAAAATTCTTTATAATAGTATCTGGAATAGGATAAGTGTTTGGATATCATTTTTCTCTTAAAGCCTTGTTTATAATCCTTTTTTTTTTTAAATTTGAACCCTTTATTCAAATTAACTTTCACCTGAAAGTTCACTATGTAAACCAGATCGAACCAATGCTGCTTTTGTTGATGTAGTATAGGGGTTTAGAGCCTGGCTCATTTAGTTTCACCTGTTCTTGTCAGGAGCACCCGAGAAATCATAATACCCACAATTTTTCTAATTTAATAAGTGCTATGTTCTATGTTTACTGTTTTGATCCAATTTTTGTATTTAATCACTGCAATATCTCTCTGAGATAGTTATTGATTTTATCATCGTAGAAATAAGATAACTGAAAATCTTCAAGATTCACTAACTTACTTAGGGTCACATAGCCAGCAACTGGCAAAGATGACTAGAGAGGGGTTTGCTTACACCCAAGCCGTGTCTTAACCATCACATCACACTGTCCACCTTAGGGATCCTTGGGGCCTGGCTTTAAATCCACCATCTTCGATAAATTGGACCATTCTAACATTTTGTAGTGGAGAAGCAGAGGTTGTATTTCCGAATTTTATCCAGGAATCAACTGGAAGAAACCTTATTCTTCAGGTGATTTTTATCATCAGTATATTACTATAGCAAGAAAGTTATGAATCCCAAGAGGCCAGATCTCTAGAGCCATATCTCCAGATCACTAAGGTGAAGAAAATTCAGTACTGGATTGTAAAATATTTATTTATCAAGCATGAAATAAAAAACTAATTACATTTTAATACCAAATTTACAAATGATTTATTATATTTGGTTTATGAATACCATTGTGAAAATCCCAGGGTATTGATAGAAACCCTTAGTTGGGGGAATTTCTTCTTTCCTAAAAACCAGAACCTTTGTGATATTTGAGGCTAGGCAACCCCATGCTCCCAGTGGATGACATCTCCCCAGCTCCCTTGATAATCATTTATTTCTACTCTAATGGATTGATTGTCATGAAGGAACCCCACACCTCTTTCACACTTATAACTGGGAAACTGTTGTGGAGTAGGAGACATTTTTCTTTCCCACTCCTCCCTCTCTCCTGCAGCTTTTGGGTGACAATAAAGAAACTTCCAGACATCACGCCATGTCAAGGATCCTATTCTTTATAACCAGCTTCATCTTCTCTGATCCTCAAACACTTAAACACATTTACTTTACCATTATTTTTGTCTTGGTCCATATCCATTTCGTTTTCTCTAGTTTTAATTCTTTTTTTCAATTTTTTGCAAATAAACTGTTTAATGGCACATAAATGCCTCTTAGATTAAATTCTCAGCCAAGAGAATACAGTATTTTATCTGAGACTTACCAAATAAAAGAAATATATTTAACATGTATTCAATATAAATGAATATAAATTGTAATATTCAATATAAATACAGCCTTCCTTTTTGCAAATGGATTCTGCCAAAGAAATAAGAAGACACTTTTTCCAGAGTTGCCATATATTTCCTTCTTTCTGTTTGTGTGGCTGGGATGAACAACACTGCTGAATCTTACAGATGTTGCCTCTGAACATCACAGATTCATGAAAATCAGAGTACTATTTTCAAAGTGTTACCTGCTCTCCTTCAGCCTGGACTCTCAGGAGCTGACTAGCTAACCCTTATATTTAAAGGCTAATTGCCTTTCATCCCTTCACTGCACTACCAACCTTGTTAGCTCTAAGCATTGCACTGTGCCCAGTACATGATAGAAACGGACAAATAATTACTGTATACACGCACTGTTTAATGGCTTTAGGTCACTCTCAAATAAGCTATCAAACTTCTATGACTTTTTCGTAGCGTGTAAGAGATGAGATGATTTCTAAACTATTTATTTTCCACCAAATCAAATTGCAAAGTAAAACTCTGTTCTGGTCAGCTTTGTCACTGCAAATAAGCTTAGATGTGGCTCATTCCCTCTAGAAACCTGAAATCTCAATGAAAAGGAAAGAAAATAGCCTGTGTAGTACAATAACCAAATCTGATTTATATAACAGAACATTTTTCGTTAAGAGGGATTAACATCAGAAACATGAGAAAAATCAGGGGATATATGTTTGATTGGGGTGCTGAGAAATAGGTAGTAAATCAGCTTGGTTAGAATAGGTTCTCCAAATGAAATTTTGTAAAATAAAGTTAGAAAGTGCATGTGAGGGCCAAATTAAGAATAAATTTGAAAGAAAGGACAAGAAGATCTGACTGCATTCAGTAGACAAAAGTGACTTAGTAAAGGTCATTTAGACCTTTAGGAAGGAAGGTACATGATCAAAGAGATTTTAGAAGATTTTTTATTTGCCAAATATGATAAAGTGATGAGCAAAAAGGTAGAAAGAAAGAATGCTACCTCAGTTGTATAGGTGTCATGTGTTGTACTGTATGATAAACGTACATACGTGTGCTAGGTCTTACCACAAGAAGATATTTTCGCTTATATTGTGAGAAAAAAAATAAAGCTGATATGATAGCCCATCAAAATTTTCTAGAACTTCTCTTTCACAAGGTATGTTACTGATTTCATGTACTATTATGCTTCCTATTTTTTGTGTTTGAATTGTTATTTTTATCTTTTTCTCTCCAGTACTACTCTGGATTATTAAAGTTGAGCTATGAAGATAAAACTAAGCTCCTATACACATATATATACAGACATTGATTTACTCAGAGAATAGTAGTGTAGAGGTGACCTTTGTAGCAGCAGAGATCTTTCATCAATGGTCAGAGCACACTTGAAACTAAAGAGCCAGGGAAATAAATAACATAACCTCTCTCACCATCCTTCTTTTGAGGCTCTATTGGGCTTCTCACTGGGCAAACCAAAAGGAAGCCAGAGGGCAGGGGAGCTTGTTGACATAGTTAACACAGGTCAGCCTGTCAGGACGAAGTGCAAGCGGAGAAGGGTGAATAGTGCATATGGATATGGATGATCATATAAATGACATTAGTGTTGGTGTTTATGCATACCTTTGCTCATTTACACACACATGCCACTTCTCACCAGTCACAAGTGCAGAATTTCCTCCTTGGTTGCACATAGAATTTTCTGTCATCATAGAAATTCTATTAGCTGTAGGGAGTTTTTATTAGGATTTTTAGCACATAGCAACAATGCAGCTATGAGACAGTCAGATAATAAAACTGAAAACTAATATATTCCTAGAAATTTTATTTTACAAAAAGTAGCAATTGATGAGACCATGGAACAAAATCCCCAGAAGTTTTCCAGGAGGCTCTTTCCTCAATGATGTGATTAAAGCAGGCAGTCATAAGGACAAAGGTGCTTAGACAAATAATCAGAAACACACTATGCCTTCAGGCCTTTAGCTGTGGCTGCTCTCCAGGGTAGCTAGTGCCTTTTCTCAAAGGTTGGGTGTATTTTTATTCTAAATATTAACTGGGGTGATCTTCAGTAAATCTACCTGCAGAGTGACTGTACTGCATCCTAATCATAGGGATTAGTCTGGCTAATTTAAATATGCTTCACGGAGTATCCAAGCATAGAACTACTGTGTCTAGGGAAAAAGACTTTTTTATACTGGTAATTATGTATATATGATTGTAGGTTTTCAACAGAATAGGCAATATAAGGTGTTTGTTTTAAGAAAGGAAAAAAACCCTCTGATTAGACTTGTAGTTATAGTTGACTGTATTTCACTATCACTGGAGCTTTTGGCATATTTGAGTTTTGCATATAAGTTGCTTGCTGTCTTATAAAAGAACTGAAATATCTGGCTCTGCTCCTCCATTTGAAAGTCTCTGGGAAATGTCTTAGCAGCTTATTTATTTGAGGTAGAAGTAAAGTGTAGGGTATTATGGTCTCTGAACCCACAGCCCGGGGGCTGGGGTGGCATTTCTAGAGAGAGACTGTACTGAGGAGAAGGACTTTCAACTCCCAGCTCACAGCTGTACCTCCCATCTACTAAGCAATTTGCACCTTGCTCCCAGGAATCCAGTCTCTGAAGGATACAGCCCTGATGGCAAAAAGTGATGGTAAAATACTTGCTAAGAGACACGTTAGGGGTCCTTTGAATACAAAGGGACTAACTGGTCTTTTAATTACTTAATAGGCTACTAAGAAGCAATTGTTATTTAAACTTTCTCCTGATTCCCAGGAGCCTATTACTAGCTTTTATATCCTATTCTTTTACTTCTCATTTATTATTTTAAATAGATTCCCAGGCCACTGTTTTAAATTCCATATTATTAAAATAATCTTTCCAATGAGATATAATAAAAGTTGTTGGTTGAGAATTTCTTGAATGCTCTTTTAAAAATATTAAAAAAATTTTATTTTTAATTATTATGAGTACATTATAGTTATATATATTTATGGGGTACACATGAGGTTTTGAAACAGGCATAGAATGTATAATAATCAAATCAGGGTAATTGTGGTGTCTATCACCTCAAGCATCTATCATTTATTTCTTTATGTTAGAAACATTCCAGTTTCACTCTTTTAGTTATTTTGAAGTGTACCATAATTTATTGTTGACTACACTTACTTTTAAAAAGAATGGAACCAGCTGGCATGACTCTTCCAGCTTCTGCCCTTCTGCTTTCTTCTGCCTGGATACAGTGTAAAGCTAAATGTGAACCAAAAAAAATTTATGTCATGAGGAGGCAACCATGATAAGAAAAACCTGTATGTTAAGGATGACAAACTAAATATGAAAGAGCCTAGCTTGCCTATGGCACCACTGAACTGCTATAACAGCCTGGGGCTCTCTACCATTGGATCACTTACAAAGTGAGGAAAACAACATTTATTTTATTAAGCAACATTTTATTATTGCAACAAATAACCCAATAAATCATGTTTTTTTAATTGGTTGCAAATAATTTTTTTGTGGAACAAATCCTTAAATGAATAGAAAGAATAAAACTATGAATCAAATAACTAATTCAGAATCAGAGGTAATCCTGAGAATATGAACACTTGGGAATTTGTAAAAATTATGAGGAAGTCCCTGGATTTCCACAAATCAAGGGGTGAGGGTTCAAACTAAATTAATCTATGCCTTAGGTGTAGGCTACCCACACCTGCAATATGGATTGTGCATGGTTTCTTTGTTATATATCAGCTATCAGCAAAGATGGCCTTAGGGCTAAATCTAACTGATTGATTTTTTTGTTTCTTTGCTTCTTTTCCTTTATTGTCTTTGTTTATTTTTACGGAACTACCTCCCTCCCTTACAAACATGGAAGACAAGAAGAAGGGCAGGAGAGGAGAGATGTAATGCAGGGGAAACACATAATTTTAGTCTCTGCAGTTTCTCCCAGTGGGTACTGAGTGGCCAGCCTAACATCTAAACTTCCTCTTATATCCCAAGTGGCTGCTGGAAGCCTTTTAAAGCTTAAACTTCTGGGTTATTTTGGAAGCAATGTTTTTGGAGACCAAGAGGTACAGAATATCTGCTTTAGTTGAAACCCATTGAGAGACTGTTGAGGCAGTTTGAACACTTCCATCTTCCACTGCAGAAAGCTCCCTCGGCCCAGCATGCAGGCACAAGCAGCACATACTTCTTGGACTGTTTGCACTGGCAGCTGTTTGAATCTAGCACCTTTTTGATCGGCATCATCTCGTTGTACTCCCTGAAACCTTAATCTTCATCCTACATGTAAAGTGTAGTGAACGGGGACTTGGCCTCTCGAAATTCTTTTTCTTTACTGTATTATTGCCTTTGCTGCCCACCACATGAAGTTTCAGTGTTTCCATCTGGTCTTTGCTCTCAAGTTCATTCAGATTCCTTCTGACAAAACTGAAACACAGATTTCTGTGCGTACTGTTGGTAAAGAAGCCCCCAATACCCCTCTGCCAACTCTGGCCCTCCTTTCATATTTCAATGAAAGAAAAGACTACATTGGTTGGCCTTATAAAACACATTGAGGAGTTTGAATTCCATCTAATAGGAAATGATGAGCTGTGGAGAGGTTGTAACCAAGGGAATACATAATCACATGTTTGATTTAGAAAGGCTACTTTGGCAGCTATGTAAAACTTGAATTGGAGGTGCATATGTTATTGTTCTCTGAATTCAACGAAACTGTAAAACTTTAGCAAAACTCTAGGAATGACATTCTTTAAGCCCCCCAAAAGGGCAAAGGCAAAGGCAATGAGTGGTGACCAGGGCCGCCTCATACATCTGTATGGTCTATGCACGGCTCCACTCTAAGGGGCTCGATTCACACAGATTACTTTGGGTGTGGAACTCTGCATAGTTCCGCAGTGCCCAACCTATGTGGCCGTATATGGTGGCTCTTATATCAACCATGTATAACTCTAGGGGCTCTATCATTATTGCCCAACAAACAAAGAGAAAGGAAAAGAGGTAGTAGTTCAAATAGAATGAGTAGCCAGCTAGAGATTTATGTTCTTTTCAAATTCTGTCCCTAAAGTTTTTCCTTAACCTTAGATAAATCATTTCACTTATGTACACCTCAATTTTTGCCTTTATGAAGTAAATGGTTGGAGTACATTATCTCTGATTTCTTCTAGTTCTAAATTTATTGATGAATTTATGTTGTGAGATCATTTGCTACTGTTTCTTATAAATATAACCAACATTCAATTCTCTCCCCTACATTCTTCCTATGTTTGTGGACTCCAGCATATACATGAATTTTTATAGTCTTAAGATTTGTTTTTTTTTACATTTTCCTAATTGCATAGATTGGAGAAAAACAAAATTATTATGTGATTAATAAAACAGTCATTTTGAAACAATACATTTTAGTGGATTCAAATACTTTAAGAAATTCCAGAACAAGACAATCCTGAAGTCATTTTATATTAATGCAACTCTTTGCTAACTTCAGAGTTTATAAAGAATAAAAACTCATGAATTTTGTATAAGAAATCTTAAATGTGACGACTATATGCATATCTATGATACTTCAACATCGTAAGAGTAGTTGTATATTAGTATAATTATTAATGATTTCATTTTCTTTATTACATCCTATCATGAAAGTATATTTGTTTTACAATTGGAAGAAAACCATAACATAGTATAACAGCCTAATAAAATATCTTAACATTAAAAACAATGGCTATATTAATAAAATCCCTATTTAATTAACTACCATAAAATTGAATTTATAATGCTTAACACATTAACAAACTCACTATGTTACTGCAAACAAATAGAAGTAGAATGAAAAATGCAAGTAAAATTGTACTTTTTAATACTTAGAACAAATAAAAAACTTACTAAAGCTCTTTATAGAATGCACATCTATTAACTATATAGAGAGGATAAATGTCAGTATTTCCACAAAGACTTTCTACTAAAGGAGACAAAATGAATGATGTATTATTGGTAAATACAAAAGTATCCTTTTTTATTGGACTATTATAGGACATTATTTGGTTAGGTATATATAAACTTTTTATATGATTTATCATTGTCAGACTTTATTCTACTTCATTGGGTTTCTATCATCAGAACTTACTTTGAAAAAGCATAAATCAGCCAAAGATAACTTTTATGTATGATATATCAAGAGAAACATTGTAAATTCCTCAAACAAAAAGACAAAAAATATTGTGCTGATGACCTCTGCAATTCTAAAAGTGTTCTGGCTCTATGAATGCTTTTTTGAAATATCAATGCACATAGCGGTCTTTATGATTGTTCAGAAGTCCTAAAAATGTGAGACAATCCTTTCCTGTGGCAATATCAAACAAATAAGAGAAGTTTTTCTTAAAATCCTATAAAACCATGAATGAATTATATAATGTTTGATATAAAGGTATACAGTTTACAACAAATTTTCCAGCAACTTAGAGTTTTGCTTTCCAACATATTTATTTTTTAAAACCAAGTCATATTTATTAATAGACATTGCACCTCTACCTATAGTTGATAGTTACCAAGGATTTGTGACTAAATTTAGAGTTAGCTATTGTAGGGGACTGATTCTGGCAATTGCCTGCCTTGTACTAATCATTCATTATA
>VBSM01001265.1:19131446-19157608 GCA_008086735.1 Cheirogaleus medius
ACGTACAAGGAACTAACCTTGGGTCTGGGGGGTATAAAAATAAAGCGACCAGTGTATTGGGCACTCGAGTCATGTGAAGTCTATACGTGTGTCTGTGTCGTTCTTTATGTTCTGTGTTCCTCCCCCATCCTGTAATCGGGCCACAACAGCTATGTCTTGTTAAGATTAAAGTGAAGACAAGACAGTCTAGTAATAGTCTCAATTAAGAAAGAAAGGAAATCCTGTCTTCAGAATGTTTTAGAACTATTGCTTGGTTTGTAGAATTTGGTCCTCACTGTCCCCATTTTTACATTCAAAGTACCTTGATGATCAGCTCTCCTAGATGATGCTCATTAGTTTATTTTATTAATTCATTTATTCATTCACTCACTAGCATTTACAATGACCAGAAAAACCTTTAAAAGTTAATAAATTGGTTAGTTAAAATTAATCTATATAAGGATTTTCATGAACTTCAAATAGCCACCTCCACCAACCCCAAAACTTTTTCACTGATAAATCACCTGAAAGAAATTCACAAACCTTGTTATAGATTGTTTTTTTGTCCAGAAATAAACCCTAATTTGATCTTCTCCAACTAGTGAAGGCTTATTGAAATGTAGAATTTACATAGACATGTTCCATTATTATAAAAAAAGAAAAAGAAAATATAAACAAAGACAAAAGAAAACACTAGAAATGTACATTTTTAGATTCAGCTTCATGACAAATTTCAAAATCCTAGAAAAGGCAGTAGTTAACAGAGATCTACAAATTGACATCTGTGCAATCTATGCTTTATAACCAGCTGACTTTGTATTTTGGTCCAAGATGGTACACAGCCAGAATTTATAATCTGCAAATCTGAAAACTGAAGATTTTGAAACTCATTTTATGGATAATACTGAAAGTAATTTACAAGATTTATGGATTTTATCCCAATTATTGTGACTATTTATACCTTTCACTGAACTAATATTTATGTGTTTGATGATAGGTTAACATCTCAGACCTCTCTGGGATGTAATGTGACATATGGTATATGAACTTTCTTTCTTACTTCTAAAATTGTCTCCCTTCAAGAACTTCAAATAAGAGATTGTGGGTTGTATAACAAAGAACCCCATTTTTGAGATTGGTTTCATGCTAAGGAAAATTTTTCCATTGAAATATTGACATAATTACATGTTTTTAACAATGTTAAGTGTTACTTTGGCTACAATTTTCCTGTTTAACAATTTTAAATATCATTAACATGTAACTTACAGTTATAATTAATAACACAGATAACTCTTCAGTAGCAATTATTATAGGGTTATCTTGGCAAAGTTATTACAAGAAGGCATAGGTGATTTCTGAGGTTTCCTTACTAGCCTATGATTCTGGTAAATAGATTTCCTCTTCATGAAATTTCTATTGAGTTGACTAAATGCAATTGCATTCATTTGCTATTTCCCGTTTCATTGCAAATACCAAAAAAATAGATGATCTAGAACTAGGTTCTAATTTATAGATGATGGATTCTAAATAATTTATCTCTAGTTTAATTTACTTAAATAATTTAACAGTTTCTAAGATATATACACTAAAGAAGAGTTCTGAAAGAAATATTTAAATTTATATTGTTTCTTTTTAATTTAAAACTGTCATGTAGTGAGATTTTAGAGTGGAAATTTTCAGCCTTAGTTTTAGCTATGCCATAAGGCAATAAATAGCACACAACATGTATGTCAGACAGACCTGGAGTTACAAAGAGCTTTGTTAGTGATTTCTTGAGAGGCTGTGTTGGAGTTAGCATGCCCTGTCAGAATTAGTCAGTCATGGCCTCTCTGAATTGCCAACATCTTTTACAAAGGGAACAAAGAGAAAGCTATTTGACACCTGAACCCCTTTGTTCACTTCTAGAATATGTGAGAGTCAAAAAGGTAGAGAAAGATAATGATGAAGAAGTTTCTTTAGAGAACTGTGGCTATGTTATGAGTCCCCTATCATATGGACAAGGCTGGGAAGAAGCTGCCTTCTGACCCATGATTTGAAAGAGACTTTAAGGAATCCATGTGGATAGGTTTAAAATGTTTTTGTGAAGAATAGGTTACTTCAGGCATTACAAGGAGCCAATACCTCATTCATGCCTGATAAAGCTACCATTTATTATGGACACCAGCCTTGGGAAACCTAGAGATCCAGAAAAGAAATTATCAAGAGCTTTGATAGTGATTTCCTGATAGATACACTGTGTTAATTATTAGTGTACATTAGTCTGCCAGAATTGGACAAGGCAAGGCCTACAACTAGAAACCTAGTTCTTCTAAATTCTCTGCTTTGTGCCTATTTATATGTAATCAGTGTGAAAAATGTTCCAGTCATGAAGTAATATAAGTATAAAAATTAATGTAAATTACTGTTTTAAAAAACATGTTCTATTTATTATAACTGTAGCAGCACATATGCATATCTTTTAGTATAAAAAGATAGGAAAAGAGACACTTTACTGACACTATTATTGGCAAGTAAAGTCTACAACATTAGCAGGTTTGAGAAGAGAATGTATTGTCAAGAAAAACCTTCAAAAATAATAAGTTTACCATTTCCATAGTGGAAGACAACATATATATTTGTTGTCCTGCCCTCAGTGCCCAGTGCAATGCCTGACATAGAATAAGTTCTCAATAAGTATTTGTTGAAGGAATAAATTAGTCAAATTAAGGATGAAGGAACTGTTTACCCTAGAAGGGAACAGATCTTTTCTATAAAAATGAAGAAGAATAGTGTTATCTATCTCATGGGGTTGTCAAAAAGAATAAATAAGTAATGTAAGATGTAATGTGCTTAGAGTAGTGTCTGGCACATACTAAACATTATATGTTTGTGTATGCTCTTATTAATAGTAGTAAATTTAATGATAGAGGGCATCAAGAATTATTGTAGCTCTAAAATTTAGATGCAAGAATCCAAATACTAGATTTGAGGATGCTGGAAGGTAACTGGAAGAAAATAGAGGTATGAATATAACTGGCATCTCACTCCTGTGATCTTAATGCCAAGCTGTTTCCAAAATGACTTTTGACCCCATCAGTGGCACGTTAATGTGCACGGCCATGGTAATGTTTGGACATTTAATGAATACGAGCACAAAATACACATATATTAATATATATACCAGCAGGCCTAGTTCAGATCTCACTCTCCCCCCGCCACCCCAGAAGCAGAAATTTACTTGTGAAATAATGGCTTCAAGATTTGAGGCTGATGTTCTGTGTCAAAACATAAATTGTGAACCTAAAGACAAGGACTGTGTCCTATTTATTGTTGAATTTGTAATCTACCATTAATATATATAAGCATTGTTGGATGTTGTTGATGCTGATATGATACTATTTCTAAAGGTTATTGTTAGTATTTTGGTTCTTAAAGTTCTTTTTCAATCATACCTGAATTTACTTTCATTTCATTATCCATTTAAAAGTGAGATTAAGCGAATTCCCTCATGTGCTCAAAGATTTGCTAAAATGAGTCATTAGCAAAGAATGAGGAAATAAAAATAAAATTCATAGTACCATTATCTTTTTTCTTCATGTATTAATAGCAGACCTTCTAACTTTTGCCACACACGTGTTTTTATACCATTCCCAGATATAAAATCACACATTAGGAGAAATGGCTATTTTGGTTAAAGAACACAAATCTCCTTGATTATGCTTTCAGTATCATTTATCCACCAGCAGTGTAGCATTGTTGTAAATAACATTAGCTAATTCTCAAATGTGTTGATTCAAGGGAGGCAAAAAGTTAATCAAAATATGTAGAGTTGGGCTTGGGCCTGGCCCGGTGGCTCACACCTGTAATCTGAGCACTCTGGTCAAGGTGGGAGGATTGCTTGAGGTCAGGAGTTTGAGACCAGCCTTAGGAAGGGCAAGACCTCATCTCTACTAAATATAGAAAAAATCAGCTGGATAACTAAAAATAGAAAAAACTGGCTGGGCGTGTTGGCACGCACCTATAGTCCCAGCTACTGGGGTGGCTGAGGCAGAAAGATTGCTTGAGTCCAGGAGTTTGAGGTTGCGGTGAGCTAGGCTGATGCCATGACACTCTAGCCCAGGCGACAGAGCAAGACTCTGTCTCAAAAAAAAAAAACCAAAAAAACCTAGAATTGATATGAATGCTTCACTTTTCATATGATTAACTGTAACATAATTCAAATAAGAACATACTTCCATATAATACAATAGGTTTCAAGTTGATAGTGAAATGGGTGGGACTGGGTATTCTGGAGAGGAGAATTTAGGGGCAGAAAAAGCTAAAATCTTATTAAAGGTTACAGTTGGACTTTCTGTAAGGATAATGAATAATTTTAAGACAACTAGATATAACCAGCACCTTCATTTTAACTATATATAATCACAGTCTTATAATAGAAAAACTATTAAAAATAATTACATAGAAACTTTTTAAAAGTTTCTGAGCATTTTTTATATTCTCACTTTCTTTTCCCAAAGCATACAACTTCTCTATATAGAATTTACCTACTAGGTTTCTATTAATGTATAACTAGGATTTCAATAAATATTTTGAAATATGCTTATTAACTTTTAATGAAAATATCATTAGTTTTTTGGTCGGGTGTTCTCTATTTACTAGAAAAGTTTGATCTTGTAGGCATGTCTTTTCTTTCTTCTTTTCTCTAGTTATTCTTGCTAGGTTTGTTTTCTATTCTTCATAAATCCTTGCTAAGAACAGAGCTAATATAATATTGATTTTTTTTGAAGTTGTGTTTTGTTGGAAATTGGAAGCATTTTTCAGATCAAAGTGTACTAATTTTTAAACTGCTAAAAGGCTTTGAACAAGATGGATTGTCAACATGATGGGATATCTAGAAACACTTCTGAAACTTCTAAAATATAATAAGAGAAATTCATAGATAAGGTTGCCAAATCTCACAAATTGTACTTTGAAGATGAGTTAGTAAATGTAAGTCACTGAGTTTCTTTACCATCAACAAATAGTTGGAGAAAGTAGTGGTAGAAGAATACAATCCATAGTTCTAGGAAATTCTGAGATAGACTTCATTTAAGGACACTATTCTCAAAGGTACCACCAATGAATGTATAAAATGGTTCCCTCGTTCTTCCTTACATACTGTCTTTGGATTTCCATCCTTGGCCTTTACAATGCCCTTTCATCCCATCCTTTATTATGTACACATGCAATTTACAAACATTTGTTCAATAAATGGTAAACAAAATGTATTCAAGGAGAGAACACTTATTCCCTCAAAACAGACATGCTAGATCTAGTGCTTGGCTCTTTTCATGAACACATTATTTTTCCATTTGGATTCAAAGAAGCACCTCAATATAAGGATTAAGAATGTGTGCTTTCTGGTATTAGACAACTAATTCCATTCACTTCCCAATATAAAAGTACAATTGAAAGTCCATATACTGTATCACAATATTTTAAATTTATAAATCAAGCTAATAAACTAATAAATAGTCTATCCTCTTATTTTAAAAAATATAAATAAATATAAAAGGAACAAAAGACATTCTATACAAAAGACAGCTGCACTAGAATGTTCATAGCAGCACAATTCACAATTGCAAAGATGTGGAAACAACCCAAGTGGCCCAGCAATACATGAGTGGATTAATAAAATGTGGTATATATATATACCATGGAGTTCTATTCAGCCACAAAAAACAATGGTGATATAGCACCTCTTGTATTATCCTGGATAGAGCTGGAACCCATTCTACTAAGTGAAATATCTCAAGAATGGAAAAATAAGCACCACATGTACTCACCATCAAATTGGTGTTAACTGATCAACACTTAAGTGCATGTATACTAATAACATTCATCCGGTGTCAGGCAGATGGGTGGAGGGAGGAGGGGACAGGTATATATACACACCTAATGGGTGCGGTGCACACCGTCTGGGGAATGGACATGCTGGAAGCTCTGAGTTGGGTAGGGCAAAGGCAATATATGTAACCTAAACATTTGTACCCCTGTAATATGGTAAAATTAATATAAAATATAAATTTATAACATTCTTGAAGACCATGTTCACATTTAGAATTCTCAAACTTTTTTATTTATTTATTTATTTATTTATTTATTTATTTATTTCATTTTTCCAGCACATTATGGGGGTACAAATGTTAAGGTTACGTATATTGCCCTTGCCCCCCTCCCCCTTCGAGTCAGAGCTTCAAGCGTGTCCATCTTCGAGTTGTTCATTGAAAATAGGCACAAGAGGGGGGCCGGGCGCGGTGGCTCACGCCTGTAATCCTAGCACTCTGGGAGGCCGAGGTGGGTGGATAGCTCAAGGTCAGGAGTTCGAAACCAGCCTGACCAAGAGCGAGACCCCGTCTCTAAAAAAAAAAAAAATAAAAAAATAAAAAAAAAAAAAAGAAAATAGGCACAAGAGGAAATCTGTCATTCATCTCCTGGCCTGTGGACCACTAATTTTTCTTCTGCCTGCATCACAAAAGACCCCTTGCACGCATATATAGACACCCCAGCTTGTATATCCAAATTCTATCTAAAGACCCCAGTAACAGCTGCAAGTAAGGTCAGAGGTGCACATGCTGCCATATGTTCAGACTGAGGCCTGGAGGAAAGTCCCAAGCAGGCTCTAGAAGGGGCAAGTCTAATTGAACTGGAAATTCTTATGAACTATTGTGTAGTGTAGTTCAAACGTAGAGCATGGGATGGCACACACATCCCTCAGTCTTTTGGATTCTTTGCTCCATGGGAAGAAGCATGGCCAGAGAAGAAATAAAGCAGGAACCTATAAAGTGCTAGAGCCAGGGAAAGGGTTCCTCTCTTAGAGTCTAAGAGTGATACCTAAGACCTAAGTTTACATATTTTTTCCATGCTTCTAAATCATATACTCAAAACAGGAACAATATCTATCTTAAGGTGCAAAAATTGGTTCCTGGAGGAGTGAACAAAATCTCCCTCTTTATATACAAAGCACATGTAGACATAAAATACATAAGCAATACAACAGTGGTATTAAAATTTCATGGGGAGATGGGGGAAATTAGGGGGAAAAGGGACCCAAAAAGGCTCCTTAAGGAGGCAATGATGAAAAATAAAGCTTGAGAAACATAGCCCTAGGCAGTAGTCTGGAACCAGGCAGCTTAAATTTGTACTTTTGCTACACTCATTAGTAGCTGTATGACTTTGGGGAGATTATTAAACTTCTCTGGCGTCAATTTTCTTGTCTTTACAATGGGGATAATAAAAGTATCTACTTCAAAGGATTGTTATAAGGATTAAATGATTAATATGTTTTTACAATGCTCAATGCAGTGTATGACATTTAGTATGCCCTAAGGAAGGATTTTTTAAGGAAAAAAGTTTTCTCATTTGTAAAGTTTTGGATAATAATTGTGTCTATCTCATAGGATGGTTGCCAAGATTAAATAGGATAATTCCTATACAGTGCCTGACAGAGTACCCAGTACTTGGTAAATGTACAAAATTATTAACTAATATTAAAGTGAAGAAAAATGGAATATGGCTGTACAAACTCTAGAAATGCATAACACAATAATAAAAATAATGCTTTTTAAATTTTTTACTATCATGTAGTATGTTTTTGGCTTTTAATGCAAATATATCCAGTATTAAATGTTAGCAAGTTTTTCTAGTTTTGTTTATAATTTTAATTATATGGATATTTCCCTTTTTGAATAGGTGTAAGTTAATTTTTCATTAATATCAATCTAAGTAATTGAAAAGCCCCATTGCTCTCTCACCGTTGAAAGGCTATCCATTCACATAGAATCCTTGATAAATGTACAGCATGGTGCAAAGATATTGGGCTTCTCACTTTATAAATGCTGCAAGGGGTAATAAAATATTGGCAGTCAAATGAATAAGACTAGTTTATCTATCTTCAAGGAAGTCTTCCATTCAGTATGAAAAATGTCGAGTATATCACCGTTATCCTTTTAGAAAAGGAGTCAGGCAGGTTAATGGTGTATTAAAGTACAAATCCATTGTACTTTCTGGAATTTGCTTTAGACATGAACCTGAGAACAGATACTTTTCTTGTCTCCAAAATTTATTTTTCTAATAAAATAGGAAGAAAGAACTGTCTTCAACATTACTCAGTGTGAAGAAAAGACAGTTGTGTTTTGACTTTAAGTAATGGAGAATTAAAATCTATTTCTCTGAAGTGTCTATTATTGCCTATTTCTCTGAAATAAGTGGATACACATATACCATAATTCATAAAGTCATATGCTATCATAAATATATTGTGTATATTGATAAATACAGATTAAAATATTCACATTTTGTTAGGTGGAAAAGAAATGCTACATAGGCATTTAAAAGCTCATTTGGAAGGAAAGCTTAAGCATGAAAAGAGATCACATGGATGTGCAATGATTGATAATATGTTTAAATGGTTTAGTACTGAAAATTATGAGAAAGCCTTTTTAAAAATTATCTGTTGAACATTTAAAAGTGTTTGGACTATTAATAATTTAATAATTCAGTTGCCAACTACTTGCCTAGAATCCCCATCTCTTTTTCCCCAAATAAGAAAAATCTCTGATCTTCACATCAAATCCCAACTTCTTTGAAGATCATCAAAAAGCACTTGCACAGTACTTTTAGATATAAAGGTTATAAAGGTGGCATAGAATCATTTGAGACAGAAGATCTATTTCTGACAACTAAAAGTTCACTTAAAAATCAATCAAATTCTCTATAGAATGTTAACCTTTCACAGGTTCATAGAAAGTTTGAAAAACATAAACTTTTCAGTTATAATCTTTCAGCTATCTTGCAACTTAAAAGAAGTATCAAATCAGATATATGGCATAATGTTTCTGAGTCAAATGGAGTCAAGAAAATATGACATCAAAGAAAACAAAAGAGAATCGTTGTTTATATTTGTAAGAATAAGTACCTCAGAGAAAATTTTGGAAGGATGGAGTATAACAGTTTAATGCACCTTAACTGAGTGTGGTTAATAATAATTTTCTTTGTTTCTTTTGCCATATTCTTGTTTATTCACCTGACCCATTTTTTTTTCTTACATTTAATAGCTTATCTGCCCCCTCCTCCACCTTCCTATCTCCCACTTCCTGTTCTTCCTTTCACTTTTCTTCTTTGCTTATTTAGGACAAACCATTTTGATTAAAATTCAAATAAATAAAATGAAGTTTTATCCTAAAAAAATCCTCCATTGGATGTGCATAGTATAGTGTCATTCAGGGTTTAAGACATTTCTGTTTATTTTCTATTAAGACACTTGCCCCCCCCTTTTTTTTTGATGACCATGTATTAGTTTAGGTAATGATAGTTTCTTTAAAAGCAATCCCCAAATCTGTAATAGCTCAAATATATTTAATGTTGTATTTCCTTAAAATTCAAAACCTGTTTTCCTGATAGGCAGGTAGCTCTCTTCCCTTTAGAAGATAATTTGATCATCTAGGATTCTTCCAAACTCATGGCTCTGCTATCTTTTTAATTGGCTTCCAAATTCACAGTGCCAATTGAATTAAGCCAGCAGAAAAGGAAAGAATATGGAGATTATCCATTAAGATTCAGCAAGAAAAAATCAAACAACCCTGTTAAAAAGTTGGCAAAGGACATGAATAGAAACTTTTCAAAAGAAGATAGACTAATGGCCAACAACCATATGAAAAAATGCTCAACACCTCTAATCATCAGGGAAATGCAAATCAAAACCACAATGAGATATCACTTAACTCCAATGAGAATGGCTTTTATCATAAAGACCCAAAACAACAAATGTTGGCATGGGTGTGGAGAGATAGGAACACTGATACACTGCTGGTGGGACTGCAAACTAGTACAGCCTCTATGGGAAGGAGTATGGAGATACCTCAAAAGACTAAAAGTAGAACTACCATTTGATCCAGTAAATCCCATTATTGGGCATCTACCCAAAGGGAAAAAAGACATTCCATAAAAAAGATATCTCCACCCAAATGTTTATAGCAGCACAACGCACAATTGCAAAGATGTGGAAACCACCAAAGTGCCCATTAATACATGAGTGGATTAACAAAATATGGTATATGTATACCATAGAGTTCTACTCAGCCATTTAAAAAAATGACAAACTACCTATTGTATTATCCTGGAACAGAGCTGGAGCCCATTCTTCTAAGTGAAGTATCACAAGAATGGAACAATAAACACCACATGTACTCACTGTTAAATTGGTCCCAATTGATCAACACTAATGTGCACATATGGAAAATAACATTCATCACGTGTTGGGCAGGTGAGAGGGGGAAGGAGTGGGCAAGTAAATCCACACCTAACAGATGCAGTGCACACTGTCTGGGGGATGAGTGCGCCTTTCGTGTGGTGCAAAGGCAATTTATGTAACTAAAGTGTTTGTACCCTGGTATACTCTGAAATAAAAAATATATACATACGTACATACATACATACAAGATAACATCCAAAGGAGGGGAAAAGATTCTTGCAACCAGGTCTGAAAGAAGCTCACATCGCTTTTCCCATATTCCACTGGCTAAAAGTCATATGGCCACATTTCTGCAAGGAATACTAAGCCATATATTACAGCTGTATACCTGGGAAGAAGAGAAAATGTGTTTAGTTTCACAGGAAGTATAATGGATACCTATAGAAAGCTATAGGTTCATTTATAAGTCAATAGAATCTAGTTAAATTAAGATGATTTGATACCTTGGGATCTATTTTATATTGGTCTAATATATTTTCTACATATAACTGGAAACCTTGATTAATAAGATTAATCATGAAAGTCATGACCACGCTGTAAATGAGATTATTTGAAAATGAATTGAATTTATATGATCAAATCAATGGCATTGATTTTGTCAGAAAAACTTTCTTGAGAATTACTAGTTTTATTAAAGGGAAATATAAACATTACACTGCATATATTTTATTTAATCTTTTTAATATTAAAAGTCTAGCACATAAAGTGTACAGTATATTCAGTTAGTGTGGAAGTTCAGAGAAGGGTAAGAAAACCAGAGTAGTTAAAAAGGATCACCAGCATCTTTCTAAAGAAATTCAGCTTTTTTTTAGAAAGACAAGCAGGTCAGTGGGTTGATTATACCAAACACTATTGAAAGTGAGATTAAGAGATTTCGTAGCTTCTAGTAAATCATGAGAGCAGAGTGGTTTTGGATGATCGTGTGTATAACATACAGCATAAAACACTCTGGCCAAGAGGAAAGTGGTATCTGAAATCCTTCGTGTGTTCTTCTGGCCAATCTTACACCCAGGGGCAGGGCTGGTCCAGCCATTACTAAGGGGACATTAACTACTTTGCAATATGTGAGAGCAGATATTTCCTGTAGCCTTACCGAGAGAATATTGTCAAGTTATTAATATTTCCAGTATGATGGGTAAGAATAAGTTTCTTAGAAAAGTATAGTTTCACTTTTTTTATTATGAGTGAAGTTGAAAATATAGTCATATTTTAAGGGCCTCTTTACATCTTTATTATTTAATCTTACTTTCACTTTTCACATTCTTCTCATGTTTTTTTGTCTTTCTTCCTCAATATTGCATATTTACTAATACATTTTAAATTGTGACACTTTAGTTGTGATATTTGTTATAAATCTCTTCTGCTAACTTATTACTCATCTAGAAGTTGCTTATGATAAATTTTGCCATGCCAAATATTTTTGTTAATTATTATACAATTGTTATCATTTTTTCTTTTATTAAATATTTTTCTTTTATTAAATCATGGCTTTGGGGTGATGTTTAGAAATCTTCTCTTTTGCTCAAATTATAGAGAAATTCAACCATGCTTTCTTAGTACTTTCATAGTTTTTTGTCTCTTTCTTTGTATTTTATCTTTAGGAATCTCATCAATTTTAAAATTTGTTCTTGTGTATAGTGTGAGGTATGGATGTTATTTAATTTTTTTCCAAATGCCATTTGGAATCCACCAAATTCTATTTGGTGGATTCTGCCTCTGACCTATTTGTAGTACTCACTAAAAGCCACTGTGGAGTCCTACATTGAAAACTTCGCTCTCTCTTTCCCGCCATTAAACACCAGGGTCCAGTGTTCCAGAGAATTCCCTCAATTCTGTAGAACAAAGTATGCAGAGAATTATTTTAATTTTTAAAAGTCATTGCTATAAAAGAAGAGGAAAAAAAGAAAGAGTAGTAAAGAAATTTTAGAAAATATATAAGGAGAATTGGCAACATTTAGGGAAAAGAGGTGCCTTAAAAGATTTAAAGATTTTCATTCCTTTAGTAATTATAACTAATAGTTATTATCCAGAACCATCTGTGTTTCTGTGAATGTCACATGTATCTAAATTTAATTCTAACAACCTGTGAGGTAGGCATCTTCATTATATTCATTTTATAGATGAGGAACCTGAGGCATAGAGAGATTAAGAAAAGCTTTCGAGGTTATATTGCTTGTAACTGACAGAGCTGAAACAAATTCAGGTAGGCTGAATCCAGAGTGTACGTTCATAACCACTTCACTATTTGACAAAATGCTGGTGAGCTACTTTGTTTACCATGCATATCAGGCAACATGGGTAAGAGGATTCGTTAGACATTTTTCCCACCCTGGGAAAACTGATATCTAAATAAGTAGTAGTAAAGGTACACACTTTATACAAGGAATTTTTATTTCTGTTGGTTATTGATTTTTTTTATTTTCAAACATCAGAATCTAAGAATTTAAAATCTTTATGCTAAGAATCACATAGCAATACTAAGAATTAAAAATAAAAAAAATTCCAGAACATATTACACACCCCAAATTTCATGTTTTTCCTTATTTTTTTCCTTCTCAATTAAATGTTTAGCTTCCAAAATGAAGAAGTATGATTTTATGTTTTACTTTTTCCTACTACATAATGTTTTACTGAGAGGATGTATCAACATAATGTATTTCGTTTTCTCATATTTAACATTTAGGTTGTTTCTAATTTTCCTCAATTAAAAAAAATTTTACAATAAACCTTTCAGATAAAGCTTTTTCTCCTCTTTCTGGATACAAATAGTTATCTCTTTTATTTTCCATGAAACTAATGTACGCTTCAAAATTTTGTTAATATTAATACCATGCTTACTGAAAAATTGAAAGCTTTTGCATTAATATGGGGCTTTAGGGATGTAAATATAGAGAGGTAATGTAATTTTTAATATTCTTAAATGTCACAAAATGGTTAATTATCAGTTTATTCTACTCTAATCACAATATATGATGTCATAATTAATGGCAGAAGTCATGCCTCCCTTTTATATCTACTCGTACTGTTCTAGCCTGGGCAACATTTATATTCCTCCTGATAAATGATCAGTCTTTTAACTCACTGTGTTGAATCTGAAAGAGAAATAATATTCCTGCCCTTAATGGCCTTGCAGTGCAAAGATAGTCATATCAGTTCAGGGCAGTAGCAGCAGAGGACTGAAGATATATTTAAGTGGTGAAATCAGTAAGACCTGTTGATTGAGTGATGGAGTTAGGGACAGATAAAGAAACTGTCAAGGATAACTTCTAGATTTAAAGGTAGTGGCATTTGTTTAATCATTCCCCTTTCTCTGTGTGGAAACTCTTTTCTCCCTAAATGGACTGGAGGTTTCTTTTGCACAAAGATGATGGTATAGACTTATTTAATCCTCCAAATTTCTCTGATTATAATAGGCATTTGCTTTATGTTTGATCAGTGAGTAAATGCTCACAAATTTGGGACTGTGGTAAGTAGAATAATGGTGTTTCATGGAAGTCTACCTCCTAATTTCCAGAACCTAAGATTATTTTACCTAAAATGACAGAGGAGACTTTGCAGATGTGATTAAAGATCTTGAGATGGGAAAATTATCTTGGTCTATCCTGGTGAACCGAATGTATTCAGAGGGGTCCTTAAAAGTGGAAGAGAGATGCAAAAGAGAAAGGCAAAAGGAAATTTGATTACAAAGGGAAGGTCAGAGTGATGTGTGTAAGAACTCAACATACAGTTGCTGGCTTTGAAGATGAAGAAAAGAGGTCCAGGAGTGGTGCATGTGGGAAGCTTGCTGAACCCAAAACGGGCAAGAGCACAGATTCTCCCCTGGAGCCTACAGAAAGGAATGATGCCCTGCAACATCTTGACTTTAGCCCAATGAGACTCATTTCATGCTTCTGAGTTACAGAACTATAAGACAATTTGTATTTTTTAAAGTCATCAAGTTTGTAGTAATTTGTTACGGTAGCCATGGAAATCTAGTGCAAGGGCTAAAGGGGTCCTCCAATGATTTAAGTGTTCTTTCTCCTTGTTATTAGTCAATCATTTTATTGCATTGACTTATACCAAGGCTTAAGTATTCACCGCTGTGGCTTATAGAACTACTATAACAGATCTCTAAAGAATCATACATCATAATTTTAGTATATATTAATTCCTAGAGTTAGCAAGCAAATATTGAAGATGTACGTTTTACTTTTATTTTTCTGCCTATTAGTTGTAAAGTGGAAAAAAGTCAAAATATGTGCAGCTGAGAGAAGCAGAAAAAGCCAAGAAATCTTGTTTATGTGCTAAAAATAATGTAAGTTATTCTTTGAATTAACTGAGTAATATTTTAGGTTACCTATTGTAAATAAATAGCTTTAGTCAAAATGTCATAATTCTTTTATAAGTATATATAAGTATATTTATTTATATATTAAAATATTTTACTCTTTTAATTTTTAAAGTTGGAGATTAATAATAGAAAATAAAATACAGTAATCATTTTTTTCATTTCTCATGTATTGATTATAAACATACAATTATTATTATTACAAGTCTGTGTTCTAAGAACTGTAAGTACAGGTATATGTATTATTCATTTTAGAATTCATAACAGTCATTTAAAACAATTTCATGTTGACCAGAGAAATCAAAATGGACTCTGTTTGTAGTTTATAGAATGAATGTTGTGTCAAGCTCACTCCAACCGTATTTTAATCATCAGTTATAAAGAGAACATGACCTTACCTTGTGAAGAAACAGAAATCTGACTACCACCTGGCTTCTTGCCTCCTTGTAATGCAGCCCTCCAGGAAGTTGCTCAAAAGATCAGTAATTCCAAACAATAATTGAGTCACGACTGTGACTATAATAGTCAATAATTATAGAAAGGTAAATAAAATATATCCCTCTTCTACATTAGCTGATTTGGCACGTGTGTCAAATCTTACAACTTATCAACAAGAGGTTTTAATTACAGGTGTCAAAATAGGATTGTGATAGTTTTTCAAGATTTTATCATTGAAGGAAACTGAGTAAAGTGTATATAGTATCTTTTATTAGAGATAGTATTATTATGTTATCTATATTAGATATATAGATAGTATTTAATAGAGTTTGTTAAGAGTAGTTTTATTTCTTGCAACTACATGCGAATCTATAATTATCTCAAAATAAAAAAGTTCAATTTAACAAAAAAAATGAGGTTGGAGAAGCACAGAGCTTTTATATGATCTTATTTAGGCACAAGATTTCAAACTAAGTAAATTTGTCTTTTGGTCCTCCTGTTTCACAAGTTGCATCCTTGTTGAATGAAAGCAGCTTGGAATCCAGAAACCTACATGCAAATCCCACAAGGGTAGCATCTTGTAAAGAGAGTAAAACTTCTTGTAAATGAATGTTTTTGACTAGAAAGTTGGAGCACAGATGGCTGAATGAGAAGTTACTATATTTAGAAGGGCATCTGTTACATTACACTTCACTGTATCAGTAGCATCAAATTTTTCTCTTTTATGACCTGTACTTATGTTACTGTCACTGCTCTCTACTGCATTTATCATCTCTATGTGTTTGGCATGTTTCTAAGTTTTTATCATGAGCAGCCTTAAACTGTAAAATATACAGAAATTATTTTCACAAATACATTAAATTGAGGTAGATGCAGCACTGAGGCAACACTGAGTGGCTACTGTTTCCATGTTGCCATCTGCTTCAACAACCCAGCCAGGGACCAGGTTGCATGTCATGCTGAGCCATGTACACCTGACTTTGTTTGGTGTGCCCTCCTCCCCATATTTTTCTTGCCATTGAAAACAGAATTTTAGGGCAGAAGGATATTCAGTGAGCTGAGTGGCCAAGGAGAGCAGTTTAGGACATTTAGGGTATATAGGTCTGAATTTGTAGAGAAATGATTCTAGACTGTCAGGGAGATAAAGAATATAGTGCCTGGCCTATTATACTTTTTCCATAATTATTACTGTATGCATGAAAGAAAGCACATCTGCAACTTGAATGCAAATAAAAAACTTGCTTTCTTCAGGTACCATAATCTAAAACCCCTGGCTGGCTAAGATGTGGTAAGGTTGTAATAGAGAAATTATTTTTTTGGTGTTAATAATGTAGAATTCCCTAACCAAAGTCCTGAAATTTTCTTTATTTGCTAAATATTAAATAAAGGAAAGTTTTTGGCTTTTGGGGGGGGATTCTTACACTAAAGAAATGAAGAAAATGATCTAATCCAAATGGTTTCAATTGCTGCTTAAAGAATATTTTTGTCAAAACTACCTGGCAAGGTTTCTAACAATTTGTATTCTCAAATGATTACCCTCTAAATGTTTGAGTTTATTCAATCTGGGCTAGACCAAGACATGTATTTTTAACACTCACCATATAATTATAATATGCTATTATGTTTGGGGACCATTTCTTTATGTCTATCTCCAAATATATCCATTACTTCAGTGGCTCAGAAAGGTGCCCCTCAAGCATGCTGCAGCTAGGACTCACTCTGATCTGCCTCTGAAGGCACACACATCTCAGTAGACTAATTCACAAATATCCCTTCTGTGCCCCTGGGCAATTCAGTTGAGACCTCGGTGTATGGGATCTGGCCTGCAGGCCTGTCTCCTGGTCCATGGAGATCAATCCCTAACCATAACAGGGAGAAGAATGCTGGTCCCAAGTCACCTATGGGGTGCCAAGCTGGATCAATGTCTCTCCACCTTGGGGTTTGTCCACTCTGCTGGAGTCACCAGGCAAGCAGCACCAGGGAGGGCCAGTGGGTAGGGAGCTCATAGTCCAAGCACCCCTCGATTTGCTGCAGGGCCTCAAAAGGAAAGGCCTCATACCCTGTGGATGCCTCCAGGTGGTGGCTAAATTGCCTCTCGCAGCAACTGAGGGTAGAGGAGAGGAAGGGGAGAATGAAGCAATATGGTGCCTGCCAGTCAGCTTGGGTCTGTGGGCCAGGAGGTGTCCTGAGCGAGCTGGGAGCCTAGTTCCCTGTCCACAAGAGGCTCACCATTCACTGACAGCAGCGGTCTCTGGGCTGGTGTCACCAGGTCTTTCCAGCAGCTCAGGAGCCCACCAGCGATCCAAGATGCAAAGGAGGGGAATTTTAACCACTCTACTTACCCTTGTCGCTGGTCTCCAAGCCTCTCTGGGCTTAGTCCCTGCCAAAACCTTTCTCCTTCCAGTTCTGCCCAGCAACCTTTTCCTGTAGAGTCTCCTATAGGTTCAAGCACCCTTCCTTCTGGTCCTCATCCAATCTATGTTTGTCTGCCTGTTTGTTTTTTTCACTTTCATCTAAAATCTCTTCTTGCAGAGATGCTCTGGCTGGAGGTGTTTCTCACCTGCCGTCTTGTTTTTCCATGAAATTCCATAAATAATCTTTCATTTCCAGAAGTTCTATTTTTTTAAATTATCTATCTCTTTAGTGAAATTTTCATCTATGTCCTGAATTAATTTTGTTTTCTTTGTGTTGGTTTTCAACTTTTTCATCAGTCCTATTGAGCTTCCTTGTAACCTACATTTTGAATTCCATATATGACATTTCAAAAGTTTCCTTTTGGTTGGAGTCCATTTCTGGAAAGTTAGTGTGACATTTTGGGGATTTTGAGAGAGCCTACTTTTTCATATTGGCAGAGTTCTACCTCTGTTCTCATCTCATCTGGAACCTCTTCTCTCAGCTCAAAACACATAGCTTTTTGTTCACCTGTTCTCCTCTCCTGGGAACTCTGCTGTTTGGTGTAGAGAGAGAGAGGTACCCTGCCTTATGGCTTGTGCAGGTAGATACCCATTATGGTGTTGCTGACAATTTGGGTCAGTTGGACCTCATAGCCCTGGGAAAGTACTCAGGTGCTAGTATTGGAATAGGTTATATAATCCCCAGATCTGAGGTCTCTGGATGGTGTTCTTGACTCCAGTGGGCAGTAGACTGATACTAGGCTGGCAAACTTGCCCTCAAGCCTTCCTGAGTTTAGATACTGCCTCTGATAGTGAGGAATGGGCCAATCTCCTGCTCTGGAAGAATGCTTGGGCAGAAGAAGGCTGGGTGCACTGTGATACTGCAGCAGGAGGGGCTTGCCACTCTTAATGAGATCAGAAGAGGCAGGCAGAGGTGGGCCACACATGGCTCACATCTCCGTCTCTCAGCAGTGACAGGGGTCTCTGTCTTCGAGGGCACAAAAGTGCCCAGATTCCAAGCTCCCACCCTGACCCAGCTGCAGCAGAGGTGGTGTGGGCAGCTTAACATGCTGTGTGCAGGGCTCCCAGGCTTGCTGTGGACTGTGGGTGAAATGCTCTGGCAGAGGAGGTGTGATTGTGCCAGGGACTTGCCTCCAGAGATGGTAGGCTCCTCCCAGAAAAGACAGACACCTCCAAGAGAGGAGTGCTTATCCTACCCTCCCCCAGCAAAGACAGTAGATTTAGTATTTTGATAACATGAAATCACTTGATGTGGATTTTTAGAGCGCAAGAAGTGTTCCCCAAGCACTGTAGAATCCTAGGTGTGATACGTGCTCTATCAGATGGGAGGCAGCTACTCCTAGGTGCCTTGGATTAATCTTCCCCTGTGGATCCCTCACCCATTCCAAGCAGAAATAGCCATGCCTGTCTTGGCAGCAGTAGGTGTAGGAGGTTAAGAGGAGGAGAAGGCACTGAATGGTAGGGAGCTGGTTCTCTGGCCCCCTTTGTCCTATGGGGCCCTGTGGTGTGCAGCATTCCACTTTCAGATGGAAGTGGCCCACTTTGAATGACTAATCTCCAGCAGACCAGCAGTTCCTCTAGAACCCACTGGTTCCCAAGGCTGCTATGGTCCAAGTACACGCTAGGGAGCATTTGTTTTGGACCCAGCAATATAAAGAACCAGATGCTGAGATTTCCAGGTCAAGACACTGCAAAAACACAACCTGATTGTGAAGGGAGGGAAATGAGATGCTTCCCCTGTGCAGAACCTAGGTGTGGTAAGTAAAGTACTATTGGGGATATAGTCCCCCTAAGAGTCTAGAACTGGTTGTCCTGCAGCTTACCTGCACCAAAAGCTCAAGGTTGAGAGCAGAGGTGGCTATGTCCCTAGTATTGGGTGGTTGGACGTTGGGAGGTCCCCATCTCCACATCCCTTCCCCAGCTGCCCAGCTTTAGACTCCCAATCTGGCACCTTGAACCTGTGACCAGAGAGGGTGGAGCCCCTTCCAGGCAAACAGAGTGGGTAAGATCCTATGGGGAGTGCTGTTTGCTTATGTCTCAGTCTCACTGCAGCCTGTAGCAGGGTGGCAGGAATTGTCCTAGGTGTGTGTAGGAGAATTTGGGCTCCCCTGTCCCTTCTCAGCTGGGCAGGGACATATCAGCATGAATTCAGACCAAAAGCAGAGCACTTCTCGGCTTCAAATTTCCACAAAGGTGCCCTGGGCCTGTGGCAAGAGAGGGTGGAGCTCTTCTCAAGAAGACTGCACTGGAGGGAAACTGGGGAGTGCAGTTCTTTTGAAACTTGGACTCACAGCTGGCTGCAGGATGGTGGCACTTTCCACAGTGCCTGCTGGAAAGCCTGGACTCCCTGCCCTTCCTGAACCACAAAAGGGGCTACAACCATGTCAAGCCCAAACTCAGCCCAAGGGCTGATCCCTGCTCAGTGTCGAACTTATGCAATGGTGCCTTGGACCAGTGACCTGAAAGTCTGAGGCCCCACCCAGCCAGGAAGCATGGGTGAAAAACTGGAAAATGCTATGCCCATACATCTCATTCTCTCCTGCAGGCAAGAACAGGGCAGTGGACCTTCCCAGGGGAGCACCTGGGCTCTTCTATCCCTCCTCAGAGTTCTGCAGTAGCTTCAGGGGCCTCGCAGTTCCCTGGTATCTAGGCTGTCAGAATGGCTCCTGGCTCAATCTGTTCTAGGTTTGGAAGCCTATGGCATTCCACATAAGATCCCTTTCTGGAACAATGTCTCTCTGCAATCTCCAAGTGGCTTCCTGTGTTAGGCCTGAGACCTGTGTGGATCAGGGGGTTCTCTTGTAACTTAGATGGTAAAAGCTCCTCTCAGAGAGTGGAGCCCTGGGGGCTTCTCTTTTACTGTTTCACATCCAGGAGCTTCTCCTGGCTGTTAGCCAGGCCCCTGCTGAGCAAATTGTCCTGAATTGTCTCCTTACCCACTTTTGGTGCTTCCTGCCACTTCCCTAGTGAACCATAGCATTCCCTCTACATGATCTGTTAGAAAAGACTCTGAGACTCTGCTTACTATTCTGGTTCCTCTCTGTGAAGGAGGCTCATACTACTATATCTCATCAGCCACCTTGATCCTATCTTCCTATATACATTATTTTATGACATGATCTTTTAAAATGTTAACCTGCATGAATATGATAGACATGGAGAAAAATGAAAGAAATTTGGTTCACTTCATAATTTCTTGATACAATCAATTCAAAAATGTAGGTCCAATGCTAGTGCACATTTTCAAGCATTTAAACAAGTTTTGTTGTTGCTACTGCTTTAAATGCTATAAATAAAGAAATTGCAAATATATAATATATTTAGTTAATGAACATTTGTTAATTAGACATATTTACTAATTTTTATGCCATAAGTGTGTGTGTGTGTGTGTTTAGTGTTGGGTTATTCAACTAAATGAACACTAATACCTAGATAGTTTGGTATTAAAAAAGGAATTGGGGTAGATTATATATTTATTAAGTGGTATGTTTCTATGATTGAAATGAAGTAAGGTTTAATGAAAATAATAAAATTTAAGGGAAATCATTTTTAAATTGTCATATCCTTGTAACGATTTTTATGATGTCAAGTAATTCTAGATGATCACCTTTATGACTCCAATATTTCTACCTTTTTAGGTTCACAAAACAATTAATTTCCTTCATCTTTCCACTCTTGTGCTACTTTCATTAACTGCCACAGAGCTTATTTAAATCCAGGGAAGAGCTCTTCATCATATTTGTTAGTAACAAAGTGATTTTTTCTTTTGAAATATGTAGAGCTGATTAAATGTCTGGCTTTTCTAAATCAGTCTTTTGTTGTTGTTTTCAAGAAGGTGAATGATGAAAGAGAACAAAGCTTCAAACCATTAAATCAGAATATAAATAAGTAACTTAAAAGAGAGAAAATGACCTAGTAAATTAGAATTTCATAAGTTAAGAAGCAAAATACTGTACATTATAAAAGTTTTGGGGGGGGTTAAAATGAGTTACAGTAACCTTTGTTCATAGTGTTACCGAGACCAGATCCTTAATAATAAAAATTACAATTATAATATTTATTTAAAGTATGCGATTTTCATTAAAGTAATGCTTGAAATATGAGAATTTTCTCTTAGGACAATAATGATTTACTTCAAAGAACTGTATAGGTCACCTCTATTTATTAAAACTGACCCATTTCAATTTGGGGGAGGAAAAAGAAAGGTTCTGTTTTCATTTATTAGTCTTAACAGAAATCAAGGTAATTTGAAAGATCATCTGATCAGAACTTTTAAAGTTTAAATTGTGGCAATGTGACATTAACTACTTGAGCTCTTCAACTGTCAGTTTAAGGGATTTTTATTATCTCCTTTCAAGATGTGTTTCATCATACTAGCTAGGTAAAAGAATTAGAGAAGATGGAATTCAGGGCTGGAAAAAGAAAAATCATTTAATGAGAATACAGAATTCTGTCATGGAAAATAATAAGCCATCTTATTTGTACTTTCCTTACTTATAAATAATAATTGTAGAATAAAAATCAAAATAATATTCCTTTAAAATGATATTATCCTTAATAATTTTTTGTTGTACTAAGTTTATTGCAATTCAGATGGTAGAAGTTTTGCAAAGAATGGATTGAATGTAATCTCTGGCAGAAGAGGAAAGGAAACAATTGGATGATATTTTAAAGCATTAAACAAATATTAATAGCAGTGTAGTATATAAGCAGGGTCAGCCCTAGAATTGTGAGACACGATGGGAAGAACATTAGTTTGCAAATTAAGACACACAGATTACAAGTCAATAATGTAACCCTTAATATTAATGATTCTGATGGTAATAGTCTTTACTAGCATATATTGAGTATTTGCAATGAACCCAGAATTGAGTATTGTTTTATGTATTTATATGTATTGCTTACAATTACACCACTTTAAAAGTTATTTTCAGTTCAAGCAATTTGCAATTTTTTTAGTGTGGGTTTCTCGTCTGAAAAATGGGGCCTTGATTGGAATGGGTGACTCTCTGCAAGATCTGAAGTTCTCTTATTCTCTCTTCTGAATTTCTCTTATTCTCTCTTCTGAATTTCTCTTTACTCTCTAGGCAAATACATCCCTACTTCTCCTAATTCCCTATATTTTTTCATAACTTACTTTAATATATCTTAATTATAACCATTAGCATAACTTATTATAATTTATATATTTGTTTGATAGGAAGACAGCCACAAACACAAGTCTGTTATACACTAAATACTCTCTATTCGGATAATATTTTGGTTGCTTTTTGAGCTTCTTCCAGCTTCCCCGTCAGCCTCTTCTCTGAAGCTTTTCTCTCACTGTGTCACAAAAGATCTTTCTCCTATTCTTTGAATGTTTGGATAACTTGCAGTGGGAGTAATAGTTATTGTTCTTTTAAAAAATTAGTTTAATTCAAAGCCCTGCATGTGGAGTCAGGGATGTTGCTATAACCTCACTTGCTACTCCTTACCACTGTATGAGGTAGAAACCATTTTACAGATGAGAAGATGGAGGCATATTTGTGGAATAGCACATGTCATAGTGTAGTCAGAGAACAGGGAGCGTTGGTAGTGAGCGGAGGGTTTTTCCTGGAATGATAGTTCAAAGCAGTTCAAAGCCAGGATATGGGGAGCCTAGAATGCCTTGGTGGAGATTAGCACAGAAACACTTACAAAATGTGAGATATTTTAGGCCTGAAGCAAAGGGGGAAATGCCAAGTTTGAGGGGAAAAAGTATGAAATGGTAAATTCTTCTTTCCTAGTTTCTGTACCTCCTCTAATGCTGTCTTCTTCCTGCTACTGTTACATGTTAGTGCTCTTCAATGTCTGTAACTCCTTCCCCATCCGAGTTTACTGCCTTTGTGCTATGCTCAATTTTGTTCTATTGGCATTCACATTGAAGGTTTCCTGCCATTTTTTTCTCCCTAGTTTCGTCACAGTTTAGGAATTGTAAATTTCTCAAAGGAAGTCTTTTGCTACAAGAAGGGGAAATGACTATTTTCCTGGCATGATATTATAAGGGCAGTCAAGACAGAGTAAGCATACCCTATAGTGGCGTTTTTAGTTTGTTCTCTTTCTCTACTTTACACCACTATTCAGAAAAGTAAGCTTTAAAATTGTTGGTTAAATAAAAATTGTGTTGTTTTTGATTTTAAGTCTTGATTGATTATATGTTGACTTTACAACCATAATGAAAGATGAATTTAGAACTCCCCTCTTATAAGTTTAGGTGATATAATGGCTATTTCTCAATACATGTAATTAAAGTACATGGATTACAAAGAAGATAAAGTGATTCTGATTTCTTTTTTTATTATTTCAAAATATTAAGGAGGTACAAATGTTTTTCTTACAGTGATACATCATATAATGCTGAAGTCAGGGTTTTTAGTTTGCCCATCACCAGAACAGTGTCATTGTACTTGACAGGGAAATTTTTATTCCTCATTTCTCCCACCTTTCTCCCCTCTAGAATACCTTTATCTCTGATATGATTATTGGCAACACGAATCATTTGAAAAGGATTTAAATTAATCAAGTCATTAATAGAATTGAAGAGACTTATGTTTATTTATCTAAGAGAAAAAATGTGACAATGCATTTTAAGAATGTCAAAAATAGGGATTGGAAGCCATTTATATTTTCACCTCTGGATGTTTCTAAACAGAAAATACTGTGAAACCATCTTAGGACAACACTTATTCTTTGTAGTAGGCAGAAATCTACAGTGACCTCTAATGAGTCATTCTTTTGTGTAATCCCTCCTTTTGAGTATGGGCAGAACCTGTGACCTCTTTCTAGCCAACAGACCATGGCAAAGGTGATAGAGTAATACATCCATGATCTTAGTTAACTAGAAGGAAAGACCTTTCTACAGGTCTTGAAGAAATAAGGTGGTATGTGTTCTTGGGACTGTGCCAAGCGTTTAGTAGGTGCTATATGGGTTTGTTAAATAAAGACTGAAAAAATAACTCAAACTATATTTCAAAACTTCAAATCTCCTTTTCATTTTCATTTCTCTTCTACTCATAATCTATTTTCTTCAATCACAAAAAGTATGAATGAAGTAAGAAGAGTTTAGGCATTTTCCCTTCAAATTTTCTGGTTTTTGTGTTATGTTCACAGCTGCCTTTGTTCAGGCTATTATAAGATATAACATATGGGAGTAGATAATGCACTAGATCTTCATTTTAGTAGCTATTTAAGCTCTGAGTTATTAATAATGATTAGTTGCACTACCAACACTTCTCAAATAATTGATAGAATGCACTCATTTTATGTAGATAGATTTTTTAAAGCCAGAAAGAAGATGATTTTCAGAATTAATCATAATTTGTCTTTTAAATAAGAACATCTTATATTCTTTATCTGATCATGATACTTTTCAAAAAATTCACTAGAGGAATTTAAGTTTGGTGGTATTAAGAATATGTATATTCAATATATATTAATAACATTCATCGGGTGTCGGGCAGATGGGAGGGGGGAAGAGGGGATAGGTATATAGACACGTAACGGGTGCGGTGCACACCGTCTTGGGGATGGTCACGCTTGAAGCTCTGTCTTGGGTGGGGCAAGGGCCGTATATGTAACATAAACATTTGTACCGCTGTAATATGCTGAAATAAAAAAAAAATTAAAAAAAGAATATGCATATTCAAATCCTTTGTCATCATATTTCAGAGCTATGGAAAAGGTGTGTTCTGAAACACAAACACTTGACAGTAGTTGGACATTGTGCAGTGAGTCCAAACAAATCCATCCTGATTCTCTCTTCTGTTGTCTCTACTAAGTTTTAGAAAAGGAAGCCCAAGGCGGGCCTTGGGCAAAATGTCAAGTTTGAAATCCTCAGCCTGTCATTCAAAGCCCTGCACATTTTGTCCCTTCTCTGCTTTTCCAATCTCAACTCTGATTTTACTCTCATGCCCCAGGTGTTTTTAGACTTATTGCTTTTCAGGCTGTCCTTGGAAACCTTCAGGCTGTCCTTAGAAAACTTGTTCCCCTTTCTTGCCTCTGGCTTTGTGCAAGTTGTTACTTCTGCCTAGAATATTTCCTTGCTTCCATATAAGCTAATACATTTTTTCCCATGCTCATTCACATTTATACTTTCCAACATACCTTCCCAAATATACCCAGGATTTTTATGTCTCTTACTTTTCCATATGTTTTTTCACCTCTGTTATAACATATTATGATCTTTGAACCAAATTATCTACATGTAATGATTTATTTGCTTGTGATCTGCTGAGGCCCTGTATCTATAGTTATTGTTGTTATTTTTATCTACTGCAGTGTGTATACAATCCTTTGGAAGGGGTGCATGTTAAATCATGTTTGTTGAATTGAACCATATCACAATAACCAAGGCATCTACATTTGAAAACCTGAAATCATAGATTGCTTTTATCCTTATCATGGGTCAAGTCAATCTTACATTGAATTTGCTTCATCTATAAAGTGCAAAGAAATCAGCTGCAATAAAGGACATAATTTTGTGAAAGTAATCAATAAACTATAAAAACTAATATAAACAGCAATTACTGAGATTTCATTTATTCTAAATTTTGGGTGCTTTCTTCTTTTTCTTCAGCTTTTCTGGGCAGAATGTTACATCTTTTTTTTAGCCTTTATTTACTAATTATATTTACTTTAGCAACTTCTTGATATGATATTACAGCCTTTACTTGGAAGTCTATATGTACATTTCTTTTTTTGTTTTTTTTTTTATTTT
>VBSM01001265.1:19157708-19215931 GCA_008086735.1 Cheirogaleus medius
CTAGTTTGTAGTCCCACCAGCAGTGTAGGAGTGTTCCTATCTCTCTGCATCCATACTATATTTAACATTTAAAAATCCAATGATACTCCTGCGCATACTTGCTTCTCTCAGACAAAAGGGTAACAGCATTGTAATGATCAAAATAAAGGTGTAATATTTGCTATTGGAATAGTTGAGACATGCTTCTAGGGGAGGAGAAATCTGTTGTAGCTGCAAAAAGGTAAAGTTTGTAATCATGCTATTCCTTCATAGTATGCTATGATTTTTAAAAAGGTGAGAAGAAAAGTCACCGAGGAATTTTTCCCCTTCTATCCTCTAGCTTCTTGCTTGCTTTCCCACCTCTTTTGTGGTACTTATGAGACTGGGTTCTCAAGTCAGCTTATAGAGTTTACATTTCAGGCTCATAACTCTAAGTTCTACATATGTATTTTCCTAGTGACCTGAACCCAAATTCTCACCATTTTAAAATCATAATTATATATATATATTCTTCCTTCATAGCCTTGTTTAAAGAACTAAATAAAATAAATTGTTTAAAGTCCTTGGCACATAACAAACACACAGTTTATAGTTCTATTTCTTAAGCATTGCATTATACATCTTCACATATTCTTTAGGTTCTTTCTGTAGGTTGAAAGGTTTTACGATTAAGGGCAATCAATTATTTGGGCAAATTGCCCTAAATCATTTAAGGAATCATGTAAAATATACAGTGAATCAATAATCTTCTGAATTATACTTGCATGTAACAATAACTTTCAAGTAAAATAGTTTTTAGAGTAGGAATAGTATACATCCATTTCACTAAAGTGTGAATTACTAAGGCTTTTATTTTTCTCTTCTTTCATATTACATTCATTATCCCATCATACTGCATTTATAATGGCTGTGATATAGTATTACTAGCTAAAGAAATAGAGTGGAAATATAGACTAATCCCTCAACTGCTTAGTATATAATTTATTAATAATAAGACAAACAAAAAAATTGGGGACAGAGAGAAAATGAAAATTAGAGAGCAAATCATTTTTGGATTTCCTATGATTTTATTGTATATATAATATCTGTTTTTTCACAAGTACTGATGTTTGTTTTAACCATATTAAAAAAGATAAAAAATGCCACCTTCAACACTTGAAAGCTCTGAGACCTTACCCTCTGTGTGGTATAGATATAAATCTACCATGATTACAATGTGGATAATAATCACCTCTCCTTTATATTAATATGATATTAATATTTCAATGATTAAATAAGATAATGATGTTGAATGCTTGCATAAACTCAGAGGAAGGTGCTATATAAATATTTCCTATAATTGTTATTTTTGTTGTTGTTATTATACAAAAGTATGTGCTAAGTCCTCTAAAAAATAAATGAGGAGAACAAAATTTCTAGAAAATTTTATCATGTGAGAAGTCCAGGTAAAAAAGACTTATTTTAGAATTAAGTGCTAGGAAAGAAGCTTCTTGGAGAGCATACATATTTTCTCTAATGTTTCTCATTTTTATTTGCCATTAAGAAACTTCAAAATATAAATCACATCTGATTTGGCAAATATGTAATTTTTTTAGGGTCAGCTTATCTTTGTTTTAGTCTCCCATTTCTCTATCTTCAATATTAATTAATAGTTCCATTCACTCTACATTTTAGCTCATATATTGTTTAATGGTTTTGGTGTATGCAGTTATACCATATATCTACTCATCCATTTGTCAAATATTTTTGAATGATGTTATATACAACATTTTGTACTAGGTGCTTGAGGGTTCAATGGCAATGACAAAAATAATTACAAAAAAAGTTAGACAAAACCAAAATTCTCAACTCATGGAAATTATGGTCTAATTAAGGAGATTACTATTAATATTAACAAATAATCACAGAAATAAATGTAAAATTCAAATAATAAGTACCATAGACAGATGCATGGTGCTGTAGGAGTATTTAGCTGAGGAAATAGAAGTCCATTAAATGCCGAACAGAGTGAAGAGTATCTAAAGAGTTCATCCTGAGGAATGTTAGTTCTTCAGAAAACTGCAGCAGCCTTTCAAAGTCTAGAAAAGAGCTATAGAATGAAGAGGAATCTCCTGAGATGCAGAAAATTTGGAATGGCAGTGGAAAACAAACAGAACTCCACAGCCCACTGCAGCACACCCCTGGAAAAAAATGGCACTCAAACTCTAAAAGCAGAGAGATCTCACAGATTGGTGGCTGAGAATTAAAGCATAAAATATGGTAGGATTCTAAACTCTTCCTACTGCTGAGACCTTAACAAGGGGCACAGAAGAAAATTTACACAATGCTTAGGACATTTAAAAAAGTCATGAGATATGCAAAGTAGCAAGAAAGTGTGACTTAACAAAGAGAACAAAAGTCCATATAATCAAATGTACAAGTGGTTCGGATGTTAGAATTACCAGAAAAAAAATATTTAAAATAGCTATGATAGGAGTTCTGTTTACAATCCAGATTTAGCAAGTCACAAAAGAGAATTACTCTCTCTAAAATTCCAGAAAAATCTGGATGACCTACCAAGTCATAGGTTTTCAAAACTTACCAGAGAGCTGAGGAAACAAAGAAACTTAGTCTAATTAAATTTTAGGAACTGACAAGCCATACATAGGAGAGAAGAGTCCAACACTTTCTATCTTCCATTGCAGAACAATTCAAAGAAAAACTTGCCATAGATAGGGATGAGTAGGATCCAGACAAACTTTTAGCCAACTTTTATGCTACTTGTCAACTTGCAACAAAGCTTAGAATCCTGTCATTGAGGAGTTAGGGACCTATCACCCCTAATTTCCTTTGGAGTCTTTATTGAATTCTTGGGAGTCATAAAACAAACATTATCCCAGTATAATGTTGCAACTATTTCCTTACCCTTGTAGCCACTAATGTGACTGTGATTTCTGTGTATCCTGATAATAATAAACTTGATGTTATTAAATATTAAAACCCCAAGGGGTAGACAAATACAAGTTTAATGATGTTTCAATGTGTCCATGATTGCGTATTTGGAGATTATTTCTAACTCATATTCAATCTGAATGCCATTCTTGCTGCTGAAATGAGCCAAGTATTAACTATAGGTACCTCTACTCATAACGGCACCTTCAAATTTTGCTTTGTGAAGACATCAAGCATCTGGAGAAGAACAAAAGCACAGAACAGATGGTATATTTCAGAGAAAGATGAACACACATTAACAAATTGCAGCCCTATTTTAAAAGATTCTGTTGGCAAATAACTATTGTCAGGCTCTATTTCTAGGCATATTGAGGAAACAAAATATTCCTAAAATTTGAATTTGTGATTCAACTACAATTGAAATTTAGCAAATGCTGACAAGGATATAATTTTCTCTGTAATTATTAGTAAACATATTGTTATAGAGTGATGTCATTTTATCATAATTAGGTGTGGGACAAGAACAATACAGAGTCCCAGGAAACTGTGGGACACACTGTGTACCTCGGATATTTACCTACCATATTCACCACTTTCTCAAAAGAGAAAGGGCAAAAGTAATATTAGAAATTGTACATAGTTGTCATATATAATTAAAGTTAACTTTGTGTTAAATGCTTCTATAAACTACACTCAAATAGGATAAAAACTTAATGAAATAAAATTTTGTAAGTAAGAGTCTTGCATATTTTTATAATATAAATTTTAAGTAATTTTCTTTTAAGTGTTTAGTGGGGTTTATCCAGTATAGGTCTTTGTAAAAACATCCACTACTCTATAAGAAAATATCATTTAAAAAAAAACAAACAAACTGGGGTATAAACACCACAGTAAAACAATATTTGGCAACTTCTTTTATAACTTTCTGATAATGACAAAAGGATATTCTAGGACAGTTTGTCCTAGAAAAAGCTAGTAGAGTTCCACTTCTCATCTATTAGCTATGCCAATTGGCTGCTGTTTATTTGCTTGTTAATGAGACGGAATGGGTAAGACTGGGACTTTGGTCCCTTCTCCCTTGTTCTAGTTCCCAGATCAATTTGAAATACAATATGTAATGTCCACATGAGCCAGTTTACCTACCCATTCCAAGGACTTAGCATATGTCATACTACTTGTGCAAGTAATGAGATGTCCCTTGTACTTTTGAGGGGTTGGCTCACCTCAAATTCTCTTAGCTTTTAACGTGATGAGAGGCCCCATGCCTTTCCGAAAATACAGCATCAACTATCCCACTTCAGTGTCAACTATCCCATCTTACATTGATAAATGTTCTAGAATCCTTAGGGAAACTAAAGATTCCATCTTGTATGGCCTTTCCTCTCTCCCAGAAGCTTGCAGCCTGCTTGCTTACTTGCTATGGCCTCAGATGCTGTAAGTAACCTGCTAGGATATTGTCTACTGCAGGCTCTTAGCCCCAAATCCTCCTTAGCGTTGTTCCAGCCCCTCCTGCTGTCAAAAGA
Organism: Cheirogaleus medius; assembly: GCA_008086735.1. Classification (NCBI taxonomy): domain Eukaryota; kingdom Metazoa; phylum Chordata; class Mammalia; order Primates; family Cheirogaleidae; genus Cheirogaleus; species Cheirogaleus medius. Next base: position 19,162,142 of record VBSM01001265.1, read on the forward strand.
ATTATACTGCCTAGTATTTAAGGTCTGTAATATTATAATTTATGCATTCTTATTATTCAAATAACTTCTCTTCTCCTAATTATTGCCCAAATCTCAATTGTATGTAAGTAAATATCCACAGATATGATGAGTATTGATGATATACTAGTATCTTTATTTCAGTTACTTTCATATGCTTTGGAGACAATACATTGGTATTTCAGGAAGTACATTTTAGTAAATTTTCTGAACTGTACAAATTTCCCATTTTTTGATCTCCAACCACAGTCCTATCCTCATAACTTCAGTCCCTTTATCTGCCATGTACTGTCAATGTATGGTCTCACTGCTATTAACCATTAAATTGTAACAAAGCAAAGTTAGGATTTCTTTGCTGGGCCAGTAAGATAAGTAATAAAGCAGTCCTAGGGATCTTCCTTAGTTCCAACAAAGTGCTGTTGAAGCAGTGATATCTGGAAATATGTATGTGTTTTTCAAAAGAAACATTCACTGAACCATCTAAAAACTTTCTAAGTTGAGGCTCTGCAGCAACTTGTATAAAACCAATATTTCAGCACATATATTCCCCCCAAGATATCAGTGAGGAGAAGGATCAACAAGTCTCGTTATGTCCACAGAGATTTTAATTCTTTTATTATAGCAATTCTAACTAAGTGGATCAAAGCTCTTGTATTGAGGGGTTACCAAGTAGTTTCGACTTAAGGGTACATGACCTTAAAGACTGATTGAATTCAAGAAGGAAATTGAGAAATGTAAGATTTTGCTAAATCTATTAGTTTCTATACCACAGGGCAAAGTAGAAAAAACTGGAGCTATTATCCAGCAGCATGTGGTTACAGAGGTTTCATAGAAGGTAAAGAAAATGAATCACAATCTCAAAGAGCTCCTATGGAATAAATATGTTCTACTAAGCAACAGAAACACAAAGTGTTATTCTTTCAGACATTTAGTCAGACAACATTAAACTGCCCTGGTCTATTATCCTCAAAAAACTTATTACTCTATCTCTGCATATCATATTACTTAATTGGTTATTTTATTTTATTTTATTTCCAATAAACAAAGCACCAGCCATGATTATGGGCCATTCCCAATAGGCACAAATTATTTTGGAAAAGCCTTGAGTTCTCATGGATACCACAAACAAAATTTGTTTCACATTTTTCAACTTATAGGTTGCAAGAAATGAGAAATTTTTCAGAGATCATATATAATATATTCAGAAAAAAAGGTCTTCATTTTTTAAGTAAAAGTGTTGTGTTTAGAGGAATAAAGACCTGGAATCTATTTTCTTATTTTCACAAATTCCATGTTTAATAGAAATAAAACTAATGTTCATCTTTGATTCATCAACACCAGGAAAGAATTAAAAAGAATGAATAAAAATCTAAATAAAAGCATTTAAAAAATAAAACACCATATTAATTTTTTTTTTTTAAAAATTATCTAAAATTTTGCTATCATCTTTTACAACAAAAAATGGAATTCCAGACCATTCTCTGGTAAAATATCAATTCTGAGTTGAGGTGTTTTTTTTTTTTATCATTTACAGTTTATTCCATTTTTTAGGCAAACTCATTTTTTTGTTTCTGTGTAACATTGAATCTTTAAATCTAAAATAAATTCTTTATTCAAAGAAGTAAATACAACATACTTTTTAAAAATACAACTGTGTTTTTTAAGAAAGCAAAGTTTATACAAAATGGCATATTTAATGACAAATAAATGCACACTTTTTGCCTTTTAATTATTTTAAAACCATTCACATTAAAATTATTTTCTACTTTCCATTCTGATTCACTTGGTTTAGAACCTCATCATCTTCATCTAAACTTTTTAATTATCTACTGTTTGAAAAGCAATATAGCACAGAAGTTAATGGTTTAGGGCCTGAAATTGAGTTTTAATTCTGGTCTGTTACTTTCCTTGAGGTGTTAACATTTGTAGGACAATTTTATCTTAAGTACATTGAAGGAGTTTTCCTTTCATTTGTGCACACTGGATTCCCTGTTAGATAAGAATTCTCAGTTTGTTCTCTTATTTTGGTGCAACACACATTCCAGCTGTGTATAAAGTGCCAGGCAATGTGCTAAGCACTTTATATGCATTTTCTATTTTAATCCTCACAATATAACCCTACATAGTAGGTAATATGATTATCGCCATTTCACTGATGGAGGAAACAAAGCCTACAGAGAACCGTGTGCAATGACTAGGATCAACCGCAGGTAACAAAGACTCAAAACAACAGTGGCTTCAGCAGGATAGAAGTCTATTTATTACTTTTTATAAAAATTTGAAGATATGTGGTCCAGAGCTGCCATAGTGCTCTACCTCACAAAATCCTCTGGGTTTCTGCTTCCTTCCTGCTTACCCCTCTTTCATTCCCAGAGTGTGACCTTATTCTTTTGTTCTTAAATAATCACTTTCCTGTTTCAGGTGACAGAACAAAGGAAAGATAAAATTGAAAGGGACCGAGATATCTCTTAAGTAAGATTTTGTCCAGAACTTAGGTATGGGACATCCCATGAATACAAAGGAACCTAGGAAATGTAGTTTTTAATTCTGAGCAGCCGTGTGACCAATTAAGGAAAGTGGCTATTTAACAGCAGTATACATCATGAATGCTAACACTGAGGGGAAATTACTTGAGGTCAAACTCTGGCTTTCTTGCTTGCTTGTTAGTAAACACTGGGATGTTAAGATGTAAACCCATTCTGGCTGCCTGTGACTTCGATGGTATGGTTGTGTGCAGGAAAACCTGATGTCTTTTATCACAGAAAGCTTGGCTGATAAGTGACAATGTTTGTGAACTAAAAAACTGGCAACTGAATTATTTCTGCTCTCCGACTTTCACACAAGAATATCTCTTGTGGCCCACCCCTAACTAGAAATATACAGGAAAGTAAGTATTTGGAAATGTAGTCATCATAGTCAAGATGTATGTTACAAAGCAACAATGCCAGTCAGGCTATGAGATCGTGGGCAAGTTTTTTAATCTCTGTGCCTTGATTATCCCATGTAAAATGGAAATAATGATAGTACATACCACAAAGATTGTGAGTTCCCAATGAATAGTAACTATTACTATACTTTATGATTACCAGCTTCCCATGAGCCCAATAAAGCCTCATTCCCTACATTATCTTCAAATAAAAAACAGCTTTATAGTGTTATCAATTTTATCTTATGGAAATAATGATATATTTGTATAAGAATTTCAAGTATGTGATTTGAGAAGAATGAAATCCTCCCCAACTCATTCTAAGAAGACAATTTTATAAAATGTTCTTAATAGAATCAGTATTCTATGCATTATTACTAATTGAGAAATTAGAGAATGAGGACCATTTTGAGATTTCAGCCTTCAGTATTAAAGTAAAGAACATCACTTACCACATTAATTTCAATTTGGAGTTTCTGGACTTACTAGTTTTACTTGTACAGTCAGTCATTATTCAGGAGTAACATATTCGCAAATTTGCCAACTCACCAAAATTTATTTGTAACTCCCAAATCAATACTTACAATAATTTCATGGCTGTTTGTAGAAATATGCAGAGAGGCGAAAAATTTGAGTTGCCTGCTGTGTGCATTTGAATAAGGAGATGCTCTACCTTATTGTTTTAGCTCCTATATTGTAACTGAGTATAATTTTATGGTCTATTTAGTGTTAAATTTTTCTCATTTTTGTGCATTTTGTTGATGATTTTGCTGTTTAAAATGGCTCCCAAGCCTGTAGTGCTGAAGTACTGTCTAGTGTTCCTCAGCTCAAGAAACCTGTGATGTGTTTTAAGGAGAAGGCTTTGTTCAGCACTAGATAAACTTCATTTAGGTATGAATCATGTTGGCATTGGCTGTGAATTCAATGTTAATGAGTCAACAATATGTATTAAATAATAGTGTCTTAAAATACATATAAAACAAGCTTATATACTGATGAGCTGATGAAAATGTGACCAGAGGGTCACAGAAACCTAACCGTGTATTTCTTCAGTATTAACTAATTCAGTGTTTGATGTGGCTTCATAGAATATAACTGCTGAGAATAACGAGAACCAACTACATTAAACTTTTAATGTGATTTTCTTACATATTTTTTTATGAGCTACATGAGGAATTTATACATGATTTTAGATTTTTAAATATTTAAGAGGCATTATAATTATGATACATTGAATCCGCAATTACTAGTTGTGAGTTCGCTCTCCATATATATTAAATAGAATCAACAATTTAATTTGAGAAACAATGATAGAGTGCAAGTAATATAGGATAAAGTAGTATAAGGCTGGAAAAATCAAGATGGTTGCAGTGAACCTTAGAGAGCATGTGTAATGGACAACAGGCATTGGCAACCTAGATGCCTTTTCATGAAGGGATGTGTTGCCACACCTGCTGGGAGTGCTGTCAGATAACATCCTTCAGCTCTCAGTCCTTTCAGTACTTGCCCATCTTTCGTGATGTAGCTCATATCCAGCTACTCAACTAGGCGGAAGTATAAATGCCTGTCCTTTTCAGTTCAATGCTAAACACCCAGATGACCCATTACAGCTTCAGAGCTCCCTGTGTAATTAGTTGCATTACAGTGCTCTCGCTTCTTATCTCTGTGTGTGTGTGTCTCTCTCTCTCTCCCTACTCAATCCTACTTCGTTATAGTTCCTTCTACAGTTGTTGATATTGTTGACCCCAAGAGCATTCCTTAATAAACATTCTTAGTCTATACTAAACTCTCTCTGAGATATTGCTTTTGGGAAAACCCAAACTGTGACAGGGTGTATTCTTAGCTGCTCATCTTATAAATGGTATTTAGGTCTATTGTGGATATGGGGAATAAGCTGTAATTGTTTGTAAATGCATTTATTTTTATTCCACCTCTTGCAAAGTGGCTCCAATAAGATACTAAAAGCCTAAGAAACAACTAACAGAATAATCCAAAAGTTGAATAAATTCTTTCTGGAAATGAAAGAATCATTTGGACAATAATTTCTTAAATGAGTCGAGGTCTTTTTCACGAGGCTCCTGAAATAATGAAAAGTTGCATTAAAATTTATTCTGTTTGTCATGCTAGATGTTCCTAAGATGCTATAAGATTTCTAAGATTTCCTTAGAAATCACTGATTCTTGTTGAGTACAAGATACGTATGGGGTAGATCAATGATGAATATCTCTCTCTTACAGCTTTTATAAATATGTATGTTTTCAAAGACAAATTAATAATAAAAGCAATATTAATAACTGATTATGATGATGATGATGAGAGAGAGAAAAAAGGGAGAGATTTTATAGTAATTTTGACTTTAATTCTTGGATAACATTTTACGCATGGCAATCTCCACTAACATTTTCTTTTTGTCATCATTGTCTATCTTAATAATTGACCGTTATTCTTAGAACTGATGCATTCAGACAGCTCCAAAGTGGTGGAGGTGATGGTTGCTGGGCAACGTTATCCATGATGGAGAGGTTGCTGGGCCTTTAACCTTGAGTACCTTGTTTGGGGAGAATGAGGAAAAACATATTTCTAAATTATGTGGCTTTCAGGCTCAGAAAAGACAGATAATTAATGTAAATTAAGGTCTTAAAAGGGCTTTTCAAGAGAAAAACTCTATTTCTCAAAAAAAAAGGTCGATGTTTTATTCTTATTAATAGGCAATAGGTGATTTCCTTAAAAAATAAACAAGTAAAACAAATACCTGCAAAATCTTTTGTTATAATTAATGAGACACTTTAAATATCAGGTCAATGTTTGATTAAGATCATAATATATGAGATGAGAAAATAACATATTTGATTTTATTTTATTCCTAGCTTATTCTGGCTGACCATTCTGTTTTGTAAGCTACAGACTAGTAACCAGTTCATGTGTCTTAAATTTAAATAAAGAGTATTCATTTTCTGAAATGCTTGGGACCAGAAGTGTTTCAGATTTTAGATTTATTTCATGTTTTGGAATATTTACTATTACATAATGAAATATCTTGAGGATGAGACCTAAGTCTAAACGTGAAATTCATTTATGACTCATATACATCTTATACAGATAGCCTGAAGGTAATTAGATAAAATATTTTTTTATTTGAATAAATTTAGGGGATACAAGTACAGTTTTGTTACATGGGTATATTGTGTAGTGGTGAAGTCTGGGCTTTTAGTGTAACCATCAACTGAATAATATACATTGTAGCTATTAAGTAATTTCTCATCCCTCATCCCCTGTCCCATCTTCCCATTCCTCTGAGTATCCGGTGTCTATTATTCCATACTCTATGTCCATTTGTACACATTGTTTAGCTCCCACCAATAAGTGAGAATAGGAAGTATTTCACTTTATATTTCTGAGCTATTTCACTTAATATAATGGTCTCCATTTTCACCCATGTTGCTGCAAAAGACATGATTTCATTTCTTTTTTATGGCTGAATAGTACTCCAGTGTGTGTGTGTGTGTGTGTGTGTGTGTGTATAATATCACATTTTTCTTTATCTAATCATCATTGATGGGCACTTAGGTTGATTCCATGTATTTTCTATTGTGAGTAGTGCTGCGATAAACATACTAGTGCAGGTATGTTTTTGATATGAAGACTTCTTTTCCTTTGGGTAGTTATCAAATAGTAGGATTGCTGGATTATATGGTAGTTCTATTAATATTATTAGTTCTTTGAGAAATTTCCATACTGCTTTCCATAGAGATTCTACTAATTTACATTCCCACTAACAGTGTATCAGCTTTTCTTTTTCTGTGCATCCTCGTTAATATCTGTTATTAATTTTTTTTACTTTTTAATAATAGTCATTCTAATTGTTGTAAGATAGTATCTCATTGTGATTTTAACTTACATTTCTCTGATAATTAGTGATTTTGAGCATTTTTCATATGCTTGTTAGTTATTTGCATGTTCTCTTTTGAATAATGTATATTTATTTCCTCTGCCCACTTCTTAATGGGGTTGCATTTTTGTTGTTGTTGTTGTTGTTGAGTTGTTTGAATACCTTGTAAATTCTGGATATTAGTCTCATGTCAGATGCATAGTTTGCAAATATTTTCTCCCATTCTGCAGGCTTCCTGTTTTCCCTAGGTTTTCTCCTAGTATTTTTATAATTTCAGGTTGACATTTATGTCTTTACTCTATCTTGAGTTAATTTTTGTATGTTGTGAGAGATAGAGGTACAGTTTCTTTCTTCTGCATATTGCAATCCAATTTTCCCAGCACTATTTATTAGAAAGGGTGTCCTTTTCCCTGTGTATGTTTTTGTCAACTTTGTTAAAGATCAATTGCCTTTGGATATATGACTTTATTTCTGGGTTCTCTAATCTGCTCCATTGATCTATTTGACTATTTTTGTGCCAGTACCATGCTATTTGGGCTCCTATAACCTTATAATAGATTATGCTTACACATTTCTTCTTTTTGCTTAGGATTTCTTTGGCTATTTGGGTTCTCTTCTGGTTCCATATAGATTTTAGGATTTTTTTTTCTACTTCTGTGAGAAATGACATTGGTATTTTGATAAGGATTACACTGAATCTGTAGATTGCTTCAGGCAGTATGGTGGCCATTTTAATAATATTAATTATTTTAATCCATGATCATATAATCTTTGTGTCATCTATGATTTCTTTCAACAATATTTTGTAGTTTTCCTTATAAAGATCTTTCCCCTCCTTCGTTAAATATATGTTTAGGTATTTTATTACTTTTTGTATCTATTGTAAATGGGATTACCTTCTCAATCTGGCTCCCAGTTTGATTGTTGTTGGTGTTTAGAAATGCTACCGACTTTTGTACATAGACTTTGTATCCTGAAACTTAACTGAACTTATTTATCAAGGTTAAATGTTTTTGGAGGAACCTTTAGCCTTTTCTATATATAAATCTTATCATCAGCAAACAGAGATAATTTTACTTCCTCTTTTATAATTTCAATTCCTTTTGTTTCTTTTTACTGATTGATTGCTGTGCCTAGGACTTCCAGTACTACGTTGAACAGGAATAGTGAAAATAGGTGTCCGTGTTTTGTTCCAGTTCTTAGGTGGATTGGTTTTAACTTTTTCCTTTTCTGTATCATGTTGGCTGGGGGTTTGTCATTATTTTTTGTTATTATTTTGAGGTCTGTTCTTTCTATGCCTAGTTTGTAGAGGATTTTTATAATGACGGAATAGTGAATTTTATCAAATGATTTTCTGCATCTTGAGATGATCATATGGCATATAATATTTTTAAAAATGAGTATGAAACAAAGTTGAAGTAGTTATGTGTGGAATATTCTACCTGTGACATCATGTTAGTGCTTAAAAAGTTTGACATTTTGGAGCATTTGGATTTTAAATTTTCAGATTAAGGATGTTAAACCTATAATATCATAGTTATATTTTTCATTCTAACCAGCTATTTTTAAACTGTAAGATCTTATTTTCTGAAGTACAAAATGGTTTTAAAATGAATTTTGAGGACTATTACTTTTCTAGTTTTGGAAGAATCAATATAATGGATATTTTTACAGGATTTTATATTGACCGTGATCCAATAACAGGAAGAGATGGAGACAGAAAATAATTGGGGTTATGGAGGTAGTAAATGTTAGCACCTGACTAATAGCCAAATCTCTGATACATGCTCTTTAAATATAAGTAGTTTTTTAGGGGTGGATGTCTGAGAACAATCTATTAGTCAGTTTGGACTGCTATAAGAAAATACAACCCCATAAATATATACAACTATTATATATTCATAAAATTAAAAAAATAAAGGACTTTTATTTTAAGTCTTTATTTAAGATGGCTTAAACAACAAACATTTATTTCTCACAGTTCTGAAATCTGGGAAGTCCAAGATCAAGGTACCATCCTCTTCATGGTTTAAATATGGCCATTGTCTTGCTATAGCCTCAAATGGCAGAGAGAGAGAAACAGAGACCTCTGGTCTACCTTTTCTTATAAGGGCAATAATTGCACCTTGGGGGCTTCACCCTCAACACCTCATCTAAATCTAATTACTTCCCAAAGGCCCCACCTCCAAATACTATCACACTGGGAGATTCGGGTTTCAACATACACATTTCAGAAGAACACAAATATTCAGTTCATACCTGGCACTACTCTTTATCATTGAAAATTCTGTATCCTAATAATATTATCTCAAAACATGAGGCTCAGAAACATGAGACAGTTTATTAAATGTGGTTTTCACTCAAGGGCAATGAGGATGCTGTTGGAACAATTATGCTTATTTGCTTATGTTTTCCTGGAATCGACGAACTGATGAATATGCAGACATGGCAGTAATAGAAAAGCAGCAAGAAACAGTTGCTGCCTCCAGGGTTTTCTCCAGAGTATTTGTAGGGATAATTATGCAAATATTAGAGTTCATATTTTGTTGGGCTTCTCTTTTCATCTTCATATAAACTTATTTCTGAATCAGCTGTGTTCTTAGGTATTCAAAAGTTGTATTAAAAAGCCAGATTCATAGAGTAGCTCTATGTTGGCATTAGAAGGGAAAATTGAAAGAGAATTGGCACAATATTTGAGGAAATAATAAAGTACATTGCCATAGATCTCCCTGAATATGTTTTCTACTTCCCAAAAGAGATTGAAATAGAGACTTTGTTAAAATAAAGAGGCAGTTTGGTAGAGTAGGGCATTGGTTACCTAGGTGGCCACCGATCTTTATGTCCAATCTTTGACAGAAGGCCAAACATAAATGTGGGGAGTGTAATTTTTGCTTTGACAGGCGGCACAGTTATCTGTTCTAAAAATTCTCTGGGTAAAAAGAATTTCTAAGACCATCGGATTCCCTTTTTAAATGCAATATGTTATATTGAACTCAACATTACTATGAATGAGGTTCCAGTCTCCAAGGAAGTAGCTTAGATTTGCAATGATGAAAGTAAATTGCTTTTTGTTTCTGCAGGGAAAAGTAATTCTAGGTAGCCAGTAAGTATGCAGTTCTCTTGGCTCAATCTGTTATTCAAAAAGCATAGAAAGACAGGGGAAAAATGAGTTTGAATGTGACACTGCCATGAATTGTAGCTACATTTAGAAAGTTAGAATCATTTTATATGAAATATTATGAACACACACACACATATATATGAAAGAAACATACATCATGAAGCAACCAAATAATATATTTTTAAAGTATGACTGTCAACATTCTAATGTGAAGATGTATAGCTTTGTTTTGACAGTTTATTATACCTTCAGACTTGGAGTCCCTGGTATTGACAAGAGCTCCTACCAGGAAAGGGATTATCTAGGAAATTTCCCTTTCTAACAAAAGTTGAAGAGAGGAATAGAACCACACTCAATGGGGAAAACAAGATAATACATAAAAGGTCATAACAGTTAATGTGTAGGACCCTTTATTTTGCAATCTTTCTTCTATTGTTTCTTTATACTTCTTATGGTAAGAGTCCCTAGGAAAAATATCTGCTTTTGTAAAACCTGAGCCCTCCAAGCAAATGTCAATCTTTCATGGAACTTTCTCTCTGGGATCACCAGACTGTGCCATAAAGTACTGACATATATTGGCCTCATTAATAACCAGATGGTGTACTTTCTTCACAGTAGAGTAGTTCAAATGCCATGTTTGAATTGTTAACATATGATATCCTTTTAGTCACATAATTTGAAAAGTAGAGAGGTTTACTTGTACATTGGAGGTTATCTCATAAATGCCTGACCACTATTGATGGGAGTCAGGGCTATAGGAAGTAAACACATAGAGAGTAGGTCCTTCTCACCAGGACAGTAACTACCATGACACTTACTAGAAGGAGCTAAAAAGTTGTTCTCCCTGGCAGTTCTTATCTGTGACCTGTGTCCAATTGCCTTTTCTTCAAGATATCTTGACTACAGTCTTAGTAATTTAACTCTTTATTCCTTCAGGCTGTGAATCCTCACAATTAAGATATGGAAGAAGTATAGTAAAATCTAGTTTTACTGTTACTCATATCTAGTCTGTATTCTCTGCATAAAAGCCCATTAAAAAAATATTGATTTAACCTTTAGATATAGAACATCAATTTTTAAACAAAAACTATTTTAATGGGCATTTTAGGATTCCACAAGGTAGTTAGTAAATACCTGGTTAGAGAAATTTTACAGTGATATTTGAATATTTTTAAAGTATACATATTATGTATATATTTATTTTTAGTTAGGAAATGTATTAATAGATTGAATCATTTGCTTAACTTCTGGAAATTAATGGAAACACTATGAAATATATATATATATATGTAATTTTTGCCAATATATAAACTAGGATTAGAAGGAGAGACCAAATTGAGGAGGGTTGAGACAAGGTTGAGACAAATTATTTAAGGCCACAAGCACACAGCTAATTAGTACCAAGGCAAGGATGACCTGGCTGACATCCTGCTTGTGCTTTAGTCACTCTGCAAATGATTGTAAATACATTAATCATGTAGAAATATATATAAATATTTATTTTAAAAAATGAATAAGTATAATTTAATATGTATTTGTTTATTAATTATAATTAGTTATGATATTATTTGTTATTTATTATTTAGTTTGTTTTTTATTTTTCTCTTTTTTTCCCCTAGTGGATTGATGAAATTTTTCTAATCTTTTTTCCCCGCTTTTTCAAACTATATATTTTATTTATTTTGTTGCTATTTCTTTAGTTGCTATGCCTATATTTTTAACACATATTTTTAATTAAATTTTTCTAGCAAGTCTAAAATTATTCATTATAAGACAAGGACACTGTCATCCTTTGATTACCCATTAAACTGCCTGCCCATCAACACCTACAACTGTATTATTGCGTTTGTAGAAAGCAGAGTTTGATTACTGTTCTGTACACTGAGATGACAAGTCAAGTCATGGGCTAAAAAGCACATTGACCTCTAAGGCATTTCCACATGATGTAGTAATGGATAGAGAGGAAGTTTCATGAACTATATGTCTATATGTTTATATTATCTATCTATCCATCCATCCAGAGCCAGTATTCACGTTTCTAAATTATTAAAGTTTCTTATATGAAGGAAAAATATAGATAGATAAATAGATGATAGGTTTTGTTTTTAGCTAAGACTAAATAATATTACAAGAGTTTGGGAAGTTAACACTTTTCTTAAGAATTATACAAATCATTAAAACTTATAATATTCACCATGTTAAGATCATTTTGTATTACCTATCTACTGTAGAGTAACAAGGTAGTGACTGCTAGGTGAAACTATTTCCAACTGAGTGATTGTGTCAAGAGATGGAAGTTTTGAATCTTTAAATGAGGGAAAATTCATGGAGCTTGAATAATAAACATAAGAATTAATTCTGAAAATATGTGATTTGTTTTAAAATTCAAAATAAAAGTGGCAGTAGTAAAGCTCTGAGTTACACAGGCTGTCACTTAAAACTATTCTTTGCACATATTCCCAATTCACTTCTGTAAAATTTGTATGCATATTTTTGACTAATAATGGAAATAATTAGAATGTAATAAATTCTGAATAATTATATTGAATCCCCAAATGTTTATGCCTGCAGAGCATTATACCTGGTGCTGAGGAAGAAAACTGGAGAAAAAGTTATCAGTAGGAAAAACCATAGTATAGTTGTTAAAAACAGTATAGAATGAAAGATTTCTTGTGTTCTAACCAGTCCTATGGTACAGAATTCACATTGAATGTTATGTGACTAGTGACATCTAGAACATAACACATTATGGATATGGTACCCTGTGCAGTATACATAGCAGTTTTGGGAAGCCCATTTGGTAAGCAGGTTGCAACTATTACTCTTATTAGAATTAAAACCAGGGTAACCACATGTTCCGGTTTTCCCAGGACTAGCCTGGTATGTGCTGATCATCCTGGCATGATTATTACCAGGATCACCTTTCAATTTCAAAAGTGTGTCAATTCTGATATTAAATTATAGACATTATATTCAAAGGAACACATTTAGGTTAATCTTTCATTTGGGTGAGATCTACTAGTACTTATCTCTTAAATTTTAATGAAAAGGATTTATTTAATTTCAGGATGTTCTGAGTATAAAGTAGTGTATATGAAAATTAATTAGGGTACATGACCAACAGTTTGTGCTCAGTAAATTTTAAATATGATTTTTTTCTTTAGTGTCATTTTTGCATTCTACATTTGTAATTAAAAAATCCCATTTCTATAGCAATTCGATAAGCATTTGGCTTATGACACACTCAATCCAGCTGATTTTTGATTCCTGGGGATATAAAGATTGTATTAGCTGAGAATATCAATATTCAATTGTAAGAGACTTCAAAAATAATTTCAGTGTTTTCCAGTCTTTTACTCAGATTCTATTATCTTTGCATTAAACATTTTGAGAGTAACAGATTATAAAGAAGAGATAATATACACATGATGAGATTCTATAGTAGAATTCAGTATGTCAGAATAGAGAACATTTATGCTATATATTTAGATGAAATGCAGAGTCTATTCTCTTATTTGTACAGTGTGGTTTCTGTAAAAATAATTGTTTTTACATATGAAAAAACTTAGGTTTTATGTCTCTGGATGAAAGACCCAATACAATTCTGGGTGTCTTGAGAATTGATTCAATTTATATATACCTTGAGGCTACATTGCTTTAGTCATGTGATGTAGTTCCATTTAGAGTGTCAGAGTGGAAAAGAACTTTGACATTATTTATCTTGCCCATACTCCTCACTTTAAGATATGGTGATTGAGATAGATTACAAATGTTTTCTCCCATTCTTTAGGTTGTCTTTTTATTCTGTTGATTATTTCCTTTTCTGTGCAGAAGATTTTTAATTTAATTAAGTCTCATTCATTTATTTATTGATTTATTGCTGTATTTGCCTTTGGGGTCTTAGTCATAAATTCTTTGCCTAGTTCTGACTCCTGTCTCTCACCATATACTAAAATTAATTCAAGACAGATAAAAGGTTTAAATGGGCATTTTCCTTTTGAAAATGAAAAAAATATTTTATTTATTGGACTTCTTTATATCTTTTAACAAATTCAAAATATTTTCAACCAAGGTTTTCAAAGCCATTTCTCTTCCATTTTTGAGCTGCATATTCTCTAAATTCCACTAAATTTATAAAGGAATGAAATATACACACATACATAGTGTCATGGTCTCAATTTTAAAGGAATAATTTTCCACTACCCCAAAATATAGCATTTTACATTGTGTATTTAAGTATTTAGTTCTATAGCCATTCAATGTGCTTATAGATTAAACTTAATATCTTTTAAATTTCCAGAGCTCCACTTGCAGTTGGGTGTCACGCATATAAACAGACATTCAGATATGTCTTGTTAAAATGTAATCAATGTTGCATATAAAATTTTAACCAGCTTCTTATTATAGGTATGCAAATTTGTAGAGCATACTAATAAAGGCTGGAGGGCAACAAAGGAAGAAGAAAGTCAAGGAAGTGGAATTAGTTTTGAGTTTTTCCCTTTGATTTTTATTATTGCAATATTGCCTATATAAAGTGTATTTGTAATAAAAAGCTGTCAATATAAACACACATACTATATTATTTCTTTACTTTCTGTGGCTTTTTTAATATAAGATTGTACTGGGCTTAAGGAAAATATAGAATTAAATGACAGAATCAGCAGGGGACATATGAGCAATCAGGAAAAGATATTGAGTAGTTGCTCACTGAGCTAAGCACAGTAGGACTTACAGAGTTAGTGTGGTTATCAAATTATTTCCTTCATTCAGGAATGGTAACTACATAAAATAATAATAGTTTTGATAACTTTAAAGCCATTATATAGGTCTTTTGCAAATACTTATGATAAATAGATTGATGCTACAGTATTTGATTTCCCCTGAAAGCTTAGGTAGTAATGATCATTCAGATATCATATTACAAAGAGATGATATAATAGAAATGGCAAAATTTTCCCACACTTTCTATGAAAATAGCACTAAAAATCCAGGATTTTTTTTTCAGCCTTCCTAAATCATCAGATTAATAACTGTCATTCATCAAATAAATGAGCATTTGATATTGATGTTACAGAGGAAGTAAAAAGAGAATGTAACAGAAAAAAAGTCTTTATCAGATCAACAATCGAATAAATGTCAAGGAAATTCTTTAGTCTGAAGAGAGAGGTCAGTGACAGAAATTCAGATTTATAGAATGAAGAACACTAGGAATGGCTTGTACCAAGGAGAAATTACATTGAGTATAATGGGAGACAGATTTCTCATTGTTGGAGAAGAGAGTTATGAAAGTCAGAGGGAAGAACAAGAGAATGTACTCGTTAGTGTTGGTTTATAATAGAGATATAAATGTGAACTCAGAATATTTTATGTCCAGATATGTAACTATAGATATAAAATACAGATATATGTCTTTGTATTTACATACATATAAATAGATATGAATATATATGCATATGTGTATGGAATGTGTGTGTTTGTGTGTGTGTGTGTATTTTTCTCAGTTCTGTCCACTGAGAAAGCCCAACAATGATGCCCTGGAAGCAACGAGCATGGCTATTGCTCAGATCTTTGTTTCCAAACCCCATTATTCACTAAAAGAAACTCCACATCCTCCTAATAAAGGTACATTTCAAGATTGGAGTGAAAAATATGTGTATAAAATGAGCCTAAAGTATCTTCTTCTACAATAAAGTAAAGAAGCTCTCAAAGAATGATGATACATCAAAATAACAAAAGAATGAGCCTGAAGGGGTTCATAATGGCCAATGTAGGTTAACTTAAGTATCAAAAAAAAATTATAGAAGAATTCAAGAATATACATAGGCTCAAAATTGTTCTCACAAATTATTCTTCAATAAAAAGGGTAAAAATAGTAATTTATAGTGAAGAATCTGGGCAGTTACAACTATTACTAAGTTCTCAAACATCACCTATACTCTATTAACTGTTTTTCTGTGGTATCCCTACAGAAATGTATAACTTGAATCTATAAGCAGAAATATAAGACAAAGTATTAATAAAATTAAGGAATATTCTGCAAAATAACTGGCGTATACATTTCTGTTAGGGTGAAGAACTCACAGTGGAGGTAAAGAAAGAATTCTCAATGCAAAGTTTAGCATTTGAAGAAGTAAAAAGTTTATTTTACTTTCTCTGAGGAGGGGAGGAAGAGAGAGAGAAACTGGAGAGAGATAGAGGAGAGAAAAGGAGAGGAAAGGGAAAGAGAAAGGAAAAGAAAGAGACAAAAAGAGAGAGGGAGAAAGAAGGGAGAGGGCAGGGCATATGGATGAAAGGGAAGTGCCCACATCAAGCAGAAGGGGCTCGTGGTTTTTATGGGGGTAAAAGAAAAAAAGGAAACAAAATACTGTGGCAGACTGAGAGCAGAAAAATGGCTGTGGAGCTGTTGCATCTGATTTTTCTCCTTTTTCTTCTTCTTCTTCTGGAGATGGTCTTATCAGTAGTCTGGCTGAACTGGTCTGGTGAATATAACGGTAAAGATTTACACTTTCTTTCTGTTTGCTCAGCTCTTTTCAAATGCTGTGAAAACACTCTCAGAAGGCAATCACTTAACCTTAAAAGACAGGTGATTAATATCAAAAACAGTGAGTTAGTTTATATTTTTCTCTGTTAGATAGTTTATTAGTAAGGCTGTCCTTTCATTTTCAAATATATCAGTGTAATGAAAGATAAAAAAAAAAAAAAGAAAAGAAACTCTGAAATTCTTTCCAGATCAAAGGAGATTAAAAGTATGTGGCAGTTATATGTAGTGCATGATCCTGGATTAGATTTTGGCTTAGAGGTAAAAATAAAGTTGTAAAGATCATTACTTGAATGAATGAGAAAATTTGAATATGGACCATGGATTAGATATATAGGTAATAGGATTGTATCAGTGCTAAATTTCCTGATGTTGAGAACTTCCCTGTGGAAACATAAGACAACATCCATGTTAATAGGAAATACACACTGATGTATTTAAGGCTAAAGAAACCAAGTGCATCAAAGTTACTTTTCTATAAGAGGGAGGGTGGGCAGGAAAGAGGAAGAGTGGGGAGAATGAGAGAGACAGAGACAGAGACAGAAATTTTACAGAAAATGGGGCAGATATAAACAGTTGTGTGAATTTGATAAGGTGTATATTAGAGTTTCTTTTATTATTTAATAATTTGAATGCATTCAGAAGAGATCAAAAAGAAAATTTTAAAGAGAAAAGGAGAAATTTATTAAGTAAAAATGCAAAAGAAGGTGCTTCTAGTTAATAAATAAAAATAAAACTTGTTCTGTTAAAATATAACAAAATAAAACTGCTAACTAACAATCAAGAGAAAGGGGAGAAACCAAAAATATACAAAATAAAAAATTGTAAGAGTAAGTAGCCATTGAAATAGGACCTTTAAAATTCATGACATTATTTTAAATTGCTTCCTGAAAACCTAGATGAAATAAAATTTTTCTAGCTAAATATAATTTTTTTTCATTTTATTTATTTATTTATTGAGACAGAGTCTCACTATGTTGCCCTGGCTAGAGTGCCATGGCGTCAGCCTAGCTCACAGCAACTTCAGACTCCTGGGCTCAAGCGATCCTCCTGCCTCAGCCTCCCAAGTAGCTGGGACTATAGGTATGTGCCACCATGGCCAGCTAATTTTTCTATATATATTTTTTTAGTTGGCCAATTAGTTTCTTTCTATTTTTAGTAGAGATGGGGTCTCACTCTTGCTCAGGCTGGTTTTGAACTCCTGACCTTGAGCAATCCACCCGCTTCGGCCTCCTAGAGTGCTAAGATTTACAGGCGTGAGCCACCGCGCCCGACCACCAAATATCATTTTTAAACTCAGTGTCAACTTTTAACTATTAGAGATAAAAAGTTTAAACAAATTGATATCTGTAGAAGTGTCCAGATGATTTAAAAGCAAATTGTACCAAATCTTCAAAGACCAAATGAATCCAGGTTTACGAGAATTATTCCAGAGCACAGAAAATCAAATAAAACGTCCATTTTGGGAAGCAAGTTTAATAAGATACCTAAATGTACTATAAAAATTATAGACAAATTCATTCATAAATATCAATGAACAAAAGTTAAATAAAATAATGACAATCAAAGCCCAAAACCACATTAAAAATAATACATCAATGTCAAGTGGATTTATTTGAGATGTGAAAGGTGGTTTATATTGGAAACTTTTCATGTAAATCACTTTATCAATAAATCTAAAGATAAAAATTATATAATTTTGTCTATACATGTTTAAAAAGTCATTAGCATAATTCAACACCTGTCTCAGGTAAAAAGAAAATACACAACAAAATGGAATTGGTCAACACTGTTTCAATAGAAACATAGCTACATATTTGTACTAAATGTAGCATCTTACTTGATGGAAAATACTATGAATATTTTTATTAAGATCATAAAAAAGGCATATAGTTTACTATATCCTTTAGTATAATTTAGCATTATAATAAACGAAAGAGTCAAAGCAATAAAAACAGAAATTAATTAAAAATACCGAAAGTTGATAAAAAGAAGCAAAATCATCTTTATTGTAGATATTACAGTAGTATATCTGGAAATCAATGAAGATGCATCGATGGCGAAAGTAAATCAAACAAAACAATTTAGTAAACTTGCAGGATATTAACTTGGCATACAGAAATTTATTACCTTTATAAACCCAAACAAAAATGTATATGGTATAACCATGTATAATATCCATAAAGAAGATAAAATATGTATGAATACACTTTATAAGTAACATGCAGATACCTTAAAGTGATACAAGTGGATCTACAATTTGATCCAGCAATCCCATTACTGGGCATCTACTCAAAAGAACAAAAGTCACTCTATGAAAAAGACACCTGCACTCGAATGTTTATAGCAGCACAATTCACAATTGCAAAGATGTGGAAACAGCCGAAGTGCCCATCAATACATGAGTGGATTAATAAAATGTGGTATATGTATTCCATGGAGTACTATTCAGCTTTAAGAAACAATGGTGATATAGCACCTCTTGTATTTTCCTGGATAGAGCTTGAACCCATTCTACCAAGTGACGTATCCCAAAAATGGAAAAATAAGCACCACATGTACTCACCAGCAAATTGGTATTAACTGATCAAGACCTAAGTGGACATATAAGAAAAACATTTATCGGGTGTCAGGCAGGTGGAGGGGAGGGGATGGATATATACATACATAATGAATGAGATGCGCACCAACTTGGGGATGGACACGCTTGAAGCTCTGACTCAAGTGGGGGAGGAAGGCAAGGGCAATATACGTAACCTTAACATTTGTACCCCCACAATATGCTGGAAAAAATAAAATAAAATAAAATAAAGAAATGTAGTTATCAAAATAAAAGAAACACAATTGAGAAAAAAAGTAATATGCAAAATCTATATGAAGGAAAGCTTAAAACATTCCTGAAAGACACAAATTTGACTTGAACTATTGGGAAAGTTTCCCTTTTTCTTGGGTAGATTCACCATAATAAATATGCCAATTGTCTCTAAGTCAATTTATAAATTTAAAATGATCTCTCCGTTTCCAAATTTAAAAAAAGGTTTTATTTTATGATTAATAGACAGTTTCATTAGATAGGTTAATTAGTTAACTTATCTAATGATAGGTTGATGCTAATGTTGATATAAAAATAAGTATGCAAGAATATCTACAGAAATATTGAAAATGAAAGCTCCAGCAGTGGGTTAATAGTCTTAATGGATATTAAACTATATATGGAAAACTTTTATTAAACAGTATGATAAATCTCTTATTAAACAACATGACTAGACAGAGACTAGTCATGCCTTATCGACTGATGGAACTGACAAACACATATTGACATGCATATTGATCACAATATATGATTCTGTGATGTGATGAAGGTCACATCTGAAATCACTAGCCTTTTAGTTCTCTCATCTATAAAATCTTAAAGACAGTACTTTCCCTACTAACCCCAGAAGATTGTTGTGAGAATCAGGTAATGTAATTCTGAGAAAGGTAATCTGTAAATAATAAATTATTATCATTATTAATATGAATGGGAAAATTTCAGCAGGAAGTCAACTTGCATTTTGTACCTTGCACAAATTTTTTGAACACCACAATAAAATTATCTGTGCCATTTTCTACAAACCCATGCTATGACTTTCTGCAGGATAGAATAGCTATTGATTACTACAGTAAATCAATGCTGATTATCCTGGGAGAATCTGCCATTATAGTCTTCTAGATTATTGGAAATATTATTTCTTTTAAGACAGAGAAATTTTTCAGTGAAAAGTACTTTTGTTCTACATAAAAGTGAATGAGATACATATTTTAGAGCATATTTTAATGACATCCTATTAACCATTTTGAATTAATTTTGGCCCCTTGAGAGCTATCGCGTTAAGAATATCTTTTTCATTTACAGTGTGTATATGCAGAATATTAAACACACTATCTTGCAAAAATGATTTTTGTCTTATTACTTTCATTATATTTTTAGATTCCTACTGCTACTGCTAATCGAATAGAATTCCTATCCACAATAAACTTCCAGTGCTTCCAATGTCTACCACAGTTCTTTCCTCTTCATACTATTCGACAAGTCCATTTTTCAAATCTCCAACAAAATATTCATTTTCTCATCAACAAAATTTTCACATAATTCTTGGAAATCTTTAAATTTAATTACATAGTTCTTTTATTTATTATCTAAATGTTAAAAATCTCAGGTGCTTATAATTGAATTTTTTTGCATCTTATTTATTTCCTTACTGAAAATCTTAGAAAGAAAAAATTTGATCCAGTGGGTTTTAATGTCAGAAAAAGATGGGAAAAATACAAAACTAAACTTCATAAATGGTCAAAATCTTTTAAACCCACTAAATATATAAAGCCTATAATGATATGCTATATAATAAGCCTGACTCATAATTTACAGTGTTGAATTAGTTTTATAACAATGAGTAAATATGAAATTGAAAGATTCAATCAGTATATATTATAATATATACTTCTCCCCTTGGTTATGATTTTTACTTTTCTTACTGCTGACCAAATGATTCACATGATCATTTCTTTAATTGTACAGAACTGCATCCGATATTCAATTTTGCTTAATGCAAAAGGTGTTCTGGAAAAGTGGTATTTGCACAAAGACAGGACAAGTTGGATTTCTATGAACTAAACAACCCCTAATAACTGTGAACACAAGGATTTATTCAGTGCATATTTTATATACTTCTGCAATTTCATGAGAATATTGAATACCTTATAACCTTTGAGATAATTTTTAAAGTACTATAGAAGATTTTAATGCAGTTTACTTAATTCTACTTGAAGTATCAACCTTCTGCTTCTTGCTTAAACAAGTAAACCATTAAGAGAGTTTTTTTTTTAATATCAGTGATGTAAGTAAGTGATGACTGCCACCATACTCCTCATGTCTGTTTCGAATGAATCATCCTAGGAAGATGAGCCATGTTTTTTAATGGATGCAGAATTAGACTGAATAAATCAAAGGCAGACTTTTAACTCTCTGTACCCCAGCCTTGTGTTTTCATTAAATTAAAAATAGCTTATATTGGTTATTTTAAAAAGGAAATGGCTCCTATATACTGGGTATTGTGATGAAGGAATCTGCACTGACTTTGCACATGTCCCCGTTTTCCCACCCCCATTTCTTTAGATAACTTGCAGATGTAAAACATTTATTTTCTTGCTGGTCATTCTGTAATCCATAGTAATGGATCCTTATGAATTATAACACATTACCCTGAGCCTTTCCAAAGCTACTGTGCAGGTATAATCAGAATCATAGGTTTGGATGGCATTTTAGTAAAGCTAACCCTTACCTCTCACCTCTTCAGCATCTTCTTCCTTGTTTTTATCATACACATTAGTGGGGAACAGTGGGAGTGGATGATTTATCTTATTGCTTTATTTTCTCCTATAACTTTGTCAGTATAGTAGAAACTCTAATTCATTTTGATTCAAGTGCTTTAGTTTGTTTACTGGAGCAACTTAAATAATTAAAACATACTTCTTTTTGGGATTGAATTCATGGCATATTTTAAATTAAGTACCTTTTATTGCAATCCAAACAATATTGAATTTGTTCTATCCCACTGAAAATTATTGTATAACTGTAGTCATTAAATATGCTCTTATTAGGTCTCAACAAATCTATGATTCAACACTG
This sequence comes from Cheirogaleus medius, assembly GCA_008086735.1. Classification (NCBI taxonomy): domain Eukaryota; kingdom Metazoa; phylum Chordata; class Mammalia; order Primates; family Cheirogaleidae; genus Cheirogaleus; species Cheirogaleus medius. Next base: position 19,184,302 of record VBSM01001265.1, read on the forward strand.
TCCCTAGATATTGACTAATAATGCCTTCCTTATACAGCTTGTAGAATATTTACTCCCAGAATGGCTCTATTTTGGGGTTGAATGAACTTCAAAAGCCATGTAGTTCAAATATCTATACAATGTTTGCTTTTAACCAGTGTATTTTTCTCCAAGTGGGCTGCCCAAACTTGCTTAGAACCCATGCAGAGATGAGAATCTTCATTTTGTTAAAATTTACCATACCGACTTTTTAGATAACAGTTATTAGAATATTTTTTTATATTGTGAGGAAAAAATCTTAGTTCTGTCCTCTGAGAACACGTTTTTAAAAAGCCTAATTTGTCCTTCATAGAATTTTCCTATAGATGAAAGTGGCAGTCAATCCCCTTTAAAAGTCTTCTATACATGCAAAACATCTCCAGTTTCCTCAGAATCACTTTTTTATTATGTCATGTTGACAACTCTGAATGGATACAAATGACTTCCACTACAGAAAAAAACCCAGACCCTGATACCGCTGTTAGAGTAAATGTAGGACATTTGGGTTCTGGGTGGGTTGGTTTGAGTCAGTTCCATTTGTCTGGGTCTTGGTTACCTTCATTTGTAGAAGTGAAGCTTTTAATAAAATGGTGATTAGGCTATTTCTAAGTTTAAAATCTATGAGAATCATCAAATCTCCCCTTTCCAAGATGAAGTCAAACAGTCAAAAAGGATACATTCCTAATTTTTCAATAAAGATGAGTAAAATTTTGAATTTAAAGTGGAGAGTAAAATCCTAAGAAAGGAAATAACACCCAAAACCCACTGTTTCATCGCTCTCCCCTCATCCAACCTGAGTGTATAACTCTGTAAATTTCCTTAATTTTTTTTCTTGCACTTCAGAAACCAGGTTCCTTTCCCTGAACAATATCATTTCTCTTGCTTTTCTCTCCTCTTTTCACATCCTCTCCCCAATTGTGGAAATAACATTCTCCCACTGGCCCTCTTTCATACACAACCGAGAGCTAAACTCCTTGAACAGTGTTCCTTCCTCTGCTTCCCTAGGAAACTATCCTCCTCGCTAAAGCCTTTATACTTTAATGGGGGAATTTCCCTATTTGAGAGCAGTTAGATTTGACTTTGCTAGAATCTGTCAACGTGTTAGAGCAGAGAGGTTTTCGTGTGATATAACTTCAGTGATATTACTTCCACTGTAAAATTGACGTCTTTAAAATATCTCACAATTTGTTCCTGTATCCAAATATGCTTACTGTTAGCCCCTGTGATATTGTGATTTATAATATATATATATTTTGGCCTTCCTTTCCAGTTCCTGACAAAGAGCTCCTCAAGCACTTGTAATTTCCTAAGTGTTAAGGGTGCTAGGTGAATCTTTTGTTCTAATAGTTTATCTTTGACTCCAGTTCCTGACTCGGTGCTCCTCATCCCTTAGAATTTCCTGGGCAATAGGAGTGTTGCTACATTTCTTTCTAATGAAGCAACTCTTGGTTGGTTACTGGATGGGAGCTGATCACCAGAAAGGAAAAGCCATGATTAGAAGCTTGGAACTATCTGTTCCACCTCACCCCTATTCTCTAGGAAGAAGAGAGGGGCTAGACCAGAGATTAAGTTAATAATTGGTCATGCCAATAAACCCTCCCCCTCACCCCAGCCAAATCTGTGAACTATAGGATTCTGAGAGCTTCCAGGTTGGTAAACACATATGTGTGCTGGGAGGATGGTGTACCCCAACTTCATGAGGACAGAAGCTCCTGCACTTGGGACCCTTGCAGACCTCACCCCACCCTGTGTACCTCTTTATCTGGCTATTCACTTGCATTCTTTCAAATACCCTTTGTTATAATTTAGCAATAGCAAGTAAACTGTTTTCCTGGGTTCTGTGAGCCCCTCTGTCAAATTTTTGAACCCAAAAGGGGAGGAATTGTGAGAACCTTTTATTTATAGCCAAGTCCAACAACTATGGGTAACCTGGAAATCTACTATTTGCTATTGGCATCTGAAGTGGAGGCAGTCTTATGAGATTGAGCTCTTACCTGCAGGGTGTCCTCTAACTTCAGTTGGTGGTAGAATTGAATTCAAATGTAGGACACCCAGCTAGTGTTAGAGAATGGATCAGTGTAGGAAAAAAAGACCACATGCGCACATCTGGTCACATACGTGAAATATTGGTAGTGGTGTGAGTATAGAAGGAAAAATAGTTTTCCTACATAGATCCTCTCATTTTGGATAATTAGATACAACATAAAACATATTTGTTGGATGACAAAAAATGTTAAGGAAAACAAGTCATATGACACACTACAAGAAAAATGTGAATGTCCTCAAAGGGGACATCTGAAAGCTGCTATGCAGAGGAAATATAAATCTTTTTGACCATGTCATGAAAGGATAGGAGAAGCATATGAATAAATACTACAAGGAAACAACCTTAATTTCTGAAGCCTAAGCAACATCAAAGTGGAACCCTCAACTATCTCTCAAATCAAAGCTTTTTTTTTAATCAAGTCACATTAACTCCAAGTATGTACAAAAGTGTAAGTTTTGTATTGGGCCATAAGACTCTACTATAGGTTCTAAGACACTGAAGAAAAATGATTCCAAAAGTTTTTTTTTTTTTTTATTTTTCTCCAAATGTTTGTGTCAAAGCTCCTTTATATACATTCTCATGGGGCTATACCTTAGGAATTTTTCATTTTAAATGACATTGTATAAAATTAAAACTATACAAAATGAGACTCTTAAATATTTTGTGAGTAGGTTAAAATTATTTCAGGATATTGAATCCATAATTTTGCCAAGGAACTGAGGTGATGTTTGTCATTAAAATAATTAAGCAATTGTTTTCATTTGGTGAGAATTCAAATAAGCTCCTAGAAAGGTTTTATCTCATGCAAATAAAGTAATTCAGCTTATTTATACAATGCAGTGCATGTCACTAAATTTGATAATGTTTGTGCCTCTTACTAAATGAAAATAATTATACAGTACAAATAGTCCAACTTATGACCTAAAACTTTTCCCTAGACTTGCTGATTATGTTTAATTTCACACAAGGGAAATATCAGCATACATGTGCTTTTTACATAAATTCTATTGAAATTTCCTTTGGCTACTTAATTAAAGAAAAGCTGAACTACATAGAGACAAATTGATATTATATGTCTCACCTTCTCCTGACGACACTAATGTACTTATCATTAGATCCCTAATTGCACCCATTAGAATTCTGTTAAAAATGAACTAATACTAAAAGTTCAGATGAGACGGATGTGAGAATTGAGTGAATTGAACAATATTCAACTAGATCGATAAACCCCAATGCTTAATTGCTAGTGTATTGTTATATTAACAATAAGTAGAAAATTCATCATGCAAATAAATGCAGTATAATGAAGCCACATCTGTAACTGATGATTTGATAACCTGCCATTTTAAAACCATTCACTCTAATTTAAAGTTGTTTCTTGGGCATAAACTTAATGGAAGAAAAAATTGACATCGCACATGTGACCCTCATCACCAGACCATTGAGACTGTGCACATAAGCATTACAAAGAATTTTGTCCTAAATAGGCAGAATGGCAAATGATGTAGCAAAATCACAGTCTTTTAAAGAAATGACCAAAGCTTTTAAAATTGGGAATGTAGAGACACCGTAGTGCCCTATTTTTAGAATTATATAAAAGGCTTTTAGAGAAGGTCATGATTTTTAAATCATCTCACTAACCCATTCACTTCCTTTTAGAGATGCTATTACTGAGGCTCATAGAACTAGATCCTCACGGACAGCAGCAAATTATGGCACTCCTGAATCTAATCTTAGCCTTTTGAGGCCTTTTTTATTTATCTTTTGATGAGGTCATGTGACCTCACATCCTGAGAAAGATTTATTTATTAATAGAACATTATCGATATCTGTACTTTCTTTTTCAGTTGAATATCATGGCACATAGTGTTCACCTTTCTTCAGGTTGGTTCTCATTAAAAAGTAAAGCAGTGAATCACTTTATTCTAATAAAGGGAAATGTCATACACTTTCAGTATCCTAGTCAGTTACTGAAATCCTGAATTCTCTATAAAAACTACATAATTAAGTAGTTTGAAAAATAGATTTAGAGAACATGATAAACTGCATTGTAGTAACTAACAAATATCCCAAAATACTGACAAAGCAAGAGAAACGGTGAACCATGGATGTATTAAGTGATGAGTGATATTACTTTATTTCTCTGGGTTCTTATGTTTAAAAATCATTAAATTAGATTAAATGTTTTCTAATACTGCATTGGGATATCAACTGACCCTCATTTTATCTTCCCAAATTAAAACTTTAATGAGAACAGTAGTAACTTTGGATAGCAGGTTTGCTAATTTTGAACTGTCATGTATTTCATGATATCACAATGATGCTCCAGCAGTTTATTTCCGTTTCCTCTATGATTCAAAGAAACACAAGGGAAAAACAGTGAAATAAAAGTAGATTCAGTTTGCTGATAAACGGGATTACCAAGAAATGACAATCTATTTAGTTTCTATTATAAGCAGCAATAAATTTCTGATCCACAGATTTCTCTGGATTTAACTTTTCTGAGAAAAAAAAATAAAGCAGGTTCTTAGAAAATTGATTCTGGCACAATTATAAGTCTTTGTAAACTCTACTGTCACAGATATATTTATGGAAAGGAATGTTTTACCCCTTGGAAAATACAAGATGTATTCATGTGTGTGTCACTTCATGAATAAGGTAAAAGAAAAAAAAAATAAAGTCTGTGCTTCTAAAACCCATGAATTTGAAGCAAAACTCATCTTTGTTAAAAGTCCTATTGCATTAATTCTGTGTTTCATCCATTGCTAAGCATAACCAGAAAACTAAATGATTGTCTCTGATAATAGTAGAAATCTCACCCTCAGTGAAAGAACCAAGTTGCTCATTGGATGACACACTTCAGATATAATTAGACAATTTGGTATTTTTGACTAGTGTGCATTTTACATAATATGCTATGTAATTTTTAAGACTATTATATAATGATAAAGCACTTTATAACATGTGGTAGAATAGCAAATTATAATATGATGTCTTTTTAGGTTTTAATTTGATCTCCTAAGATACTTGATCATCAATATTATTATTATCATAGGTTTTGTTGAAATCAATCAAGTTAGTATTAGTATTTAAACTAGTATTATATGAAATAGCAATTACATTATAAGTTAAACCAGGATAATCACAAAATTAATCTATTAGAAATAGGCTAGTATTTTTTGACTCTTCTATTAAAAATCACCTTTGTCCATATCCCAAATGCTGTCAAGGATTGAGGAATAAATCAAGGACATACCTGTGTTTCTTACTATTAAATGATTCTTCTCCCACCACTACAATCTTAGTTAAATTTAATGATTTCTAATTCTGACAAACTGTATTATTGCATATGCCTGCTTTTTGTTTATGTGTGGGATCTTGGAAGTTACAGTGCACCAATGTAAATTATACTTTCCACTTATACATTTCCAGAGACTGTACTCTGGCCTTCTACCTCTAGCATCATTAACCATGCTTGCAGAGGTAACCTTTTTTAGTTTTTAATTATAAATTAAAAAAATATATATTTATTAAGTACAAAGGGATGTTACAATTCATGAATAAAATGTAAAATAAGAAAATTGAGCTAATTAACATACTCATCGTCTCAAATATTTATTATTTTTTGTGGCAAGAACTTTTAAATTTATTTTCCTGGCAATTTTCAATTGTATATTATATTATTATTTATTATTTTAATGCTGCTTAATTCATTTCAAAGAAAAAATTATTCATCCTGTCTAATTCCAGCTTTATACCCTTTGACTATCATCTCTCCATTTCCCTCACCATCCCCAAGGCTCTGGTAGCCATCATTCTACTCTGTGCTTCTTTGAGTTTTATTATTTAGATACCACAAATAAGTGAGAACATACATATTTGTGTAACATAATATTTCCCGAACTTCGGCTACTGAATCTTTATTTTAAAATTTGTTAATGTTGTCCTGGATTTCAAGATGTCAGTATGAGGACATCATAGCTTATTTTGCATTTTATTAACTTCATTCTCTATAGGAAAGAATGGCTTTACAATATTTTAAAGTATTTGTGTGGTTAAGGAGGGCAGCCTTGAAAATTAAACATAAATTGGGAGTAAATGACACAGTTGCTAATATGATTTATGTTGAAATCTCATGTTGTTTGATGCATAATTTTTTAAGTTGCAAATAAAAGAAGTATAGGAATGGATATACCCATTGGCTCCCAAATTTATTAAAAACTTGACTTTATATATATAAGGTTAAAGAAAATAGCAGCTGATGGCTACATCCGGTGAATAAATTAGCAAAGCCACCAGACTGTGCTCTACTTCTGCTTCTATTTTTATTTGTGATAATTTTCTAGCTTCTGTGTGACTCTAGTTTACAATTTTCACTGTCAGTACAGAACATTTAAAACATAATAATTCTCCTTAAGCAAATTCACTGTGGGATAAGCAAAAGCTGTCTTATATATAGTGTTAAAAAAATAAATAATTATTAATTCAATATATAAAATGTAAGTACATTTTTATTTAGCAATCAATTTTCAATGTGAGCAAAACAGCTTTCCTAATAGGAATATATTATTGTCTGAGGCAGTGGAGGTGTAAACAGCTCATAGCTCCATACACAAGTGCAACATCTGTGTTCAGCAGATGTATTTGAGATATTAAGTAGGTCTTCTAATTAATAGTTTGCTGTTTGTAACAATAGTGAGGGCTCAGTCTTTCAAAATAGTTATAGCACAATTTTAGAAACTAGTTTTTAATATGCTGAAATTTCTGATCTCTGCTCCTACTGCTTATATGCACTTATAATATTTATTGACTTTGACAAATAGACTTTAATTGGAACTTAGAAAAATAGCTTCCTTTCCGTAAACAGAATTCTCTCTTAGCTCTGTGTGAGATTTAGCTAACCTTATAGAGCAAGTATTTTAATCAATTCTGCTTGGTCTCCTTATATGTTTGATATGCTCACATTCTAGAAGTTATGCTCAAACAAAATACAGTGTATGCTTTCTTGTGCTAAGATGATAACATTTTCATAATATATCTTATTAAAATTTCATCTGGAATTCAATGAAATGATCATCTATTGGTTTTTGTAGAACCTCTTCATAACAATGTTATTAAAATTTTTGAAAGCTTGTTTCATTCTGAATTATACACCAAGCCATACATGCAAGAAAGCAATTTATTTTTTGTACACAAAAACTATGAATTATTTATCTCAAATAGTGATGTTAAGAATATTTTAAATGTTAACAAACAATATACATTGATTATATTTTTATGTGAGACCTTATATATAGGGTACTAAATTAAATTAGGCTTATTTTATTTTCTCAGATTTTTTTTTACTTCCAAATAATATGGAAAGCACTTCCCCATTTTGACAAACAGGTAGTAGAAAGAGAAGGATCTAAATAAAATAAAATGCCTGAATTACAACTCCAGATAAGTCTTTTAATAGTTGCATGATTTTGCCAAGTTTCTTATTTTCCTTGAATTTTTATTTCATCGGGTGTAAACAAAGATAATAATTCTTCAAAAGGCAATAATGTGGAGAAGATTTATGCATAGCATAGCAAGGTGCCTTATATTTAAGAGGTGCTCAATTAATGATAGTTTCCTTTCCCTTCTAATGTAGTTTAATTTTTAAAAGAAACTGCTTATATTATTTTCCAATATTTCTTCTTTGCATTTTAATAGCTGCCTTGATCTTATTACCCATTCTTAACAGCTATTGAAACTACACAATCACAAACTATTTAATCAATTCATATAATCATCCAGATGATTTGTGTACAAGATGCTGAAAAATTTTAACTGAATTTGGCTTAATGTTTTTGTTTGGCCAAAACGCCTCAGAAGTGATCCAAGGTTCCAAGAACACTGATTTGGTGTTTAGATTAAATGGGAATTCAGTGATGGAGATCATTTCATATCAAGAAACAGAGGTTCTGTTTGAAGAGTTATACTAATGGTGACTCCCCAAATGCAGTCTTGCCAGGATTTTTGAATTGTTTTTCATTCTTTTACTGCAAAATTAAATCCACACTTTTTTTTTCAGTTCTACATTTTAACAAATAGTATTTCTTACAGGGATTTAGAGGATCCCTTGGAAAAGGAAAGTGGAGGAAAATCCTTTTGAATGAGTTGATTTCTGGTCTCAATCCATCCTGTCTTTCACCACCTGCCCCTGTCTTTTATGGAGGACTGGTAATATGATTGGAATGGGAAACAGGGTCAGAACATAAAGGGAATAAAAGATATTGATTGTTATGTTAGAAAGCACAAAATTTATAATGAAGAACAATGAGATTAAGGGTTAAAAGAACCAGAGTTACATAATCAAAATTGTACTTAGAAAGCCTCCTTTTTATGGAGTAGGGAAAATGGTTTGGCAAGGACAATAGTGGAAGCAGTAAGAGGTTACCACACTAATCTAGGGGTTAATATCAGTTTCCTACACTTAGTGGCACCATATATGGAAAAAAATGTATCACCAATTGATATAGTTCAAGACAAAGACATTTAAGTGGGTGTCTAGGTGGGACTTTTGGAAAAGTTCTGGCTTTCCAAAAAGAAAGAGAATCAGATGGTAGTTTTTGGTCTCTTGCCTGCACTCTTCTGGGGGAATGAAGACTTTCCTGGTGGTACAACAATTAAGTTGAGAACATGACAACATAGCCAATATACTTAGAATGGCAGATCTGAAAAAATGTGAGGAACCTGAGTTCTCAATATCAGCATGAGCCATTCTCTGGCTGCCTACTTATCTAGGTCACTGTATGTACCCAAACTTGTGTTACTTGTAGCTGAAATAATTTTTGATGCAAGTATATAGATATTTGCTAGCATTATGTTCTGATACGGAGAAGACAGAGAAAGGAGCAGTACCTAACTTTATTCCTGCATACTATACTAGAGGAGCGGGTCTAAATACACCCCTGTGGAATGGTAACTTAGAACAGTTTTGAATAGATTTTCAGTGCTGGGCTGGTTTATACAAGCACATGAGAGATTATTGTTAAATTTTGGGCAGTTTTGTGAGTTGTTGATTACATGTAGTCATTACTAAAATACATTTTTAAAAGTTATATTAAAAACAAAGGTAGTAAATGCTCAAAATGCAACATTTTCTAATTATTTTACTATGTTTTGCTGCAATCTGTTGAGTTTACTTACATCCATTGTATCTGTATGATAGTCATAATGTGTTCTGTTCTTTATTTCTACTCAACTTTGCATTCATGGCCATCACATAGGTGGTTTGAAATTGTCCACAGAGGGAGTATTTACACCACAGAAACCAGGGAAGGAAAAGCTACAAATCAGGGCTTGATTTATTGTTTTTATGATTGTCTATATTTAAGAAAGAAAATGTTAATAACGCAAACTAAAATTGAAATTATGTTCCATCTGTAGCCATTACATTGTGAGTACTACCAAAAAATTGAGGAAATGTTCTTCCAGAACTTGCACAGTATTATCCAAGTTATAAAAGAAGTCAGATGTCATTGACATATGAATGAAATTCTGACCTATATTAGTTGTTTCTTAGTTGTTTCACCTTAATGTTACTCGTTAACTGACACATAAATCTCAACCATCATTCATGTCAGAAATATACTGAAAGAACTGATTGTTAAACATCCACCAACATGCCACTGTTTTCTTTCCAGAGATAAACTTAACAGAATGAAATTTGATGTGTTATAGTCCACATAGATTTTCTTTTTTTTTCAGCATGTTACGGAGGTACAAATGTTTCAGTTACATACATTACCTTTCCCCGACCCGACTCAGAATTTCAAGCTTGTCCATCCCCCAGAATGGTGCACACTGCACCCATTAGGTGTGTGTATATCCATTCCCTCCTCCCTCCTCCTACCTGCACGACACCCGATGAATGTCACTACCATATGTGCATGTAACTGTTGATCAATTAATAGCAATTTGATGGTGAGTACATGTGGTGTTTCTTTTTCCATCCTTGTGATACTTAGTAGAATAAGCTCCAGCTCTATTCAGGATAACACACGAGGTGCTAGATCACCATTGTTTTTTGTGGCTGAGTAGAACTTCATGGTATACACGTACCACATTTTATTAATCTACTCATGTATTGATGGGCACTTGGATTGTTTCCACATCTTTGCAATTGTGAATTGTGCTGCTATAAACATTCTAGTGCTGATGTCTTTTTTATAGAATGTCATTTTTACCTTTGGGTAGATGTCCAGTAATGGAATTGCTGGATCAAATTGTAGTTCTACTTGTAGCTTTTTGAGGTTTAATTTGTTGGAAAATTTATTCTTTTGAAGAAAAATTGAAAGTAACTTTTAAAAATGAAATCTTTAACCCTTCATCTTTTACTTGTAATTATTTGCAATGACATTTTTAAAAATTGCAATAATCTGGTGCAGTATTTCTCAAATTTTACTGTATATAACAATCACCTAAAGATCATGGTAAATGCAGATGCTAATTCAGTAAGTCTGTGATGGGGCTTGGGATTCTGCATTTCTAAACAGTTCACAGGAGATCCTTATTCTGCTAATTGTCAGCTGAGGTCGTGCATTGAATAACAACAATTGACTTAGTGCAGTGATTCCCAACCTTGGTCACACACTCAAATTACCAGGGTTTTTTATTTTTTTATTTCAGGAAATTATGGGAGTGCAAACATTTTAGTTACATGTTATGACTTTGCCACATCCCAGCCATGATTTGAGACATGCCCTTCCCCCACCCCCACAATGCTCACCACGTCCATTAGTTGTGAGTTTTTGTTTTTTTGTTGTTTGTTTGTTTTGGGGGGGATCTCAAAGAATAGAATTGAATTTAAAATAATCCTTGATTCAGATAACATGTGTGTGGTGGGGAAGAGAGATTGGTTAATGGGTACAAACATACAATTAGGTGGAAGGAAGTTCTAATGTTCTCTGACACAGTAGGGCAACTATAGTTAACAACGTACTGTATATTTCAAAATAACTGGAAGACAGGCCTTGAAATCATCCCAAAACATAGAAATTAATAAATACTCCAATAATAAATACTTGATGGTTATCCTAAATACCATGACTTGATCATTACACATTCTATGCATGTAACAAAATTTCACATGTATCCCATAAATATGTACAAATATAATGCATCAATAAAATGACATCAATCCAATGCATCAAAGAAAATAACATCAATCTAATCTTGGGCCATTTTTACTATTTTATTCCAGACCTTGCCACCCAAGCCATGGACTAAAACATCGGTTATTATTTACTTCTACATGTGTAACATTTCCCTTGTTCCAATTTCCCCACTTCTCAGAGGGAACAACCATTTCAATGTTTGTTTTTGTCTCTCCTTTGCTGTTTATTTTACAGATACTTAAGCAATATATTATTTATTATTGCCTATTTTAAACTCAAAAGGATAATCATATTAAATATTATCTCAAGGTTCTTGCATTTCTTTACTCAGCATTACCCTCTAAAAGTCCATCCATGTTGTTGCATGTGGCAGTAGCTCCTTCTCTTGTATTGCTGTTTGTATATATGACATTCCTTTGTGTGCATATAGCACAATTTATTCATTTCTTCTATTGCCAACATGTGGGTTATTTCTACACAGTTTTGCTATAAAATTAATGCTGTTATGAATATTATGAATACATATTCATATTATTATGAACACATCTATGTGCACATTTCTTAGGAGTATAATTATGGGATTTTATGCATGTTTAACTTTAAAAGACAGTGTCAAATTGTTTTCTAAAGTGGATGATGAGCTCATACTACCAGCAACAATGTATAACAAACTTAGTTGAAAAAAAAAACTATTAGACACTCATTTTTTTCAGATTGTTTCTTTAATCCCACTGAGTAATTAAAAATTGCATCTCATTATGGTCTCAATTTGCATTTCCCTAACTTCTAATGAGATTATCTCATTTTGTATTTTCTTTTGTAATGAAATGCTAATTTTTATATCTGCTTTTTTTATAGGCTCAAAGTTGTACCTTATATAATAATTGTGATATCAATCCTTTGTAAGTGATAGATGTTGCAAACATTTTCTTTCTGTTTATAGCTTGAATTTATAGTTGCGTTAAGGTGTCTTTTGAGGAATGCTGTTCTTTAAAGTACTCAATACATTGTCAAAGTCAAATAAAAGCATAAAGATGAATATTTAAACAACACGTTTATTTGAGAAAACCGAATTGCAATTCAGAGTATCCACACAGACTAAGGTAGTCTTTGGTATGTATGTATGAAGAACAAAGAGATTGAGGGTTTTATTGGAAAGAGAAATGTCCTGTATTGTTTTACAGTAAGAGTCACTGGCACTAGCAAAGTTTTTGGGAGCTGGCAAGCTCTGACTGGTGAGTGTCAGCTAGGTAAAACATCTTAGAGTTGTGGCAGTATGTTTCAGCAGCTACTGGGTAAATCTGCTCTTAAGGTTATGGCAGGTTTTTTTGGTAGCTGGCTTGGTAGATAATCCCTAAGCAGGCACTAGTGCTCTTGAATACTTTTCTTCTGCTCTTCCTGGTCTCCTGACTCTGCTTTAATTGGGTATGACATGATAACTCCAATTCATGTAATCATTTTCTACAATAACAATTCTTCTTAGCACTTTTTTATCTTATTTAAGACATTCTTTGCTTATCTCTGTAAATGTTAATATCAAATTGTCAAGTTTCTCCAAAATACTATTGACATTTTTATGCAAATAGCATTCAATCTACAAATCACTTTGAGTAGTGTTGCTAGTAATGATTCTATCAGGTTAAGCTAGGCTTTCCTATAGAAATAAGGATGCCAACATAACAAAATTTTATTTCTCTGTTATCAGCTCTGGTTTCTCTTTAAGGCCATTGACCTCTGCCAGGGATTCAGAATTCCCGGCTGCATTTGTTCTTGTGATGCCTCAACCTTAAGGTGGGTTTCAAGGTTTACCAGAGCAAGGAAAATATAATAAGAGAATAGAAACTGAGCATCAGCACCTATGCATTTACTCCCCCAAATGACAACATCTCTTACCTTTCATAATATTTGGTCACATATATGTATACAAGTTTGAAAAGGAAAGGGAAAAGTAGTACTCTGTAGTTTCAGGAGCTGGGGGACAAAAGGAAATATAAATGAGCACTGCTACTATATAACAGGATGACATTAAAGTATACTATAAATGTGGCTTGTCACCATTAATTTTGGTTTCCTTTAATGCCATTCAATAAATTACATCTGAATTTCTGCATTGATTGGGCTAAGCACTGCAATTCTTATAAAGCTTTCCAAGTTATTAAAATGGATAGTGAGGAGTAAGAAACACTGATAGAGGTACATAAGTAATGAATGGCAGTATGAGAAACTTCAAGAACCGTTATCTCAATACAACAAACATAAGTGTAAAAATTAAAATAACAACAAAAAACCCCAGCATTTAATGTCTCTGGAAATTGTCCTATGGGCATACACCAAATAAAGGAACATTTATTCAAAAAAATTAAATCTAGGTAAGAACAAATCTAGGTAAGTGTTATGTGGCACTTGAGCCATGACATGTTCCCCTCCTCCCATCTCAGGGTAACATAAGTCCTACTCCAGGCAAAAGTTACCAAGAAAATGGAACTCCCTCTCTTCCCAACTTGTGGTCAAGAGGTATGGTATATCCTCAGAAGAAATAAACTGCCATTGTATTTACCCTCCCCTTCTCTTTGTTTTAGAGATGAAATTCCAGGCTAGTAAGAGTAAGAACTGGGGGCATCCTTTCTTCCACTCTGTCCCTACTAGTAGAGAGGGGCTCTACCCCAGTACATTGAGAATACTGGGGTCCCAGTTGCCCTTGCCCAAGCTCACTCATAGGGTAGAGGTTCTGCACCATGAGACGTAAGCCAAGAAAACCAGAGGTTACTGCTCCCCCTCTGCAGCTTGGTTTGTATAGTATAAGTGTCAATTTGAAAAAAGAGATCTGCTGTCTGTGCCACAAACTCCAGAGTAGTGGCAGATAGTTTGCCAAGAGAAAAAGGCAGACGATAAGAACAGAGAGACTCAAAGATCTCACCAAGAGAACTGACTTTATTTGCAGCAGAATGTGGGAAGTTTAAGTCAAAGGGCGTGCTCAGAAACAATGGACATTTTTTCAGTAAGCAATTATGAGGAGGCTGGTTGACTCATGAGAGCAACAAACTAAAACCAACTAATTAACCAAGTCAACCAAGGAAAGAAACAACTAAGAAAAACCCACTAAGAGTTGGAAAGGAAAGGTAAAACAGAAAAGCTAAAACACCTAAATGACCAGCTTCAAAAATTATCCCTGCAAAGCATCCCGAATTTAATAGGAATAGAATTTAGAACAATTGATGCTCCAAGACATTGTCAAAATAATAGAGCAATTGGCTGACAATGAGTGGACGCTAATAGCTAGATATCATACTAACAGAGAGAGATATCCTAACAAAGAGATTAGGGAAAGAGACAAAGAGAATCCGGCTACAACTACTGTTATCCCAGGATGACTGTGTACTTGCCTGAGGCTGCATCCTCTGAGCATCAATTTTAGGGCTGCACAATGTGTGGGGAACAGACTTCACTAAAATAGTCCAGCAAAGTCACTAAACAGATCAAAAACAAATAACAAAAACAAGCTTTGAAGAGGGGGTATCAGAATGTACCGTTGCTACAGCATATTATGAAAAATGTGGGGTATGACTGATTCACAGGAAGAAAACAGGCCACAGAAATCAATGTCTCCTCAAATAGAGATCAGAGAGGCAGTCTTTTGTTGAGATGATGGAGCCACAGTATCTGTCACTACCTTCAGCTGCTTAGCTACTTTGTTGAGGACAGTTGCCCTGTAGGAATCACCTGGAGCCATAGAGGTCTTTGCACACATGGAAAATAAGTTGTTACTGCATTTGATATTCTGTGTTTATTTTTTTTAATGAAGCATAACAGCCTTTTCTAATTACTAGAAAAATTCATTAAAACACAACAGCCAAAAAAAAAAAACAAAAACACAGAGGTATTTGGTAAATAAAAGTGAATAATTCTTAATCTTCTTTATATGATTAAACACAAATACATAGAAATTATGATCACAATCATCCTATAAATATGTACCAGAAAAAATTTAGATTTTCTGCTTAATAATATTAAATTTTGGATTGTCTTCCTTATTTTATTATTTTTCTGTGTTTTAGTGATATTTCTACAAGGACACATGGTTTATCGGGCCCATGTATCATCTGGGGTGCACCCCATAAGAGGTGCTTATGATTTCATTTAGTATTCAATTAACCTGTTCATTTATTTGTTATTATATTCATTATTTGATTAATTTGTTCATTCTCTCATTCATTCATTCAGCAATTTTGATTGATCACCATTCATGTGTCAGATGCTATTGTTGATGCTAAGAATAAAAATATAGCAATAAAATAACTACCATTACTTAAGCCACTTCTTTGCATTTGATGTAATTTTAGTGTAATCATCACAAATTATAAAATCAACCAGATTATTATTTTGATTGTTTTGGATAAGAGTTGATCTTATAAAAGTAACAAGTATTCTGCATAGAAATTCATTGACAAATAATATCCTCAAAGTCAAGAACTGAAAACTTTTGCTGTTGAAAAGTCACTTTAATGGAGCCCATAATGTTAAATCATTTATGACTTTTTCCATCGTGCTATATACTGAATTATGCAGGAGTTCCCAGATACGGAGGTCATTTGTGTAAGCAGAAAAGTACAGGAGCACATGATATTGACTGGAGAGAGGACTATCATTGCTAAATTATCATAATCAGTCCCTGAACATCAAGCTCATTGAATTTATTACCCAACAAATGGATCAAGAATGCAGCAAAGTGGGAATTTATTTTGTGGATACATACATCACTCAGAGAGTCAGTTTGTTAGATTATTCATCATTTCCATAGCACCACCCTAAGATTAATTGTTGTTCCATAGAAAAAATTGAGATTTACATATTTGTGGCACTGAAACATTGAAAACCATTTCATTTTGAAGTAAATTTAACAGTTAATCTTTCTTCTTGAAAGATTCACGAGGGTAATGTTGTAGGAAAGGAATGTCCTATTGCAGGAAATTTTATTGTAGTGTAAAGATTTCTAATCCCTTTTTGAAATTTCACTTTATTTTTTTGTAGCTAATCAGTACCAATCTAATCCCCTTTTTTAAAGAACACAAACATGCAAAATATTATATATTAATAATTAATAAGGTCATATTGTGTTATCTCCAGACACTATTTGAAATGATGAGTTAACATGATGAAAACTAGTAAATTAACATTACTACTATTTTTCTTACAATTTTTAATTAAAATATTTAGATAACAGAGTATAATCAAAGTTAAGGAATAAATCTCTTAAAGCTATATTTTTAAATCTACATTGATATACTTATGCCAATTCTATTTATAGCTAAGTTAAAGACAAATATGAAAAAATATATAATTTTTCCTTCTAAAATGTATATTTTACCTTTTCCAATACTAATCTGAATCTGAAAAATATTCACAGTTCCAGGAAATGAGTAAATAAATGGTTAAACAAATGAATGAAAAAATCCTCCAGTACAAACCCACAGATAAATGTGGGTTCAAATATTTGATCTTCAACATCTGCAGTCCTCAACCCCAGTCTGTGGCCTGTTAGGAGCTAGACCTCACAGCAGGAGGCCAGCTCTGGGGCGAGGGGTGATGGAAGAAAGCTTCATCTGTATGTACAGCTGCTCCCTATTGCTAGCATCACCCCCTCAGCTCCACTTCTTTTCAGATCAATGGTGGCATTAGGTTCTCAAAGGAGCACAAACCCTGCTGTAAACTGCACATGTGAGGGATCTAGGTTGTGCACTCCTTATGAGAATCTAATACCTGATGATCTGAGGTGGTGATGCTAGCTCTAAGGAGCAGCTGCAAATGTAATAAATGTAATGTGGTTGAATCATCCTGAAACCGCCTCCTCATCCCGGATCTGTGGAAAAATTGTCTTCCATGAACTGGTACCTGGTGCTTAAAAGGGTGGGACTGCTGTTCTACAAAATAGCTAAGTCATTTGGGGAAATTGCCTAATATCTTAAGTGGTTAATATTGCTTAATATCTTAAGTTTTCTTTATTAAATATTAATTGCTTAATATCTTAAGGTTTCTTTTTTCAATTTTTAATTATTATGAGTACATAAAAGTTGTACTTATTTATGATGTTTTGATACAGGCATACAATGTATAATTATCAAATCAGGGTATTTGGGCTATCCATCACATCAAGCATTTGTCATTTCTTTGTGTTAAGAACATTCCAATCTCACTCTTCTTGTTATTTTAAAATATGCAGTAAATTATTGGTGATTATAGTCACCCTGTTGTGCTGCCAAATACTAGATCTTGTTCATTCTAATGATATTTTTGCAACCATTAATCATCTCTCCTTTATCCCCCAGTCCCAGCAACCCTTCCCAGGCTCTGGTAACCATCATTCTACTCCTTATTTCCATGAAATTAATTTTCTTAATATTTTTAAAATTTAGCTACCGCATTTGTCTTTTTGTGCTTAACTTATTTTACTTAACATAATGTTCTCCAGTACTATTTACGCTGTTGAAAAAAATTCAGGATTTCATTCTATTTTATGGCTAAATAACATTCCTCTGTGTAAATGTACCTCATTTGTTTATCCATTTATTCATTGCTGGACACTTAGGTTGATTCCAAGTCATGATTATTGTAAATAGTGCTGCAATAAACATGGGAGTGCAAATATCTTTCATATATACTGATTTCCTTTCTTTTGGATATATACTGAGTAGTGGGAATGCTGGATCGTATGGTATTAATAGTTCTATTTTTAATTTGTGAGGAACCTCCATACTTTTCTCCATTGTGGTTGCACTAATATAAACTCCTACAAACAATGTATGAGAGTTCCCTTTCTGTACATTATTGCTAACACTCATTATTGCCTGTCTTTTGGATAAAACCATTTTAATTGTGGTGAGATGTTACCTCATTGTAGCTTTGATTTGCATTTCTCTGATGAATAATGATGTTGAGCATTTCTTCATATACCTGTTCCCTATTCGTATGTCTTATTTTGAGAAATGTCAAGATGGAGACAAGATGGCTGACCAGAGGCACCAGATTTTCAAAAGAAATTAGACAAATGGCCAATAAACCTATGAAAAATTGCTCAACATCACTAATCATCAGGAAAATGTAAATCAAAACAACAATGAGATATCACTAACCACAGTGGAATGTTTTTTTACCAAAAAGTCCAAAAACAATAGATGCTGGCATGGAGAAAGAGAGAAAGGTACACTGATACACTGTTGGTGGGACTGCAAATAGTGTAACATCTATGGAAAATGGTATGGAGATTCCTCAAAAATTTAAAAGTAGACCTACCATTCAATCCAGCAATCCCACTACTGGATATTTACCCTAAGGAAAAGAAATCATTTTATCAAAAAGTTGCCTGCACTCAAATGTGCACAATTCACAATTGCAAAGATGTGAAATCAACCCAACTTCCCATCAATTCATGAATGGATTAACAAAATGTGGTATATGTATACCATGGAATACTACTTAGCCATAAAAAGGATGAATTAATGCCATTTTCTTTGGATTCAACTGGAGATCATTATCCTAAGTAAAGTGTCTAAATAATGGAAAAACAAACACCACATGTACTTGCTATTAAAATGCAACTAACCAGTGGGCACGCATGTGCACAGAGGGAAGTAAAACTCAATGGAAATCAATCAGATGGGAAAGGAGAGGATGAGGGGATAGGCAAAAACCTACCTAACCAGTACAATAAACACTATTTGGGTGATAGGCATACTTTTATAGCTGTAACTCAAGCATTACAAAAGTTATCCATGTAACCAAAAACATTTGTACCCCAATAATATTTTGAAATAAAAAAAGATAAATGTCTATTCAGATCCTTTGCCTATTTTTAAATCAGATTATTTGATTTTTTTCGTATCAAATTCTTCGGATGTCTTATACATTCTAGTTATATATTGCTTGTCACACTGGTAGTTCATAATTTTTTTCCATTCTGTTGGTTGTCTCTTCACTTTGTGGATTATTTCCTGTGCTGTGCAAACCCTTTTTAGCTTTATATGATCTAATTTGTCCATTTTTTCCTTTGGTTGCCTATACTTTTGAAGTATTACACAATAAGTCTTTTTCCCAGGCCAATGTCCTGGAGCTTTTCTTCAGTGTTTTCTTTTAGTAAGCTTCATAGCTTCAGGTCTTAAATTTAAGTCTTTAATCCATTTTGGTTGGATTTTTTATATGGTCAGAGACAGGGGTCTACATTTATTCTTCTTCATATAGAGATCCAATTTCCCAGCGCCATTCACTGAAGAGACTGCCATTTCCCCAATGTATGTTCTTGACACCTTTTTCTAAAATAACTTGGTTGTTAAGTATGTGAATTTACTTTCCTTTCTATCTTCTGTCCCATTGGTCTATGTGTCTGTTTTTATGCCAATATCATGCCGTTATTATAGCTCTGTAGTATACTTTGATGTCAGATAATGTGCTTCTTCCAATTTTTGTTCATTTTGCTCAGAAAGGCTGTGTCTATTCTGGGTCTTTTGTGGTTCATCTTAATCTTGGGAATTTTTTAATGATGAATGCTGATGGTGTGTTGATAAGGTTTGCAATTAATCTGTAAATTGCTTTTGGTAGTGTGGATGCTTTAACAATATTGATTCTTCCAATCCAATGAACATGGAATATCTCTCCATATTTTTGTGTGTCACTTCAATTTCTTTCATTAATGTCTTATATTTTTATTGTAAAAATCTTTCATGTCTTTGGTTAAGTTTATTATGAGCTATTTTATTTTATTTGTAACTACTAAATGGAATTACTTCTTGATTTCTTTTTCATATACCTCACTGTTGACATATAATACTGATTTTTTTTCTTGAAACTTTACTGAATTTGTTTATCAGTTCTAATAGTTTTTTTTTTTTGGTTCAGTCTTTAAGTCTTTCTAAATATAAGATCATATCTTCTGCAAACAAGGACAATTTGACTTCTTCCTTTCCAATTTAGATGCACTTTATTTCTTTATCTTGTCTGATTGCTTAAGCTAGGACTTCCAGCACTATGTTAAATAATAGTGTTAAAATTGGGCATT
The DNA here is from genome assembly GCA_008086735.1 of Cheirogaleus medius. Lineage (NCBI taxonomy): Eukaryota > Metazoa > Chordata > Mammalia > Primates > Cheirogaleidae > Cheirogaleus > Cheirogaleus medius. Next base: position 19,204,559 of record VBSM01001265.1, read on the forward strand.
CTTGTCTTGTTCTAGATCTTAGAGGAAAGTCTTTCAGTTTTTCCCTGTTCAATATGATACTAGCTGTGGGTCTTTCATATATAGCTTTTATTATGTTGAGATATGTTCCTTCTATAATCAGGTTTTTGAGAGTTTTTTCATGAAGAGATATTGAATTTTATTGAATGCTTTTTCAGCATCAATTGAAGTGACCATATGGTTTTTCTTGCATGGATAGTTGTTCAATTTGGTCTTCCTGTGGGGGCTGATTGTTGGAAAGTTCTATTTGATCATCTTGGTCTGCTTCCTCCAGTTTTCTCATTTCCAAAATAAGAATATTTTTATTTCAGAGCTATTAGAAAAATGGAAAGTAATTCAAGAGAAATATTTGGTACAAACCCTGGCACACAATAGGTATTCAATAAAGTTTTTCTTTTATTATTAAGTGAATTTTTATGTATGTCTTTGTCCCAGAAAATGTATTAGTCATTATAGGAAACTAATTAATAATGTGTTCATATATCATATGAGTGTCAAATTGCCAGATACTTAACATAATATTAATTTAATTTTAATAATTCTAAGGACTATTAATAAAATTATTTCACAAATACACCAATTAAATTTCAGAGAAAATTCTCCAGATTAAAATTATTAAGTATTGAGGGCATAATGTGAACCCAGGTTAAGTTTTACTTAATGCATTCTCTTTTTCTTCTACCTACTGTTTTCATAGTGGAGACAAAAATTTAGAAGACATTTGATGAGTTCTCAAAATACTTTTATTTTGGTTGAGCTGATAGAACATATAAACAAATTTTGTACTTAAAGAAAATGTGGTCTGCTTCAAAGAACAAAAGAAAAGAAAATATTAGAAATCATAGCAATTCAATATAATGTCTGGTGGGAGTTATTTATTCCAAGTGGTTTTCTTTTCTGTTGCCTCTTATATGCCAGGAAACTGTTTTAGATTTTGTTATTGTAACAATAAACCAAAATACTCACATGAAGCTACATAATACAGTGCATAAACCTATTATTTAAAATATAATTTCAGGCAATGACAATTCTCATAGATATAAAAAATAGGGTGATCTGACATAAGGTGACTATGGGAAACAGCAGGACGTGAGCAGCATACCTGAAAAAGAGTGGTTGGAGAAGCCTCTCTGGAGTTACATTGAAGCAAGGAATTAATGATGTGCACACCTGGGGGAAGAGCATTCTAGGCAAAGGGAAGAGAAGTTCAAAGACCCTTATGAAGAAAATCCTGCTCATTTCAGAATAGAAAGAGACTTGTGCACAGTATAACTGCAGCAATAGGAAGAAATAGAGATGAGAGCAGAGAGATGGCACACTGAGCTCTTTTTCTAAGACCTTACCGCCCTTCTAAGTTCAGATACTAATCCACGTGAAATGAAAGGGCAGTAAGCTAAAGAAGGACTTGATTTAGTACAATTTTTGAAAAGTCTGATTGTTTTGTGGAGAATGTACTAAGAGAGTGTATCAGACAGTAGTTCCAAAAGTGGATGCTATTAATGCAGAAGAGGAGAAATATGATCACAATTTGGACCTTTTTGGTAATAGAGATGGAAAAAATTAGCTGAATTTGAGGCAGTTTGAGATATTTTGGAGGTAAAAAATATCTACAGGACTTGCTGATGGATTTGATATGTAGGGAGTAAAAGAGAGGAACTCTCAAAGATGATGTATGGTGCTTTACTTTGAGCAAATACATAGAGATTTTTAGAAGCTTCATGAGAGATTTAGTATTTATTTTGAATCTAGAGAGATGAAAAGGCTTTAGGTAGTAAAAAACAGGGTATAAATATTCCATCAGGAGGAATGATATGAATTAAAGGCTTCTAAAGGTGAGGAAGTAAGTTTGAAAATGAAGCAAGATATTATGGCATTAATTTGGCATTATAAAATGCCTTAGGAGGCAGTAAATTTGTTCACTTTCCTTTTACCAAAGGTTAAGTTACCAGGGAATTTTAATGAGATTTCCTAGTCTTCAAAACAACCATGATCCATTTTGCTCCATTGCTCAAATATTTGTTTGTTAACACTAATAATGAGAATAGCTAATATTTTAACACATAAACTTCCAATGACTATGAATTTCTAAGCACATTGTCACAATAAGGAAACAGGCTGGAAAATTTAACACCAAAGGACATAATAGAATTGATATTTTGTTGTTACAACCCAACTGTTTCCTTGTCATGTTTAATAAGAGGCATAATAAATAACCTAGAGTTTGGAATTGTCTCTGGCAATAGGATCAAAAATATTAGAGCATTCTTGAGAAAAGATTGGTGAAAAGTATTCTAGTTAAGAAACTGTATGCATTACTAGAAGAAAAGTGAGGAAGTGAACATACCAAGAAGGAAGCATGTTAAGGAAAACACATATATGTCAAAGGGCAAGACACAAGCCAGGTTAGCGATTATGCACTGATTAATATATCATGTAATAGGGTCAAGCAGTGTATAATTTGTTAATCAAATTATATACCAATTAACATCACTTAGTAGAATCATGACCTCAAACAGCTCATTTAACATTCTACATACTGAAAATTGAAATAAGGTGATATTTATTCTCTAAACTGAAATGAATGATTGTAGGTAGTGTCCCATTCTAACCTTCATTTTAGGCTGAGGATTTATATGAGTATACTGTATTCTCTGCCTCTATATATGGCTTTGCAAATGAGAAGAAACTTCTCTGTTATCAGTGACAAATAAGTGCATTACCAAGAAGCTCTTTGAGTTTCAGGTTGAGTACACCTCCAAAAAGCTGGAGCTTCTATTTATACTTTGGGCTACTTCCTTGAGTTGTATTAATGTAGGAGGCCAGGTGCTGAATCACTTACCTGAGTGGCTTTGTCATGCAGTGAGACAAGGAGGTCTCTCACACTCTGGATAATCACTTAATATAATCATTTCTGTAGGTGTCATTAAGGGAGAAAAAAAAGGGGGGGCATGAAAATTGGTGACTTTGCTACAAAAGAAACTTGTTACTGCTAATATATACACAAATCTAATTATTAAGAATATGTTTAATTAAAATTTAATACAAATGGTGATGTATAAAAATAATCCCAGAAAACAAAATCAAACATTTTTTCCTGAAAATTCATCTATTTGCTAATCAGAAACACCAACACAAAAATGTACTAAATTTTCATGATTATTTTCATGGCTATATTAGAAAGATTGATAAATTGATATCTTAGGGCTTATGAAACTACTTCTGGTGCTAAATAGATTTATCATAAGTAAATTACCATTGTAAGTTCTGTATTCTTTTTGTGCCTCAATTTGTTCTTTTTTTTTTTTTCTAATGGGTATAATCAAATGAAAATCAACTCTGCTGGTTATCAGACTGTGATGTTTCTAACAGGATATAAGCAAAGATCTTAAATTGGACAGGGCCAGAGCCAACTGAAAACAATGTCTCTAATAGGATATAACCAAAATGACAAACAAATCCTCCGTCTGAGTGACTGCTGTTTTCTCACCAATGACATTCCTGGCATCATGTCATTCCTTCTTTCTCCTGAGCAACAATTACAAAACTGGCCCTGCTTCTTGATATTATTTAATTCCGAGTTGTTTTCCACTTCCCTAGTCTCTCCTTAGAAGTATTGAGCACATGTTCCCACCAGTAAAACCCAGTTCCTCCTACTGGAATACAAACTGTTCCTCTGAAATGTGGTGTTCTCCCTTGCTACAGCAAATTAATTCTCTTCCTCCTACCCTTCTCACCCTTCTCTCTCTCTCTCTCTCTCTCTCTCTCTCTCTCTCTCTCTCTCTCCCTCCCCCTCCTCTCTCTCTCTCTCTCCCTCTTTTTCTCTTTCTACCTCTCTCTCCCACCTCTCCCTTCTCCTTCCCTTCATCTCTTCCTTCCTTCCCTGTTTTCTTCCTTTTTTGTTTTCACCACTATGAACATATTCCTGGTTGTCATTGGTTAGTGGGCTTTAAAAGAAACTGTCCTAGCTATTTCATTTATATTGGCAGAGATAAACAGAATAAAAATAAATAAAAATTTAGCTTTCAGCATGCCTTGAAAGGTGATGTAGAGTAATATTTTACTTTCCTATTCTGACTAGGTTAGTTAAAAGAGAGAATGATCAGCAAACACTGATTAGTTCTTATTATACTTGTGCTTTGAAATTACTTTTTCCCATCAGATACCATACTTACTTATTTCCTTCTAATATATCCACTTCATTTCTTTTCCCACCCTACTCCTTTTGCTCTATGTGTAGACTCAAAGGGGAATGCAATATCTTTTAAAGCCAAATTATTTGTGTACATTAAATAACCAAGAGGACATTAACCTGCTTTAATTATAGTAACAAATCATCTACATCATATAAATTTAAACTAAAAAATTAGGCGATCTTCTATAACATAATAAGACTGATTTTCAGTTTGCCCCAGCTACTTAAACCTGCAGACACATAGCAAAATAGAGTTGTAAAGTGATCTTTATAGAATATTTAAAATAGACATTTCCTTGTATGGTCAAAGTAAATGCAAAAGTAAGAACTGTATATTAGAATTTGATGTTATTACTAATTTAAATTTATTTGTTGTATATATAATCTTCTCTCTTTCTTTGTCTCTCTTTGTCTCTCTGTCTCTCTTTCTCTCCTTTCCCCTCTCTCAGATGCTGTTCGTCCCTCCAACTGTACCTCTGGCACTCTGATAAACAAGTCGCTTTACCTCCTTCTCTTATGTGATGAACACTCCCCCGTTTGCTTGTCTGCAGTGCGCCCTGACTCTCCTTAGGATATAGCTTCACTTCAAGTCTCCCTGCCCTGTGCACAGACTCACTTAAAGGATTTCCACTGGGGGCTTTGATTCTTTCAGACTTTCTATATAACAGGATTTAAATGTGGCTTCCAACTGCCACTTTGTAGATTGCACTTTTGTGGTTTTTCGTTTACAATATAGAAGCAGAGTTGGGATATGAATCCAAGTCTGCCTCAGTCTAGAGTTCAATTTTTTTTTAACCACAATATGATATATTGCCTCTTTGGCAGGCGTGTGGGCGTGTGGGCATGTGACCTGAGCATTTGCACAGGCCCTAGTGCTCTGAGAGTCCAGCACTTGCTTTAATGTTCTGCTAAAACTATTTTAAAATTCTTAATCATTTTTGAACAATGAACTTATATATTTTCACTTAGCACTTTGCCCCACAATTTAAGTACTTAGTCTTACCTTTAGGTGATGCTATAACAATACCAAACTGATTATGGTGCTTAACGCTATTCATATGGCACGTTTCTCTTCTTTCTCATATATATTGTCTCATTCTAGAATGCCTTTTAAAGTCTACATTACTTGTTCTCACTGCTCCTCTGGAATGTATGGATACTTTTCCTATCTGATCATATGTCTATTATATGAAAAAAATTATTTCTATGTTCTTAGCTTCTCTCAACTATAATTCCCTGTAAGAGAAAGTTCATATTATATTTATTTTTTTACTCTGAGTGCCTGACACATTGACTAACATAAATAAGCACTAAATTCATTTTATAAAATCTGATGTGAACTATTTCACTGGTGTGGATCAGAGTTTTGGCTATTCCTGAGTTCTGGTTTGCAATTTGACTTAGAGACTCTAAATTTATCTCAATTGATACAACAGCCAGTCTTTAAAGACTATTTTTCCATAGGATTTAGAGCTTTCATAAAAATGATTATACAGTTATCTTGGTCTTACCTTGCTGTGTCAAAATGCCTTGCTGCTTAATGAATTTCTGTTGTTTGCAAAGTGTTCAAAGCTGTTGGAATGGATCATTGTAAATTTCTTCATATCTAAATATATTTTGAGCATAACTAAGCAGTCCCCATTTTTTTCCATGTCCATTGTTATTGGATTTTATTGGTAATTTTAGTTATCTATTCTGAAGTTGTAACAATGTAGATGTTATCGTATTAAATAATAAGTATGAACATTTTTCTACTACTTTTTGCATTCAAAAATATTTGCTAATGTTTTAGTCCGCAGTAAAGAAATATTTCAACTTTCAATACTGATTACATAGTCACATAAATTTATCTCAAGCTTTAAAAGTTTTAATGGTTTTATAAGACTGAATGAATTAAGTACAAAAGCACTGGTTTAGCATTTAATTCCCTTCTCTTATCTGAAACACTCATTTAGCTTTAGCTCTTTCCTAACAGTGTTTACTCATCATATTCTGCTCTGTGATTTGTGTAGATGTATAGATGTACAGATACAATGACTATTATATAAAATTCTGGTAAGTTGTATTGCCTTGGAAAGAGTTGAAAGGACAAGATTCTATAATTATTAGGCAATTCTTCATAGAAAAAATGACCTTTGAAGATTGAGGAATTAATGATATTTAGAAGTCAAAAATGTGTGAATTACAGGCAAGTAAAAAGATTGCTAGTAAGGAGAACAATACAAAGAAGTAGGAATATGTGAGGCTTGTTTTAGAAATATCAATGGTCTATCTTGACTGGAGACAGCTTGTATTGTTGAGACCATATCAAGGTTATCAGATTGCCTAGTATCATTAAGTCCTATAATTGTTCCCTTGCCATTGCCAGAGAGCTTGCTCCCAGATGCATGGAGAAAGTGGTCAGCATACTTTTAACTGAAAAGAGGATTGACTTGGGATTGTCAGCTTGCAGAACTGTGCCTCTCTTGTCAGGGATTGGATGGGATCCTTTCCTCTTTGCCGAAGTTTTCTCCTGTGGTGTTTGCATCTACCTTAGATGCATTTTGTTTGAGATTATATAATTGTTCCCATCTTGAGAATGTTATTTATTCACCTACCAAGCAACAGTTACTTCCTTGATAATGGCTTTTTGAATATTTTTAAATAGGAAAAAGAAAATCATATCAAAGGTAAAAAAAAACAAAAACACTTTATGGCCAGTGAAATTGTTTAGTATTGCAGCAGAAAATACTTTTTTCACAATACTTTGTAAAGAAACTAATTAATGAAAAAAGGAGGTGGTGATTAGGATTGAGAATATTGTTTTCTTTACCTAGCACACAGCTGAATAGGCGATCTGGCCTTTAACTTTTAAACATAGACCTGTTTAACCACTTACTCATGACCTCATTATATTTGTCTTTCTCAAAGACATGTGTCATAAAAAATAGGTTCTTTGATGTGGAGTGATGGAGTCCATATTTTAGTTTAGTTTGTGTCTGGAAATTTGACAAAAATGTTAGAGAAAAAATTACTTTCTTCCTTACTCCCTTCCCTCCTTTCTGTAAGCATTTAGTATTTATTATGTGTCAGGCAGGATGCTAGAGTGAGCTCTGGAGAAACAGACTTAAAAGAAACACAATTTTGCTCACATTATAGTGATTTATAAATAAATTATCATTATATAATATTGTAATTGCAATGGAAGAGTCATCTTCTATAACAAGGTAAATTTTCATTTTTGATATAGATTTTCATTTTCAAATGCTGCATAACAAATTATCCCTGAAGATTAACATCTTAAAACAGCTAACATTTATTATCTAACATAGTTTCAAGGAATCCTGTAACAGTTCAGTTGGGCAGTTTTAACTCAGGATTGTTGACAAGTTTACAGTCAGTTTATAGGTTAGGGCTGCAATCATCTCAAGGCTTTGCTGGGGCTAGAGAATCTTCTAAGCTCACTGTGTATTTCTTGGCAGACTTCAGTTTCTTACTAGCTGTTGGCTATGTGCTTCAGGAACCTGCCTCATGAGCAGCCTCCTAGGGCTTTTCTAAACAGCAGCTTCCTATTCTCAAAGAGAGGAAAGACAGAGATGAAAAGAAACCAAGAGAGAAGTCACAGTATGTTTTATAACCTACCTAATATCAGGAAATACAGACCATCAATTCTCCCATATGTTACTGGTTACACAGGAACAACTTCTGTATAATATGGGATAGGAATGCACAAAGGTTTGAATACCAGAGGCAGGTGGGGATCATTTGGCACCATTTTGGAATCTAGTTTCCACAGTCTGCCCTTGGTTCTCAGTGATTCATGTTCCTCTCATATGCAGTATAAACTTCCTCCCTTCCAAGCCCAGAAATTTGTCATGAAGTGACAGCTCAAACAATGTACAGGCGAGGCTCCTTAGGTGTAGCTCATTAAGCATGACTGCTAAAATATGATTCCTCTCAACCATGAAACTAACAAAAGTTATCTTCCCCAGACACAGCTAAAATACAATGACAGGGCAGGAATAAAATAATTACTATAGACATTACTGTTAAAACATTTCGGCAAATGTTGGAAGTTTCTTTATTAGGTTTTAAATACACCCTTCATCTTTTTAGAAGATATTTCATCTAACTGAATAGTGCTCTCAGCCACTGCTTTAGAACTTTATGAGACCTTAAGAAAAGATTTTATAGTCACATGACTTGCCATATGAATAAAACTTTTCAGTGGTATGAAGCATAGGAAATTCACTTTTAGCTCATAGTTTTGTATGTAGGCAAGTCTGACATATGCTATATTGGTATCCTAGAAAGCGACATTGTTTTCATGTTTTTTTTTATATAAATGAATATTGCTGTTGGAAAATATCTATATTTGTATGCCAAATATTAAAGCCTTATATTGTTGTAAATAAAAAAGACACAAATAAACAAAACATTTGTTTAATTTGTAACATTTGTAAAATTTTTCAGAACTTTGCATTATATTTTGCAGTGTTGCAGCTGTCAATCAAATGCAAAAGGGTTAATAGCATAAGGATATACTTTTTGAATATTAAAAGCATATATTGGTTGTAAGGTCTCGATGAAAATTTAGATGCTGGGCTCAGAGAACTTCCCTTTCTATATGGACTGTGGTGGGCTTATGAAAATGGAACATGGATATACAAAAAAAAGGTCAGTAGGTAAAATGGATGGCTCTAAAGAATATACTTTCCCAACTGATCAACCATTTAACACTCATTTGCTTTCTCCTTGTTTACATCTTTTGACTTTAGCCACATACTTAGTCACAATTTGTCTCTCTCTCTCAGATTTTGTCATTTCTCATTATCTCACTCATTATTCCACTGTCACTAGACATTCAAAACCACTCTGACTTCTTAAAAGCAATGCTAGTATCTTCTTCGTGTCATTACATCATTTCGAGCTGCATATCATCCCTGATTTTGGTTTTAGTCTCCTATGTCAGGAGACTATTCACCAACATTACTTCACAGATCAGATAAAATAAAGCAATATTCACTCCTATTCACCAACATTACTTCACAGATCAGATAAAATAAAGCAGGGCAATCAATGTAGGGCCAACTGCCCATTCTACTCTGAGAATCACATGAGAACTTTATTGCTTGGTGACATTTTCATGCTCTGAAGTATCTGTCATTATTTATGACATTACCTCCTAAGCTCAAAGTCAGCCTGAAGCCTTGTGCTCCCCTGAAGTAGTTCTGTTCCACACAGCTGCTCTCCAAATTTATCTGTCCATGACAAGGCTGCCTTGCTCAAGGCAATGCCATCATTATGGTGTTTCAACTAAATGAAAGCACAGAGGGCCTCGTTGACAGGTTTTTCAAAACAGGTAATTTTACACATACTTTGAGAGCCAACTATATTTTTGTCTTCTTGCCCATTTTCATGAGGAATGAGGAAGCCATCAATCAAATTTCTACCCCATTGCCTAGACATACTATGTATGGACCACAGTTACTTAAGGAATAATGATCTGACTAGAATTTTGATAAAACTGTATTGGAAAAATAGAGAAATCAAATTAGTCTATGGGTTATTTCAATATGAGACTTAGAATCTAAAACAAGGTCTGTTCAGATTGTCTTTGTATTAACACCAGACTTCAAACTTAGGTTGTCAGGAATAATAACAGGGTTTTAGTAAAATATCTAATTCTGTCCTTTATGCAGGTAATATGATGGTTACCAGGTGCTCTTGGCTCTATATGCAAAAGTAAGAACCTAATTGGCAATTGGTAAGTCATTTTTCTGTATTGAGTTAAATATAGACAAAAAATATTAATATGTTATATGTCATTGTAGCTTATTTTGTTCATTGTACAGAACATATATGCCCTCCTTAACTTTACTTTGTATTTCACATCCCATCTTGACAATAAGTCTTAATGATTCCACATTGTTTATTGAATTCCATACATGTAAAAAATCTACTCTCCCCTGCAATATGGCAATCTAGTGTCTCTTCTTCTTTTTATAAGTCTACCAGCTCTATCAGGTTATGGTCCCACCCTCATGACCTCATCAAAACCTAATTATCTCCAAATAGCACTACATTAGGGCTTAGGGGACAATTAAGTCCATAGCAGAAATTATGCCAGATATATCTATAAACTTGTTCCATAATGAAACAATGATTGTTTGGCATGCAATTAAACTGTTCCAAGTTAGTACAAGCATGATTAATCTGTCTTTTCTTAATTATTTCCAGGATCACAATAAACAATGACTACTCAAATGGGAAGTCTATTATAAAATGAACTGAGGATAGTAGAACTTATGTGACATCAAGGGAAGACACGACCTTCTAACAATGCATATTTTGAGTGTCTTGTAAACCTTGAAAATGTGAAAAAAAGTGACAAAATATTTTGATACATGTCCCCCAGTCTATTATACACAAAACATCCAGAACTATCCTTTTACAATTTAAATATTATGACATCTCTGCTCTAAATGCTTCAGAGGCTTATTATCATCTGTAGATTAAAGGTAAAACATCTTGGTATTGGCACAAGAACAGGGACATTGACCAGTGGAACAGAACAGAGAACCCAGATATAAAACCATCCTCATATAGGCAACTAATCTTCGACAACACAGACAAAAACATACACTGGGGAAAAGAATCCTTATTCAATAAATGGTGGTGGCAAAACTGGATAACCACATGTAGAAGACTAAAACAGGACCCACACCTTTCACCTCTCACAAAAATCAACTCACGCTGGGTAACAGACTTGAACCTTAGGTGTGAAACTATTAGAATTCTAGAGGAAAACATTGGAAATACTCTTCTAGACATTGGCCTAGGCAAGGAATTTATGAAGAAGACCCCAAAGGCAATCACAGCAGCAACAAAAATAAATAAATGGAACCTGATCAAATTAAAAAGCTTCTGCACAGCCAAAGAAACTGTCAAGAGAACAAACAGACAACCCACAGAATGGGAGAAAATTTTGCAAGCTACACATCCAATAAAGGGCTGATAACTAGAATGTATTTAGAACTCAGGAAAATCAGCAAGGAAAAATCAAACAACTCTATCAAAAAGTGGGCAAAGGACATGAGCAGAAATTTTTCCAAAGAAGATAGAATAATAGCCAACAAACATATGAAAAAATGTTCAACATCTCTAATCATCAGGGAAATGCA
>VBSM01001265.1:19216031-19323873 GCA_008086735.1 Cheirogaleus medius
AACAATGGTGATATAGCACCTCTTGTATTTTCCTGGATACAGCTGGAACCCATCTACTAAGTGAAGTGTCTCAAGAATGGACAAACAAGCACCACATGTACTCACCAGCAAATTGGTATTAACGGATCAACACCTAAACGGACATATAGGAATAACATTTATCGGGTGTCGGGCAGGTGGGAGGGGGGAGGAGGGGATAGGTATATACAAACAATGAGTGAGATGTGCAACATTTGGGGGTTGGTCATGCTTGAAGCTCTGCCTTGAGGGGGAAGGGGGGCATGGGCAATATACGTAACCATAATATTTGTACCCCCATAATACGCTGAAATAAAAAAATAATAAAAAATAAAATTTCTTCATATTAAAAAGAATCTAAATTTTACAGCATAATTTACAAAGTGCATGTGATCTGGTCCTGTCTCCTTCTTTGTTCTAATTTTTCTTATGAATTCCTTCACTGATGCACTGGAGTCTCTCTGTTCCTCAAAATATTAAGCATATTATAAACCAGGATCCTTGCCCTTTGTACTGCCTCTGCTGAGAAGGCTCTTTACTGGAAAATGCTAATGTTTTGTACCTTTCTTTATATTTTCTACTCAGAATCCACCTCTACAGAGACCTCCCCTATCTGCCCTATTTAAAATGACATGCACCCCTTCCCATTCCGTTTTCTACTTCATTTTTCCCAAGTATTCATTTCTTTTTACCTGCCATATTATCCATTAAATGTCTAAATACTCCACTAGAATATAAGCTTCAAAGGAAATGAATTTATTTCATTTACTTCTGTATTCCCACTGCCTAAAAATGTAACTGGGATGGAGTAAGTACTTGTGTAGATTACATTATGTCATTCTACTCAATTCTTCTCTCAACTCTTCATGTTCAGGTTTTGCCTTATGATTTTGCAGTTTCTCCCTCTAAAGATGGAATATATTTTCTCTCTCTACTGATGTTTACTGTGGCCATGTGGCTACTTTTTGCTAGTGAATTTAGATGGAAGTGACAGTGACACTGTGCCAAGTTAAAGCTTATCAAAGCATCCTATGTCCACAGCACCTACTCCTCCAATTTCACATGCACTTCCACCATTGCTGTTTGAAGGACATGTGCTGGGTAACTTGCTGGACAAACAAGGAATGAGAGATACATAAAGTATATCTAAAGACAACTTGCAACTTGTAGCCAAACCCCAAAGAGCCCAGACAAAATAAGTCAACTCCTAGATGACCATAGATGCATCAGCAAAGATAAAAAAAATATTGTTTTAATTACTAGATTGTGTGGAAGTTTCTGAGTTTGTGAAAATATTGTTGCAACAGTAACTGAATTAAACAGTGATCAGTAAATAGTTTAATGCCAGTAATCAAATTTTCAAAGTGCCTTTAAAGCTTAATAATCACACCTTTGTTTTATAGCATTTTTTACATAGTCAAACTAATTCTATAGATATACAGGTTAAAGAGCACTAAGCAAACATAGCATAAATATCTGGGGGAAAAAACTATTATTGTAAGTATACAAGTTTTTTTAAAGTTCAAAAATTATGAATAAGTTAATCTCTCTAAAGGAGTTAAAAAAGATAATTCCATTACATTTATTGGGGATGAAAGATCTTTCTTGGCAAATGCTCTTAGAACAGTGACGCCCTATGCAAGGGAGGCAGTGCACATACAGTAATGTGCTTAACAGATGGGAGGTGAGAAGGCTCTTGGAAGTGAGGAATCACATCATGTTAATGGCTCTCAAACTATAGTGTGTATCAAAAGGCTTGTTAGGAACACAGATTGTTGAACTGCATCCCTGAATTTCTTATTCTGTAGGTCTACGGTTGAACCTGCTTTTCTAATAAGTTCCCAGTTGATGTCAATGCGGTGCTGCTGGCTTAGGAATTGCACTTGACAACCACGGATGTCTGCAAATGCTCATTGAAATGTAAATATAAAAACCTAACAGTATTTTTACTGGGATTGAGATATAAAATCAATATAGCCCTATATTTTTAAAGTTTATAAATATATTTATATATTTTTTTCTATTTCCCCCTTTTCCCTTAATCATGAACTGGTCTATTTCTGGATCGCTTAGCCAGTAAATTTTTCCAACATGCCAGATTTTGCACTATAAAATTCCTAAAGTAAGTTATCTTACTGACATGGAACTAATGCATAGATGCCTTCAATATAGAAGAATGAAGCAGGAAAGATTTAAGTTAAAATTATGCTGTGAAATATAAATATTAATACAATGCCTAGGCCTGAGCTAAGAAATATTTGATTCACATGAGGACTTCAAACTTAAAGCTATAGTTTGCATACTTCTGTGAGTGTGATGTTCTAACATAAGACTCCTAAATCATTTGATTGTACATACAGAGAGAAAAGAAAGTACTTCTGCTTCCTGCCAAAATGGAGTAATAAGGGCTAATTTTAATCTCCCATCTGAAACAAGCATAAAACAGACTAAATATATAAAGCACTATCTTTTAGGATACTAGCCATCAGGTAATGAAAGAAGGTGATTCCCAAAAGATGGAAACAAATGAGAAAGCCCCAATGATTGCCCCAGCTTACTGACTCGAATAAGTTCCCAGGGCACAGAACATGGACAGAAATCCCAGGTGGAGCAGGTTTACTGAATATAGGAAATCCAAATGAAACTCCAGGAAGACCAAGGTGACTAGACTCCAGACCTCATGGGCATGGAGCCTGTGCCCAGCACAGGGCCCTGTACCTTAGAAAGACCCCATACTTGGCGTAATGTTTTGCTTCATTTATATTAAAGTTCTTAATAATTTTGAAAAAATATAGGTCCTACGTTTTTATTTTGCATCGAGCCTTACACATTATTTATCTGCTCCTGTGTGTGGCATACAGTTTTAGGGATAAGGACACTGCACAGAGATCTACAGAGGAATCCTCTTTTTGCTAAGCTGATTTAAATTTCTCATGCCTGTGAAGAATTTACCTAAGGCTAAGGAAAGGATCAGATGTAACAGTGCCTAGCACTGTTGTCACCAGGAGGCCTTCACTACAAGAAATGTTAAAGACAACCACCCAAGAAGAAAGAAAATAACACAACAAATGCAATTTAAGTATGTATTCTGATAGAAATCAGAATACTCTGTACTAGAATTAAGACTGTCATCGAAATATCACACTCATCTCAGAGCATTACTTTTTAAGACCAAAACAAAGACATTTAATTTATTTAATGGAGTGGAGACAGTCTGGGAGTAGAGTCAAAAGTATAAAAAAACAACACATTGAAAAAACAATGAGAAGTTCAGTCTGAAGACTTTTGCTCACTGGGAGAAAGAGCTTTCAGGGATAGTGAAGGATTGGTTTCTGGAGGTAGTCAAGCAATCACTTTGCAACCATTGAAGTGAAACATTTTATATGGCGAAAGCTGCAGGCAAAAGCTGAGTCTGAGAATCTTTATGATCCTCTTGTAACCTTTGCTTTCATAATGTTGTCAAGGTAAAATTGTTTTATGAAGTGGCATTTTGTTACATTTAAGGCAGTCATCTAACTCTCTCATTTGAGAGCTAGGTCATACTGTTCACATTTGAGGAAATGGTTAATAATTGAATTCCAGCCAAACCATAAAATCAAGCCTATGTACTGGATTCTAGAAATGTGAAATGAGCTATCAAGGTCCTGATTTTCATGCTTGAAAAGAAAAGCAAACCTATATAGTGATGTGATTGCAGACAGAATAAAAGCCGAAAAGTATTCAAAATTGGAAGACCATTTACATGGATGCTGAGATAGTTCTTTCTGCAATAGAAGGTCACATGGCAAAGTGGCATTTTCTTAGATAATTTATCACAGCTCAAGGAATATTCATTAGTCCTTGTTTGGAAGTGGCAATATTCATGGCTAGGGATTGCCCCAAACACACATACACACACACACTTTCATTATACCTTGGTGTGTGAAAAGTTAAAATAGCAAGAGAGGAATCCTTGATGAACAAAAAGAGCATACTCAGTCTTCATGTGATATCTGCATCTCCTCAGGACTCTGCAGAGGGTCCCCACGAGCAAGAAGGCCCTCCCTAGTTGTGGATCCTCAACCTTGGACTTCTCAGCCTCCATAACTGTAAGAAATAAATTCCTTTCCTTCACAAATTAAAAAAAAAATTAAAGCAAAGTCAGCAAGTGGTGTGTATCATAAACCTTGATTTCTGACCTAGCTACTTCCTTCTGTTGATACTTTTGTTTTTTAAAACAGATTAATTCTGATAGCAGTTTGGCCTGGTTTAGAAAACATTCATCTTCATTATATGTTCATTTCACTAAACTCACAGACATCAACTATATTTCTATTATGTCCAGAAACTTTTTTTCCAGGTTCCACTGGAAGCTTTCTTGCCCTCGAAAGAAGAAATTAGAACATGAAGACCAATCCCAGAGACATATTAGCACAAATAAGTCAAAAAATTACTTCATCAGTTTTGTCTTGAAGAAAGTCCAATCAGTATCTCTAATAGATATTTATACTGTATTGGAGTGAAATAAATTGAGTACATTTTTATTGTATTCTCTTCTCTAATATATTTATGATAATATTACAATAAAAATGGAAGGTATATTTTGGACCCCACACGAACCTCTTCCACAATAAGTAAGCCAAGTGGCTTACATTACCAGTGGTAATACTTATGAAGATATAAAAATATCTTCACTTGAATAAAATAAACACCATTTTCCTGCTTAGCCTTTGCACTTTTTAACTCAGAAGAAGTATATTTATTTCTCTTCCTTATTACTCCAACAAAAATCTTATTATCATAATACATTTAAAATTTCATACTGGGCTGTAATCCTGGCACTCTGGGAAGCCAAGGTAGGTGGATCATTGGAGCTCAGGAGCTCGAGACCAGCCTGAGCAAGAGCGGAGACCCCGTCTCTACTAAATATAGAAAGAAAGTAGCTGGACAACTAAAAATATATAGAAAAAATTAGCCAGGCATGGTGGCACATGCCTGTAGTCCCAGCTACTTGGGAGGCTGAGGCAGGAGGATCACTTGAGCCCAGGAGTTTGAGGTTGCCGTGAGCTAGGCTGACGCCACGACATCCTAACCTGGGTAACAGAGCGAGACTCTGTCTCAAAAAAAAAAAAAATTCATACTATGTTTTTGCCTTACATATCCTGAGCTAAGCTGAACAATTTCAGAGTAAAATTCTAGATTGGCTCACCTTTTATATAATACGCAATAATGATTTATTTTAGACCTACTATATGCTAGACAATGCTAAACTTAGGGACTCACAAAAGAGCTCACAAGTTAGTGAAAGGGACAGATGTACACAAACATAGTGACATCAGAGAGGCTTTATAATGTAGTAAAAGGTATCTTGGGTGGAAGGAGAGACTATTGTAAGACAAGGCAGTAAATGGGATGTACAAGAAGAACCATCTGTTGGAGCTGAAGCTTGGGTAACAGTGGAGGTGGAAGCAGAGAGATAGGATTCCTGCTGTAGGGTCCAACATATGTGAAGGCGCAGATAGGTGAAAAGAAATGCTTAAATTTACCTTGACAACATTATGAGAGCAAAGGTTACAAACAGATCATAACGATTCTCAGGCTCAGCTTTTGCCTGCAGCTTTCACAGTATAAAATGTCACGCTCCAATAGTTGTAAAGTGATTGCTTGAATATCTCCAGAAGCCAATCCTTCACTATACCTGGAAGCTCTTTTTCCCAGTGAGCAAAAGTCTTCAAACTGAACTTGTCATTGTTTTTTCAGTGAGAAATTCAGTCTGAAGTTCAATGAGTTCTGCAGTATAATGAAAGTTTTTCTTATACATAAAAATTCCTGTGTATAAATTTATATAATAAAAGTAATTTTTACCAGTCAAATTTAATCCATGCATGCTCTAAGTTCTTTTTAAATTGCGTAAGATAATGACAGCCAAGTACATTGAATATTCATTAGAAGGCGCATGAGATAATTCCATGCAAAATATTAATAATATGTAATAAGAACAATTTAATCATAAAGGGTGCACAGGGAAAAGAGAACATAGGTAAAAGGAAGATAGGGAGGACAGTATTATGGGCAAAGGTTCTAACAGATAGAAGCAAATAGCCAAGTACTTCATCATATTACATTGATACTGAACTGAGTAGATTTTGAAAAATCATTAGGATAGTTCCTATCATTTGCTCATCTGCCTGTAAGCTGCCCAATCTTGAGTTTTCCTGGTCACTTTTGTGCAGACATGATGGTGAGGACCTCTGTGATTCACCACTGCTAAGATATCAGAAAGCTTTCATGTCTTCCTGTCTTCTTACCCTTCCTCCCTTAGCATAAATAAAGGTGGTAAGAGAGAGAACAGAATACAAATTTGATTAAAAAAACACATTTCTATAGCATTTTTTTCTTTTTCCTTCTTAAATTACTTTGGAGCCAAATTTTATCAATGAAAGGACAAACTAGGAAATCTTTATTCAAAATTTGAAACTAATGAAGAACCCACCTTAACTTGCAATATTTAAAAATTAAAGGAATAGGTGCAATTGTCTTTAAAACTAATGTTTTGGACTTGTATGTTATATAAACGTGGAACTAAAATCAACATAATCTGCGTTAGCAAATCAAGGCTTGTACTAAAATATGCAATATAAAATAAATAAATATAATATTTAAACAACATATGGCTGACAGGAAAACTACTTATAAACTTAAGAAGCTGGAATTAGAACATTAAAGATAGTCTATGTCAGAGATGTTGTTTGGTAGGTAAAGAAATGATATTTAACAATTATTGGCCGGGCGCGGTGGCTCACGCCTGTAATCCTAGCACTCTGGGAGGCCGAGGCGGGTGGATAGCTCAAGGTCAGGAGTTCGAAACCAGCCTGACCAAGAGCGAGACCCCGTCTCTACTAAAAATAGAAATACATTAATTGGCCAACTAATAATATATAGAAAAAATTAGCCGGGCATGGTGGCGCATGCCTGTAGTCCCAGCTACTCGGGAGGCTGAGGCAGAAGGATTGCTTGAGCCCAGGAGCTTGAGGTTGCTGTGAGCTAGGCTGACGCCACGGCACTCACCCTAGCCTGGGCAACAAAGTAAGACTCTGTCTCAAAAAAAAAAAAAAAAAAACAATTATTGATTAACTATATGACAGGCATTGTTTCAAGCCTAATAATTATAGTATTTCCCTTAAACTTCACACAACTATGAAGTAGGTACTGTAATTATACTCATCCTCAACATGATGAAAATGAGGCACAGATTGATTAAGTAAATTGCCTAAAGTCAAATATTAACCAGAATTATTTTAATCCGGTCACTTTATTTCAGGCATTTTTTATTTAATCATTCAGGAGGCTGAAGTTACTACACAACTTGCCCAAATTCAAAAAATGACTTCAGCCATATATATAGAAACATTTCTATCCATAAATAAATAGGAAAAATAACATTTGTCTTTTTAAAAATTTTAAAGAAACAAAGTATTAAAAAATAAAACCCAGATCTCTAAATTCTATGTTTCTAAGTATATTTTGTGTGTCAAGGGCTTTCAATAATCACTATCAGAAAGAAATTCTAGGCATTTCCATTGCTGAAAGTTCTATTTCATTTTAGTGTTATTAATTTAATAGAAACACAGTCTCTAGTGAAGGCAATCGATACCACATAGCATTAACCTTTCTGAGAGGATGTGAAAGCCACACAAAAATCAACTTAATTCACATAAGGTCACATTCAAGTTCATTTTGTTAAATATATATTTTAAGAGAAAATATTATACCACCTAGCACTTTATAACCCAGAGCTATCCTCATTAACCAATATTTTCTTTGGAGTGTGAATGATATAAAATGTATGAATACCTATGCTTTTCATAATAAACTCTTGTTAATGTATCTTGTCCTTTATTAAATCAAGATAAGGAAAAACAACATGGATCTGTCCTCTGCTAAGTACTTCACAATAATAACTTTTTTTCTCTCTTTTAAAAGGCTGTCAGTTTGGGTCAATAATATTATTTTAAAGACCAACATTTATTTTGTGATATTAGGAGGATTTGAAGTGAAGTCTCTTTGGCTCTGAACCCTTTGCTGTTTCCGTCGTATGAAATGACGCAGATTAGGTTGAGCCTGAAATCATAATAGCATTGTAGATTATATGCTCTATAATGTTAAAGCTAAATATTTTATTCTTTCCATAGCCTTGAAAAAGAGAGATCCATATATGATATGTTAAAATTGTTAACTTGGTTTATGAGATCATTTCTTCCTCTGATTATGTCAAATTATAGGATTTACCATATATATCTGAAACATGCTCACTGGACCTTTTAATTTAAATTATTTCCTTAATTTTATTTTTATTTTATCATCTCTTTTTAGAAATGATCTGTAATATCTTCTATAGACATTTTCTTTCCCCTTTTATTGCAATATAATTGAAACACAATAAAATACAAGGATTTTAGGTATCCAGTTTCATGAGTGTGGCAAACATACAATATAACCAAGAATATAGCTTACTCACCACTGCATCAAAACAACAGTAAAAAAACTTTCCATCATCCCAAAAATCCCCCTCATACCTCTTTTCAGTTCATTCTCACTCTAACAGAGGCAAGCATCATTCTGATTTTTATCACCATAGATTAAATTAGCCTCATTTAGAATTTCATATTTCATATAAATATTATTTTATAACTGGCTTCATTTGTTCACCATAATAGGTTTAAGATTAATCATGCTGTTGTGTACCTAATTCATATTCATATTTGCATATCATTGCATAGAATAAATACATCCCAACTGGTTTATTTATTTATTTATCTATTGTTGAGCATTTTTCTTAAAGAAAAACTTTCAGTTTTTCCCCATTCGGTATTTTACTACCTATGGGTCTGTCATATATGGCTTTTACTGTTTTGAGATAAATTCCTTCTATACTTTTTGAGAGTTTTTATCATGAAGGCATGTTGAATTTTATCAAAGGCTTTTTCAGCATCAGTTGAAATGATTATATGGTTTTTGTCATTCATTCTGTTAATATGATGTATTGATTTATCATATGATTTATCATTTTGTTAATATGCTCACATTGATTTGCATAGGTTCAACCATCCTTGTGTCCATGGGTTGAATCCCAATTGATCATGATAAATAATCTTTAAAATGTGTTGTTGAATTTGAATTACTAATATTTTCCTGAAGATTTTTGCATCTATGTTCATCAGAGATATTGGCCTATAGTTCTCTTTTTTTCTTCTGTCTTTATCTGCTTTTGGTATCAGGGTGATACAGGACAGAATAGCTTTGGGAGTATTCCCTCCTTGATTTTTTTTTTGGAATAGTTTAAGTAGGATTGGTGTTAGTTCTTCTTTGAATGCTTGGTAGAATTCAGCAGTGAAGCTATTGGGTCCTGAGCTTTTCTTTGACGAAGCTTTTTATTATTGCTTTTATCTCATTACTTGTTATTGGTTTATTATGGTTTTGGATTTGTTCCTGATTCAATTTTGGTAGGTTATGTGTATCTAGGAATTTATCCATTCTTTCTAGGTTATCAAATTTATCAGTATATAGTTGTTCATAGTAGTCTCTAATGATCCTTTGGATTTCTGCAGTATCAGTTGTAAATCTCCTTTTTCCACTCTGATTTTATTTATTTGGGTCTTCTCTCCTTTGTTTTTAATTATTCTGGCTAAAGGTGTGTCTATTTTGTTTATCTTTTCATAAAAACATATTTTGTTTCATTGATCTTTTGGGGTTTTTGTTTGTTTCATTTTCCTTTATTTCTGCTCTGATCTTTATGATTTCTTTTTTTCTACTAATTTTGGGTTTGGTTCGCTCTTATTTTTCTAATGCAAATTGCAATTTGAAAAAAAAGGAACATGGAAAATAAACCATAATAAATATTGATGAACATTTAAATTTTTTAGAAGTAAACACAAAGGAAATATGTCTTCTATTTAAATATTAAAAATTTGTTGGGCGGGTAGGAGGGGGGAGGAGGGGATGGGTATATACAAACATAATGAGTAAGATGTGCAACGTATGGGGGATGGTCATGCTTGAGGCTCTGCCTCGAGGGGGGAGGGGGGCATGGGCAATATACATAACCGTAATATTTGTACCCCCATAATATGCTGAAATTAAAAAAAATTAAAAAAATAAAAAAATAAAAATAAAAAAAAATTTGTGCAAGCAAAAATCAGATATTTAAGATCAATGAAAAAATTGATATAAGAAATAAATAATTACAGAGTAAAATTATAAATGTGTAGATATTTTAGGTGAATTATTTAAAATACACTAAAATAAAAATAGATGAATATGCAAAAGATATAACTAGAAAGTTTAGGAGACAACCCAACACAGACATATCAATAATGATTATCTTTAATGTTAAAAAAGTAATACAAATAAAAAATTATATTTCTATCTGATTTTATATATGTGTATATATATATAATTCAACCTTAAATGATTTATCAAGTTAATTATTCATTATTGCTTTTAAAAATTTTGAGGCTGGTGTTAATAGATAAATGGCTGGAAAGAGCATGACTGGGAACAGTAAGATAAGTTAGATGCAAAAATTTCATTGGCTTAGTGTTAGGTCTGAACACAGACATGGAAACCAGTGGATGAATCCACATACTAGGGCTGTCCAGTAAGTATCCAACCATTGTTAATATAACAATAGAATACTTTCTGAATATCCTTGTATATTGCAAAGATTCATTCAATATTACTTTTTATTAAACTGTATAATAAGAATGAAGATGAGAGAAGGTCAAAGATGACTCTCTAGTTTTTGCTGCTGCCACATATTGAAAGAGAAAACACTGAGAAAGAACCAAATTCCATAGTTTGTATTTTTATATTTTTCAAATGTTTCTAAAAATATATGAGATCTGTCTGGAAAGTATCCAACCATGTAATATGAAAAATAGAGACATTTATTGAAGAAGATACAAAATACAAGAAACATTGTACATAGGACAATGATACCTCAATCCCCTTCAAAGGAGGCACGTTGGGACCTCACACAGTTCTCCCAGTGTCTCTTAACCTAACCCATACACGTTCAACATTCTCAGGTGTTCTACTTGTTGCAGGCCTTCCAGGATATGGATCACTTTCAACAGATTCTCAAACATCTTTGATGCATTTGTGCCACACTTTATTTGTGCTTCACTCATTGCTTCTTCCCCAAAGCCTTCTGAAGTATCAGAATGTTTCTGCGGAGGAATGCTCAAGCTTAATACAAAATTTGATGTAGATTCGTTGCTCTACTTGCTCAGTCATTTTGAATGCCACAGAGTACAAGTGGCAACGGTGTCTAGCACACCACTGACTGGTACAGTGAAGTCATCATTGTTCATGCATGCACATTCCAGTCCACTGTCCTTGGCTGCCAGGTTACATCGATGTTGTGCAAATCATTCTTGTTATATTAATAATGGCTGGATAATTTCCAGACAGATCTTATATTCATATATATACACATATATACACATACATATAATGAAAATAAATAATAAATATTAAAGACAAAAATGAAATATTAAAGACAAACTTTCCTGTCACTGATGAGTTAATTTTCTTCTTAATGTCCATATATATGTATTTATAAATATCCATATATATATGGCAAATTTATTTGTCTAAGAATATATTTGGGACATTTTACTCATTCGTTGCCATAGAATTTCATTTTGGCTAACGTATTTTTAAATTATCCATTAAGTCAGCCATTACACCTTGAGCTATAACATTTTAAAATCCATTTTTCCTCTTATAATGAAAATTAAATTGAATCAATTCTCCTAAAATGTCTAGTAATTATAAAGTGTATTAATGATCTTGTTTATAATGAAGGTTATACTTTTATGAATTACATATAATTTTACTCATTATTAGAAGAAAGAACATCAATTGACACTGCACATTAGCATATTAACAATTATAATGAAGTTTAGTTATTTTTATCAAATAAAACTTTAAACTATGAATTCACATTAGTACTAATGTTTATTATACTTCACATCTCTGTTTATCTAGTCGAAATTATACTCCTTTATCTGTAGAATTGTGTTTTCAGATTTGGTGTCACAAGGTGACTGTGTGAAAAGCTTTCCACTGGAAAAGAGTATAGAATTCTAGTATCTGCTCTGGCATTAATTTGATTTGTAATGATAGATAAGTCATTTTGCTTTTAGACCTCAGTTTTCCCAATGGTTCTAGATTGTGTATTCTCAATGAGGAGAATATTGGCAACGAAGAGGTAAAATAGTTTATGAGGGGATAAAATAAATCTTATTTATTTATTTATTTAAAGCACAGAGAAATATATACATATATGTAAATATATATATTTATTTATATACACAGACACATACACACAGTGTTTAACTGCTATACTGTGTCTGTTGTGTTAAAATTCATTAGTGGACAGTTAAAACATAATATGTCAAAAATGACACCTTAGGAGGGAGCTAAATGAAATAACATAAAAGGTTGAGACTTACTGTTCTAATGATACATAAGATCTCTTCTATCTATTGTTCATTTTGTTTGAGTCTTTGAAACGGTGTCCATAAAGAGTTTTCATAGCTGCATAAAAGGCTTGTTTAATTATTTATCACCATTTTGGGGGCCAGCTTTCCATATAGGAAAATATAGGAAACTATTTTTGTGATAGCTTATTTTCTTTTTCTCTTTATTGAATAATGTAAACTTTATCTTTTGTATTTAAGGAATATGCATATGAACACATGGGCATATTTTTGTAATTGTTTATAGCCTACATCCCTATCAAATACATTAACAAATATACCACAAAAAAACAATACTACCAGAACCCCTCCACAAGAGTTATATTTAAAGTGGTTAAAGTATACGTTTTCACCCCTCCTTTGGAAATCTTGATTATTTTAATCTCCTCCAAGCAATCTTTTTTAAATTTCAGAATATGATAGGAGTACAAACATTTTGGTTACATATAATGCTTTTGTCTTACCCATGACAGGGCTAAAAGTGTGTCCTTCCCCCATACAATGTGCTCTGCATCCATTAGTTGTGAGTTTACCCACCCCACCACTCCCCTCCCAGCTGACAGGCACCAAATAATACTACCATGTGTACACGTTAGTGTTGATCAGTTAGAACTAATTTAATGGTGAGTACATGTGGTTCTTGTTTTTCCATTCTTGTGATACCTCACTTCAAAGGATGAGCTCAAGCTCCATCCAGGATAATATAAGAGGTTAGAGTTCACCATTGTTTTTGTAGTTAAGTAGTATTCCATGGTACACATATACCACATTTTATTAATTCACTTATATATTGATGGAAACTTGGGTTGTTTCTACATCTTTGTAATTATGAATTGTGCTGCCATAAACATTCAGGTGCAGATGTCTTTATTATAGAATATCTTTTTTTCCTTTGAGTAGATGCCTAGTAGTGGGAATGTTGGATCAAATGACATTTTTATTTTTAGCTCTTTGAGGTATCTCCAAATTATTTTCCACAGGGGTTGTACTAATTTCCAGTCCCACCAGCAATGTATGAGTGTTCCAATCTCTCCACATCCATGCCAGAATTTGTTGTTTGGGGACTTTTTGATATAAGCCATTCTCACTGGAGTTAGGTGATATCATATTTCACAGATCTAGAAAAAATTATTCTATGCTTCATATGGAACCAGAGAAGACTTTGTATAGCCAAAACAGTCTTAAGCAAAAAAGAACAAATCGGGAGGCATCAGTCTACCAGATTTCAAGCTTTACTACAAAACAATAGTAACCAAAACAGCATGGTACTAAGCAGAGATACAGACATTTGGAACATGACTGAGAATCCAGATATAAAACCATCCTCATATTGTCAACTAATCTTTGACAAAGCATACAAAACTATTCATTGGGGAAAAAAATCTCTATTCAATAAATGGTGCTGGGAAATTGGATAACCACTTGCAGAAGATTGAAACTACATACCCATCTCTCACCTCTCATAAAAATCAACTCACAATGGATAACAGACTTAAACCTAAGACATGAAACCTTAAGAATTCTAGAAGAAAGTGTTGGGAAAACTCTTATATACATCAGCCTAGGCAAAGAAGTTATGATGAAGACCCCCAAAGCAATCACAGCAGCAAAATAAATAAATAAATAAATGGGACCAGGTCAAGTTAAAAAGCTTCTGTACAGCCAAGAAAACTATCATTAGAGCAAACAGACAACCTACAGAATGGGAGAAAATATTTGCATTCTATACATCCAATAAGGGGCTGATAACAAGAATCTGTATTGAACTTAAGAAAATTAACAAGAAAAATCAAACAACCCCATCAATAAATGGGCAATGGATGTGATAACTTATTTTCTAGAGACTCTTGTCATGATTATCTTCTACTTGAAGGAATACAAACTTTACAATTCCATATTCAGTGTCATGTCTCTTTAATTTAGGTTTTAAGTCTGCCTACATCTAAATACAACCAAGAGCAGTTGATGACATACTAAAGGGCATGAAATCAAAACTGAATCAGAAGCAAATTGTCATGGGGGATTGAAGGGAAGGTGGTGAACAATAACAACCATAACAAATGGAACATTGGTAAGAGCATTTACTCTTATAATTTGGCTCTTGTATGGGTCATAGGGTTACTGGGATCTTGGACTGTATCCTGATGTAGTTATTCTTTCCCAAAAGATATACAAGGGTAATTGCAAGCTGTAAAAGAGGAGCCGTATCCTATCTGAATCTGCTAAAGTGGTTCTTAAGCAAATCCCAGCATTGTAATACAGTAAGACTGTAAGTAGGTAGTGGAGAAAGCTCAGTTATTCTTTTTCCTAGTCTAGACTAGTGACCTCCAAAGTGGGACTTGAAAAGAAACTGTTACACCTTCTACTTATAAGCTTTTTAATAAAAAATAAAGACTAAATTTTAGCTTGGTGCCTATGGCATTATGAAAATATTATTATGGAAAACCCCAGATGTCAGTTCTCTTCCTTGCCTTTTCATTTTGTTCTAATATTCTATGGTTTGAAGATGTGGAATAAATAGTCTTTTTCCACCCTTTTGCACTGTCAGTGAGAGAGGAAGATTTTGTGTTTATAACTACTATTTCATGGAAAGTATGAATGTTGGTAATTTTAAGGTGAAGTTGTCATTAAAAACACAGTTGGAAAACTGTTCCAATAAATGAGTCAGCCTTGCCTTGTATGTATTTAATACAATTATTCTGTTAGGGAACAAGATTGTGCTTACTAATTTCATCCTATTGTCAGAGAAGAGAATTTTTATCTGACAGATGTTGGATGGCATATGTGATACAAATTTAAACTGTCCGTGTAATTCTTAGGAAGATGCTTTCTCCCAGGAGCCATGGATTATGGTTGATTGTTGAAACTACCATCTGCTCTAAGTCTTAACCCTGAATCCAAGTGATGGATAATACTGTGTAGACAGGGGTATTTTGGCACATGAAAATCATGCCTGGCGTTTCTATAGTGGGAACTAATGATCTTATTTCTTTCATTATTTGAGTTTGTCCTGAATCAAAAAGAATTTGAATAAATATTTTTAAGTTATCACATGACAGTATGGTGCAGTGGTTTCTTTCTTAAAAATAATATGTATTAAGTGCAAAATAATATTAATTTATTATAAAAAGCCATAATAATAAAAGTATTTTTGTTAGAATTCTATAGCTCTCTTCATTGAAGTAAGGATGATTAATGGATATCCTTCCAGATTTTTCTCCCTGTGTACACACCCACACAACATGCCACATGGTCTCATATTACAAATTGTTCTGTAAAATATTTTTATCCAGTTATTTGTTATACAAAACACTTCTGTATTTGTACTTATAAATTCACAGTATTTGCTTTAATTGATGCTTAATATTTTTAAAAAATCAAATTTTGTTCTCTCTGTGACCTAGGGTGAGAGGGAGGCCTAGGAAATTGCACGTGGCCTCCCATCCTCACTTTAACTGGAGAAACCCTACTTTTAGATGCTTTATTTACTAGAGTGTCACACAAGTTCTCATAAAGAAAGGATGATTTTTAAAAAAAGTTTGTAAACCAGGAACTACTGAAATAGTATTATTGATAGAAGTATTGATATTTTGAAATATTATGATTTTGCACATTTCATATCTCTGTGTTTGAATATATGTCTTTTTGTTTCAATTTTTACAAGTCTCTAATGTATTTCTCTATGAAAGAAGGTTAAATCATCTTTATGCCTCCTTTATCTTTTTCCTATGTTATATACTAGTTTACTCCTTCACTTCCTTTGTCTCTGCTAATATCACCTTCCAATAGTGTCTATTTTGACCCATCACACTTAAAAAGGTAACTCCCCCTCGTGTTTCAGAAGCCCTTACTAATTTTTTTACTCTCTTATGGTAGTTATAACCATTTAATTAATATATATATACTATCTTATGTATTATTATTATACTATTATATATCCTCATATATATTATATGTTATATGTTATATATATTATATATGCTATATATTATATATCCTCATTATAATGCAACTCTACAAGGACAAGATTTTTTGTGTATATTCTATTCTATTTATATCTATATCTATATAAGCAACACCAATAAGAAACTGTATGTTTAACTTTTCCCCAGCTATTAACTCTTCTTGTCTTCTGATGGCTGACATTTTGAGAATTGTCAAACATATGTTCTATCTTCTCTCTAGGCCTGTTTTAGGGATCCACCTTTATTCAGGCTGAGCCCATTTTCCACCTGTCTATGGGATAAGCCCCTTCCTGTATGATGCTTTTCACCTGCAGTGGAAGGCTGCAGTTTTGTCATGTGTTCTGTATGTCAATGAGAGTATGATTCCAATTCAATAGATATACTGGAAAAGAAACATTTCATAACCAAGTCCAAGCTGGATTCTCTAGATCAATTTAGTAACAAAGAACTTGATTTCTATCTCACTTTTCTGTGTGTTTTTAAATTGGCATCCCTCATAACCCCAGTAGAATTCTTTCTAGGAAAAATAAAATTTTCATATGTATAGTAAAGTGGTCATATATACTTTTCATGTTGCATACACCTAAACAGTTGCAAGGTCTATTATATTAATGATTTCCATAATGAACCAGTTTCAGTAGATAGGCAAGTTGATACCCAAATTTAAGAGAAGGAAATTGAGAAATAGTGACGATTTTTGACAAAATTTGCATCACTGCTAAATTTTATAGCAAATACTAGAACATAGGTCTTTTAATAAAAATCTAGAATCCAGGATAATTGCAAACCATTAAAATGCATTTAGTTATCTGAACTAAGGACAATGTTGGCATTAGTAGGGAATGTGAACATTTACAGTCAATTCCACAGATGTTGGTTGTCAAGACTTTTGACACTTTTCCCATCACCCAGCTCTCTTGCTGCTGGCAATCCCAAGGCTCTGTGTCTCTACATACCAAATCCACTCATGCAAATATCCCACTTAAGGAAGGAAACTTCTGACCATTAGTAAGAAATATGAAGAAGATGAGGTAGAAAAGTATGAGCTATTTGCCTCTTCTGCTGTCTGAGCAGCAAGAAAATGTTCTCTGTATTAATGAGGTTTAAATTCTGTTTTGTTTTTCTTGGCTCCTTGTTAATATTAGTTGTCATCTTTGCCATATGAGAAACTGGGAATTGCTTGATGAAACACCTATCTATTCTGCTTAAAGGGCTTCCATGATTAGTTGTCTGGCTGTGTTATCTTTTCTGCATGGTCTACTGCCCAAATCAATATTCAGAAAGGTCAGGATAGTGGCTGTTTCTATGTCAGGAAATACTGAAAGCTGATATAATACTGGAAATGTAGTTCATCATATATCTCTGGTATTAAAAGCCTCAATGATGTTCTTGAATTTAGTTAAGATAATTGGTACCAATTATACAAACAAACAAAACATACATTAATTATTAGTCTGAATTTGGCCCAAACTGCACTGTAATATCACATTTACAGTGATTAATTAGTCTAATAGAGCAACATTTTGAAAAGAATAGCAATTTTTCACTTTGCTTAGGAACTTTTGTCTTCATGGCTCGATGATTATAAAAGTGTAGTTGTCAAGACAACTGTGCAGAACATCTGCTATGTTGTGCAGTTTCAAAAGTGTGAGCCCAAAGGAAAAATCCAAGTGTGTTACATCTACACTGTCAATAGAAGTGACTGCTTATCACAGCATTATGGTTGTCATTGTGAAATAATAGTTGCAGCTGTATGAACATACCATGCAAATAATATATTCTTATCTTTGTGCCTATTTAACTGCTATGCTTTCTCCTGGAAATATTCTATACTACCGTACCTCCAACACTCTCTTTTCTTTATCAAAAGCCTATTAAGAAAGCAAGCTTAAATAATATCTCTTCGATTTTTTAACGAAAAAAATAGTAAACTAAGTCTCAGAGAAAAAAAATCTCCTCAATACTGCTTATTATGCCTTCTCTGTATTTGAATACAATTTTCTAACATTGCTACTACAATTCCTATCATGTTGCTTTGTACAAAAATTAATAGATATTTGTCTTTTCCAGGAGGCTAAATGTTCGTTGAGATCTCTTTACTTTTGATGTACAGCTCAATGTTGGAACTGATCAGGTGTCTGACAATTTGACACAAAATGGCAATGTTACTCTTATGAACTCTCCAAACATTGTATTCAATCACATGGATATAGAATCACGCTCACGAATATTATTTCAAATGTGTGAAAGATTGATATAGCCAATAGTTATGCCACTCTGTCTGATGATTTTGCCCATAGGTGCTGTTTAATTTGTACAGAAATTTTACAATTCCCCAAAGTAGATGAAACTGAGGAAAAGAAGGTATTGGTTAGTTAAATCAATGAGAAAGTTGGATTACAAGTGGGGTAGTTCTTAAGAGAGTGATTTTCAAAGTTGGACCAACATAGTACATCACATTATTAAATTATTAATGAGCAAAAAGATATGTTCATATTTTTGACTGTTCTTATTTGGTGCTATGTACAATTTAGGACTGTATTATAATGACATATGAAACATTAAGGCAATCATAATACATACAGTTTTGAAATTGTGCTTAAAGGACCATATGATCAGATTAGAGCCTGGGCAGAGGTACACAAACATTAAAGACAATATTAAATTCACTATCCTTGTAACATTTGATGGGACTGATGATGAAATGGGTCAAATATTTCAAGATGTTTTTAGTCATTTGCAGTTATAGTTTCCCTTTTTAGTATTTCATTTCTTTTTAGCTAGGTATCTAAAACTTTTAAAAAAAATGATGTTATATAAAACTATCACTCTAAGTGGTATGGCAATAATTTTTGTGAAATCAAATATTTCTTGAATTTTTAAGAACAATTTTTAAAATATCAATGCTTAATATATATTGTTAACATTTGTTTCCAAATGTAAAGAAAAATCATTTTTGTTTTTTATAAGATAAGATCTTAAGCTAGAAACATAATTATTTGAGAAATCATAATTTTCTCTCTGAGATCTTAGATTCCTAATTTTTGACAATTTTTACTACTTATATTTTAAATAGAATAATAAATAAATTAGATTTCAATAGAATAACTCAAAGATTCATATTTGTGGTTTTTATTTTTGTTTGTTTTTAATTTTTAATCGAGAGAAACTGTATTCATTTACTGTGTACCACATGATGTTTTGAAATATGTATAAACTGTGAAAAGGCTCATTTTATCTAATTAACATATGCATTATCTTACATACTTGTCAATTTTTTGGTGAGAATACAAAATCTAGTATCTTAGTGATTTCAAAATGCACTGTTATTTAGTATAGTCAACATGTTCTACAATAGGTCTTTTGAACTTATTCCTCCTATCCAATCAAATTTTATGCCCTTTGACCAACATTTCCCCAACTCCCCACTCCCCTCCAGCCCTAATAACCATTATTCTACTCTTTACTTATTTTAGTTCAATTTTTTTTATATTCCACATATAAGTGAGATCATGTAGTATTTGTCTTTCTATGCCTTGCTTATTTCACTTAACATAATATCCTCCAGGTTTCATTCATGTTGTTGCCAAGAGCAGGGTTTTATTTTTTTCTTAAAGGATGAATAGTATTCCATTGTGTCTATATAGTTCATTTTCTTTATCCATTCATCCATTGATGAACACCTAGATTGATTCCATATCTTGGCTATTGTGAATAATACTGCAATGAACACGGAAATGCAGATTTCTCTTTGACACACTGAATTTTAGTAGTTTGGTTAATTTTCACACACTAACATATAGATAATGCAGCCCCTTTAAATTATCTCAATGATTATTATATTTCTTGCTGTTCTTCTGCATGCTGCTGATCAATGTATACTACCAATGCATAGTACCTCAAGGCAATAAATCTGGCATTTTTGTATCTATCAAAACTGAGTAGGTGCTTATTTTACTATGTATCTATCAGTAGATAAAAGCTATCATTTTAGCATGAAATTTTAGACATTAAATGAGCATTGCTTTTTTTACAAACCTAGTGTTGCAATTACATTTTCTCTGCATTGATCTGTTCATGTATGTGTTTTATTTACCACATGTAACATGAATATTTAAGAATGTTACCATTGATAAATGAGTTTTCCCCATCAGAAAACAACTCGTGTGTCTGAAATTGATTTTTTCCAAAAATAAGTATTGCCTTTAACATATTGTTTATCATTCACAAACAAGTAAAATAAGAAGGCAGATGTGGTGGTGATGAGACCCTATTATGCCTTGGTCTAATTTTTATGAGAAGAATATTGCCCATTTGAAGGCCACTGATGTTCAATATTGTCACACAATTTAGAATGGAGGTGGTGTGAGCTTAGAACACAAATAAAAATGACCAGTATAGTTAGCCTATATATTGAGAGCTTCCGAAGGTAAAATTACCTGAAGTTCATAACATGTATGCATTTCTGTGAAGCTGATGATGTGTATTTCCTGATATCCTCTTTAAGAACTGTCAAAAAATTGTTCCACTTTTTATCAGCAGCAGGACATCAGGACATTAGCTTAAGTGTCATTCATTTCAACAACTACTGAGTAGTTAACTGGTCCTTGGTCATCTCATTGTCAGTTTGAATGTTAAGAAGTCAGTCTCTGCCACTTATTGGCTGATTGTAATGATACAGTGTAAA
The DNA here is from genome assembly GCA_008086735.1 of Cheirogaleus medius. Classification (NCBI taxonomy): domain Eukaryota; kingdom Metazoa; phylum Chordata; class Mammalia; order Primates; family Cheirogaleidae; genus Cheirogaleus; species Cheirogaleus medius. The sequence continues at coordinate 19,237,226 of VBSM01001265.1, forward strand.
GAGACTGAAGAGAGAAATTGTAGGAAAATTATTGTCTCACAGCTGTAGAAACAGATTCAAGAACTGGGTCATACTAGCAATTCTAGTAAATCGTACATAGATGGTCTTTTCTTTATAATTACTATATTTACTCATTTAAACTCAGAAAAGGAAAGGAAATTACACATCATATCTTATCTTCCAAATTTATATTCACTGCAGCAATTCTTGTGATATTATTTCTGTTGTGTTTTCTCAACAGTTTGGATGACCCCAGGGACACGGAACTCATCACAGATAGCTACCTCTTTCTTTGAATGTCCCAGTTTGAATAATATTATTTCATGTGCTGAATCAAAAACTCTTGTTTGTGTTTTTATTTTTGTTATTTTAGGCTCAGAAAAATGTGACTGTATATCATATATATTCCCAATAACTTTTTGTCAAATTTTTTGTTTATCATAGCTATTGAGATCATTGGCCTTATACCCAGAATTCTTCAATTTTAATTTTTTTTTGTCATTTGTAACCTGTGATTACATTAACACATACAGAGAAAACATGTGGCGACATTCAACATTGATTTATGATAAAAAAAACTATCACCAGTACAGGAATAAAATAGGACTTCCTCAGTCCTACTTTCCTATTTCTATAGGAAATAGACAGGTAGACAGAGATGGAGATTTATCATAGGAATTAGCTCATTTGATTGTGGAGGCCAAGAAATTCCTCAATACGCTGTCTGCAAGCTGCAGACCCAGGCAAGCTGGTGGGGTACTGCAGTTTGAGTCCCCCAGACTTGGGACTAGTCCTAGGCCCAAGGCCTGAGAACCCAGGTGTGGGGGGCAGCTGAGGCGGCAGGTGTAAGTCTCAGTCCAAGTGCAAAGGCTGGAGAACCAGGAGCACTGCAGTTCGCCAGCAGGAAAAGAGTCTACCCCAACCCAAAAAGGAAGCAAATCTTCTTCCACCTTTTTGTTCTATTTAGGCCATAATGGATGGGATGGTGCTCACCCACATTGATGACGGTGATCTTTACTCAGTCTACCAGTCAGAATGCTAATCTCTTCTAGAAAAACCCTCACAGAAACACCCAGAAATAATGTTTTACCAGATTTCCAGGCAGTGCTTAGCCAATTTAAGTTGACACATAAAATTAACCATCACAAATCCAACCCTTATCAACCTGGCACCCATATGCTTCTCCTTAAACTATACTGAATCTCTAAATAAAGATAATAACAGGGTCATAATTCCACATAATATGATACAACCAAAAACTCACTAATCCCTTCCCCAGAAGACGAGGTAAACTCCTTGAGTGATGTTTACTCTTCTCTTGATACCCTTTAACATAAATAATGTGATGTAAAATTAACAATACTTAAATACTGATGTAAAATCAATACATCTCATGTTAAACGATAAAGGAATGAGAGAGGAAATAAAATAAAGATATTTGCTTAAAAAATAAAACCATAGCTATTAGTGAAAGCCAATGGTTTCCTCTAAGTTCAGAGACAAGTTAGGGATGTCTACTCTAACCACATTTAATGTTGTTGGATTATAGAACTACATGTAAAATCTAAACTATAAACATTCCATAAAAATATTAAAGAATATCTTTATAAATTATAAAATTCCATAAAGAGAAGACAGAAACACTAAGAAAAACATGTTTTAGAACATAAATGATAATTTATTTGGATTTCTGTGAAAGTAAAAACTTTGCTCACTGAGAGCTACTACTCTAAGAAAATAAATAGCCAAGCCACAGAATGGGAGAAAATTTTCACAAATATACATCTAAGAAAAGACTTACCTGTACCAAATAATAAAATGATAAGCAACACAATACAAATGAGAAACAAATTTGAATTGAAACTTCAGAAAGTATGATGTATGAATGGCCAATAAGCATATGACCTCATGCTCAGCATCATTAGTTATCAGGGAAATGCAAACTAAAATTACATTGACTTAGATAGCTAAAATGAAAAATATTGATGATACCAAATTGTGGATATGATGCAAAGCAACAGTGGTAAAATGTGACCCATGGGCCTAATCTACTTGTGACTTGTTTTCTTTATATATAAAGTTTTATTGAAATACAACAATGCCCATTCGTTTATGTATTGCCTGTGGATGCTTTCACACTACAGTGGCCGAATTAAGTAATTGCTACAGATGATGTATGGCACACAGAGACTAGAATACTTACTAGCTAGCCCTTTATAGAAAAGGTTTACTGACTCTAATGTAATATCAGAACTCTCATACATTTTTAATTGGCACAAAAATGATACAAAACACTTCGGAAAGCTATTTTATAATTTCCTAAAGAGCTATATCTACCCTATGATTCAGCAAACTCCCCTCCCCCACCAACTATTTATTCAACAAAGACAAAACTATATATAAACATGAAACTTTGTCCACAAATGTTCATTGATACTTTATTCGTAATAGCCAAAAACTATAAATAGCCCAGGTGTCCATCAAGAGGAGATAGAATAAAGAATTGTGATGTATTCATACAAAGGAGTATCACTCAGCAAAGAAAGGAACAAACTGCTGAAACACATGGCAGTCTCAAAAACCTAATGCTACATGAAAGAAGACAGACAAAAAAGGGTGTGCATATTCATATAAATTCTAGAAAAAGCAAATTAAGATATGGTGATAAAATTTACATCAGCAGTGGTGTAGGGAGGGATTACCTTGCAAAGGGTACAATGTAACTCTCTGGAATAATGGAAATATTCTTTGTTTCTTTAATGATGCCTATTACATAAGCCTTAGCATTTGTGAAACATGAATTGGATTCTTAAAAGCTAATATTCTTACTTCATATTTTGTTCCTAATAACAAAGTCAGTCACATGGCTTTTCCATTCAGATTGGGAATAAAATTTGTTAGTGGGATATGCGAATGCCTAGTTTAAACTCTATTATTACAATATAAGAAGAGAGAATGGATTTAGGGCAGGTTATAGTTTGTGTCACTATAATGATTGTGGAGGGAGTCAAAATGCTGATATGATAGAGGAACACTTAAGAAATTCAAGTTATTGGCCATTAGTTTGGGAGTTAAGCAATGGGTTTATGGGAGTTTGGTAGAATATAAATTTAAAATAAAATAAAATGTAATAATAAATAATTTACAAAAGAGCTAAAAAGACAGTAAATGTTAAACAAAGATTAAGGGGATACACATCACATAAAAATAACTATATCCACAGCATATTGAAATTCTTAAGTTAATCACCAAATTTCTAAATATAAGTTAAAACATTGTAATACATTGTTTGTTATTTTTTAAATTTTTCAACAATTAATGCATAATAATAAGAGACATAAAGAAGCGGGTATAAGCTGATACCTTTCATGAGAATACAGCTCTGTATCCAACAGAGACCCATTGGAATGGGACTGAACCTATGAGCTTATATGAGTTTATAAATCACTCCTACTACTCTTGGGTTGTATTTCTCTTTGATTATTTCTAAACTTTTGGTTCATCTTCATCACAATTTACCATCTGTTCTCAGCTATCATTATGCGTAATTAAAACAAGGGTATGCGACCATACCTGGGACCAAGCAGTGAAAAGGAGAACAGTGGCAGCCTAAGGAAAGGTGCATGTCCAGGAACTTCAGGAAGCAATTCATTGAAAAGAGCCAAGGCATGCGGAGAGATAGGAACACTCCTACACTGCTGGTGGGACTGCAAACTAGTTCAACCTCTGTGGAAAGCAATATAGAGATACTTTAAAGTGAGACAAGTAGATCTACCATTTGATCCAGCAATTCCACTACTGGGCATCTACCCAAAAGATCAAATGACACTCTACAAAAAAGACACCTGCACTCGAATGTTTATAGCAGCACGATTCACAATTGCAAAGTTGTGGAAACAACCCAGGTGCCCATCAATACATGAGTGGATTTCACAATTGCAAAGTTGTGGAAACAACCCAGGTGCCCATCAATACATGAGTGGATTAATAAAATGTGGTATATGTATACCATGGAGTACTATGCAGCTTTAAGCAACAATGGTGATATAGCACCTCTTGTATTTTCCTGGATACAGCTGGAACCCATTCTACTAAGTGAAGTATCTCAAGAATGGAAAAACAAGCACCACATGTAGTCACCAGCAAATTGGTATTAACGGATCAACATCTAAGTGGACATGTAGGAATAACATTTATCGGGTGTTGGGCAGATGGGAGGGGAGAGGAGGGGATGGGAATATATAAACATAATGAGTGAGATGTGCAATGTTTGGGGGATGGTCACGCTTGAAGCTCTGACTCGAGGGGGGAGGAAGGGCATGGGCAATATACGTAACCCTAACATTTGTACCCCCATAATATGCTGAAATAAAAAAATGTGAAAAAAAGAGCCAAGGCATATGAAGAGGACAGTGGACATTTGGGGCAGAGGACCCATATCCATGACAAGTTTATGACAGATGGAAGTATTTTCCTTTTAGTCCAAGATATACCTAGCAGGTGTCTGTGGGAACAAATAAATAAACAGCAAAACAAGGCTTTCCATAGTAAAGCAAGATGAAAAAAATTGAACGATTTTATTTGATATGTTAAGATAAGCATTGTCTTTTATTAACAGGGTTTGGGACATTTAGTTTCAAATTATTACTGGGATGATTCATTTTACAATAATTAATTTTAAAGTTATTCAAATGCAAAAAATGATGTTCGACAACTAAAGCAAAAACAAAAGAATTGACAATACCTTTCTAAATTAATTTTCTATTTTGTGAGAGATGGTAAAAGTATGTATTGAATGCTATAAAGTGAGAAACATTTTTAATAAATAAGTGATGACATTATATTACATATATGAGCCAATTTGTTTCACCACTATCATGGGGTTTTAGACTCAGGAATCTAATTAAAGTGTCCTGTATTTGTTGCAGAAGAGAGATGAGCACCTACTGGCCACCGGGTGCTTGTTTGAAACTGACTGGATGCATAGAACTGTGATACCAATGGAATAGCACATCCTCAGTGTATATTTTTGCCTCAACTACAGTTGACTGGTTTTTATGCCTGGACTTTTCTGACAAATTTAAGGCTTGGATTGGATCTTCCATCATCAGCTCTACTGAGCTTTTGACAATAAAGTAAGATAGGACTACCTATATATTCAGCAGGATAACTTATGAAAACTGATTTCTGGGTTGCTCATTCATCAAATATTTATTGAGCATTTATTTTGGAATATGTCATAAAAATGGTCCATAGTTGTCTGTTTTTAAATTTCTTGAGAAGCAACATAGGCATTTAGCTTGTTTTTTAGAACAGCAATGGTGAATAGATGACTGGCAAGCCTTCACTCCTTGCCCAGGGCAGAAATCTCTAACATAGACAGACACTTCCCACCTTATGGATGCACTGCCATGGGCTGTCACTTACTAACCACCTAGCCAAGTTGGTGTGTGGGAAAAAGACATGGCATGGGTGTTCACACACATATAAATGTATACACATCTGTACACATATGTGCATACCTGTATTACAATTTTGAAAGCTCTTTTATACCTCTGATTACATTCCTCCATCATTTCATGAAAGACTCTGTTCACATGCCACTTCACAGAGGTCTTTCCTGATCAGCTTATGTGAAATAGCACTGTTCATCTATTTGCTCTGCAAACAAGTACTTCTCTTTGTTTGCATTCACTTATTTATTTTATTGTCTGCACTTTCCATTAAAATATGTTTTCTATGAGGGTGAATATTTTTTCTCTGTCCTTTTCACCTTTGTATCTCCAATACCTAGGATCACATCCTACACAGATTCAATGTTCAATGAACATTTGTTATATAAAAAATATATGAGCAGCATGAATGTTATGATTTTGATGCTCATAGTTTCTTTGTAAATTGTTCTTAAGGTCTCTCTGTCAAGAATGACCATAAACCATGATATATACTCTGTAGAAAAGCCCCAACAGGGGAAAATTAGGTCCAGATGAGACACAAAAAGGAGCTGATACCAAAATGCATGAAACAGAAGATATGTGTTACTTGCGGATCCCAGAAGGGTTAGGGGTGCCAATGGCTGTTGGGAGCAGGTGGGAAGTCTGGAGGCAGGTGGCAAGGACCTCATCCAGTGGGTACAGAACAGAGACAGAGAGAGAGAGAGAGAAACAGAGAGAGAGAAAGAGAGAGAGAAACTGTGCAACTCTGTTTTTATTAAGGTCCACAGGCGGTATCCCTTAGACTTTCCTGAGGGAGTTGAGAATTGGCTTGTTTAAAAAAAACAAGTCCAAATGGGGAAACTTATTTTCATGACACTCATGTTAACTATTAGATTTTATTGTGGTCAATAGCTTTGGGATATGTTGGATTTGGGGTCGGTGGTATGAGGAAGAACCAGGCTATATGGCGAACAATCACACCATGTGGGGAGGGGAAATTTTAAATAGGCCAAAGGTGACAGGGTATGACTAGGTTTCAGTGACTTAAGTGAGGGCTAAAAAATGAATGCTGAGGCAGCAACTATAATAAACAAAACTATGACAACAGCACAATCCCTATTTTGTTGGTGGTAAAGCAAATTTAAAACTTGATTGGCTTAAGGTGTGCAGTAAGGATGTAAATTAATCTGTTTACCTTTGCTGCATCTCTCAGCACCTCCTAAGCTTAATGATGTTTTGTATTTGTCAGTTGCTTTTACTCATGCAAATAGTGTTGGTAAGGAATCAAGCCAGAGAAAATTCAATAAACTTGATATTTAGAAATACTGTTGAATATACATAGAAATGGAAAAAGAGCTTCGATGGTGGTACCTTAAAAAAGTGATGAACACTTATATGGCCAGCTAGAATATGAGTGATATGAATAAACAACCTATGAATGTGCTCTTGATTCACTCACCTTAAAAGAAAACATATTAACTCAGGATTACACTCCAGCAGAAAATTTTGTGGTCTTACTTTATGTCTCTCTGCTTAGCACCTGCCATACTCTACTCCCAAATCATTTGAGTTTATGTTTTAATTGCATAGCACCTGCCATCACCACAATCCATTTAAGTGCCGTTGTAATTAATTTGCTCTTAATAGGGATAAGTAAAAATAGATATTTTTCTAACTTTCTACTACCTCCTTTTGTCTCTCCAAGTTTGTCCACACTTTTTTTTCTCCTTTATGATAATTATGGATCCTATTTAAAAGTAAATTCTCAGATGTAAATATTAGGTCTTCTGCCTTCTGTAATCATGGATTGATAGAGGAAAATGCCAGGAGATGTATTTAGGATCTATGTGGAATGGCATATATCAATTTTTCTCTCCAATTTATTATTTAATTAATTAATTTATTTTTCATTTCAGTGTATTACGGGGGTACAAATGTTTAGGTTATACATATTGCTTTTGACCCATCCAAGTAAGAGCTCCAATTTATTTTATTTTATTTTATTTTTATTTTTTTATTTCATAATATTACAGAGATACAAAGGTTTTGGTTGCATGAATTGCTTTTGTACAGTTTGAGTCACAGTTATAAGTGTGCCCATCACCCAGGTAGTGTGCACTGTACTTGTTAGGTGTGAATTTACTCATCCCTTCTCCCAACTTTCACATGCTTAATTTCCATTGAGTTGTTTATAGTTAAGTAGAAATATAAATATTTTTCTAACTTTCTGCTACCTATATGAGAATGCTATGTGTTTTTCTAATTGACTAAAATGTATTTAAAAATATGTGGGAACTGTCCTTGGCTAAGATTTAATATTCTGGAATTAGCATAACTTTTAAGAATTCAACTTGAAGCCGTTAGCTAATTTTCTTAGATATTTCAAAGTAGCTACCTTGAGATAAGTGAAAGCATCAGAGAGATAGCATGCTTTGGGAAAAATGGACATGGATTTGAGTTAAAAAAAAAGGCAACAATCAAGGAAAACAGAGGTGAAGTCAAATTAGAGGACTGTAGGAGGTGTCTGTATTGGAAAAAAGGGCTGAGGGGCTCTTAAAGATTACTAATACTAAATGTTATTAATTTTTGGTTGTAATATATGATAATATATCTCTTCTTTTGACTCAGATTATTCATATATCCTTCTGTCTAGCTCACAATTTTGGAATGGGAAAGAGACAGTTTAAAAAGTCAAACAGAGAGCAAGTATCAAGACTATAACCGAATGAGAAATTAATAGGAAAATATACAACCTTCTGGAATTTCCAGATATTTTAGAAACATTGTTTAGTTTCCCATTATTTAAGTGAAAAATCTTAAGGATAATTGCATTCAATTATCAGGTGGGTAAGCACAACAGTCTGGAAGAATTTGGGACATCCAGATAGATGACTTGTAGTGAACACTCAGGATAGAATCTTCTGCTTAGTTGGTTTCTCTTTGTTTTTATCCCACTCATTCTAAATTATTGGATTTCTGAATCTTTTCATTATTTTCACAATTGCTTCTTTGACTAATGGTTTGCATTTAATCTAGTAGACAGCAAAACACCAATGAAGACATTTAAGGCAAGGAATCACCTGCAATGTTTGTATTCAGGTTGCTAGAATTTCCAGAGTAAAACTAAAAAAATTTTTCTGAATATGTGAATTATACACATATATCTGAATTAATAAGTGAAATGTTTGAGGTACTAACTCATTTTTTTCTCTTTCTAGTAGAATGAAAAGACATATATACAGTCCTTTTTACAAAGCTAAAAACATCATTTTCTATTGAATGGGATGACATGATTATAAAGGGAATCTGCCATTCTTTTAGTATGGAAATTAAGGTTTTGAAGGCAGTTGTTCTTCATCTTTCTGTGATGATACTCTGTAAAAAATAGAGAGAGTGAGGAAATTTAATAATAAGGAAGTTAGCGTTTGAAGAAATTAGTAATACCTCAGACATATGCACGTACATATTAACATATTATATATGTATATAACTTCCCTTCTTTAACACTCTATTAAGATACACAGATATCGCCTTGAATGCCAGTTTGCATATTTTAAAAGACAACAAACATTTTTACTAGGGAGCACAATAATTGATTCAAATAAGACCCATCATTGATCTAGCTTATACCTCCAGTTCCCGTTTCCAGATAAGAGTTTTAAATTAGTGGCAAATTTTATATAGTGAATCTAATTAATTGGTTTATTAACATAATAGGGATTAAATCATATTTGAAGCCATATTTGTTTTTTTGTGTCTGTAGTAAACTGCTACTGAGCAGTCTCTTATTATTATCAGACAGAGATTGTTCTTTCTTTTCTTTTTTTTTTTTTTTTTTTTTTTTTTTTTTTTTTTTTTTTGAGACAGAGTCTCATTTTGTTGCCCAGGCTAGAGTGAGTGCCGTGGTTCTTTCTAGACTATATTTCACCTGCTCAAGCTATAAAATACCACTTTCAATCCACAGTCCTCCTGTCCACTTGTTTGGCCTCATTTTTTAGCTTCTAAGGACGATGATAGACTCTCTCTTTGGGTAGTCAAAGCTTACCCTATTTCTTTTGTCTTCGATAGTAGGGATTTTTACCCCAATCTTAGATTCTCTCAAATATGTCTTCTCAAAAATACTTTTGCTGATAGAGATCTAAATTTAATTTGTGTTCATAATGATATTTTGTCAGATATATATGTTTTATATTAGTGTATATATAGCATATATATGTATTATATATATTCTTATTTATATTCACAGGAAGAAAATAAAAGTAATCAATTTGAATATTAATAAACACTTTAATATTTCCATTTTAAGGTACTCCTTAGGGTTGCTCCAAATATATATCTTCAAATGCCTTATATTTTAAATCATACCATCCCAAACACATTGTAACAATTTAGGTATATATCTAAACAGCTATTTTTTGGAGGAGTAAAGCAGCAATATAGACATAACGATGAAAACATGATTTACCTATAGAAATTATATGGATCTGGATGTCATAGGTAGATAATACAATTTTTCCTACCACATAGTAATTCCCAGGGACATACATAATATGACAAGGTGACTTTATATGTCATAAAACACCATATATACCTTTTTGAGAATGAACACTATATGAGATGTTGGAGCTTTCTCTCAGATTCTGAAAAACTCATTTGAAAGTCAGAAATGGTGTAATATTTAAGATAAAAAAGATGAAAAGTAAAAAATTGTTCTGCTACAACATCTAAACCTATTTCTTGGGACTAGTAACTCTAAATCATGAGAGATAATTCAGTCTTTAAATAACCACAGTAGGAGTATGAACCAAGGTAGTAATTTTCACTTAAAATGCCAGCAATATGTAGTGGTAATGACAAATACCACAGCAGTGGTCATGGAAACCTTTCACTTCAAAATTACAGCACGATTCGCTGCACAAGGTGTCAGCATAATTTGCTGCTTTGCTTGCTCGCACACTCTCACTCCTTAAACACTTCCTATCTGCTTCCAACCTGATCCCTCTTGACAAATGGCCATCTTGAATGTCACTGCTGGTCTTTCCACATTTAGATGACTTTTCAACAATTCAGTTGAGCAAACATTGATTGAACACCTCTCATGTTCTAAGGGATCTGACTACATAAATTCACAGGACAAAGATTCTTGTCCCCAAAAGAGTCTTACTGAATACACAGAATTATATACATATCTACAGCTACCTAAGAATGACCACAATGATATAAACACTATGGGACTCTAGAGAAGAAATAGATCAATGATTTAAGGAAGAATCTAGAAAGATTCACTGAAGATTTAACACTTAAACTAGGCTTTGCAGAATCTAATATTCGTGGAAAATTTGGAGCAAAAATAGCCTCAGAAAGTAATAAGCCCAGAACTGTACTATTAAATATTCCTACTAGTCAAAAAAAAAAAAAAAAAAGTCTGTTTCAACTAACCACAGAAATGGGATAGAGGGAAAATGTTTCCAGACCATGTTTCTGAGAGTTTTGTTTTGTTTGTTTTTCTGGCAGATTTACCAAACCTTTTTTCTGCATTTCCATTTTAGAAATTACACATTCACACATACCTTTATATCCTTGATGTGAAGTTTAGGGAGGAAATTGGAGAAGTTAGATGTATTCTTAGGTAGCAAGAAAACAAATGAAAATTACAATTTCTAATAAATGAAATTACTAGAAGGTTAAAAAATATTGTGCTGATTAGGTATGTCTCATTTACATTTTTGCCATTTCCTACTCAATTTTGTGACTTTGTGGATTAATAATTTTTGATAATAACAGGTTTATGAAAAAGATATATAACTATTATGTATCCATAATTAAAATTTTTAAAAAGGGGGAAAATAGAATGGACTTAAATTTTATAAGCCAAATTTTACATAGCATCAAGTTGAGAATTCAATTGAATGCTTGTTTAACCACTTCGGTACCAGCGTCGACTATAGTCGATACCCATAGATGAATCCGCACAGGGACTTTAGCCGACAGCCGTGATATGAAGGCGCACAGCCGAGCATCGATTTTAGCCAACAGCCATGTATGACTTTTCTAATTTTTCATTTATCAAAATAAAATTGTAACATTTAAAAATAACGTAATATGTATACCATATGTATATGGTAACTATTCTGATTTACATTACAAGTAAAGCTGCCTGTAAAGTAAAACAAGCTTTCAGTGCTTTAAAGCTTTCCTCATCACACAAGAGCAAAACGGATTTGTGGTCAATGCACAGCACAAACTATCCTGTGGACTATGATTGCCGGCTGTGGGCAAGGTTTCGTGGCTGGTGAGCGCCATAACGAAGTGGTTAAAATAGAAAGGAATTAGAAAGATTTCAAATAAACAACTTAACAGTGCAGCTTGAGGAACTAGAAAAGCAAGAACAAATCAAACCCAAAATTAGTAGAAGGAAGGAAATAAAGATCAGAGCAGAACTAAACAAAATACTTTACACTAATCATCAGGGAAATGCAAATCAAAGCCACAGTGAGATACCATCTCACCCCAGATAGAATAGCTATTATCAAAAATACAAGAAAATAACAAATGCTGATGAGAATGTTCAGAAAGGAGAAATCACACACTGTTGGTAGAAATGTAAATCAATACATCCAGTACAGACAATGGTATGGATGCTTCTCAAAAAACTGAAAATATAACTATTGCACAATACAGCAATCCCTCTACTGGGTATTTATGCAAAGGAAATATATGGACTGTGCCCCAAAATTTTTCTTTTAGACTACTGAGTATATCAAATAGAAAGAGAAAGAGATAGAATACAGCACTTGTTTCCCAAGAGTAAGTGAATGATATACATAAAATAAAGATAACACTAAAATCAGTGATCAAAAAGACAGATGAAGGTAGGGAATACCAAGGACAGAGCAGAGCTGAAGCTCAGCTTATATGTGCAGTGTCTGCTGAATTCACACTTACAGGGCATTCACTTCAGGAAAGTAAAGGGCCAGAGCCATCTTGGACTAGTAACCTGTAGTACTGCTGGAGAAACTGAGGCCCACTGCCTTCTCTTTCCACTGTAAGGTATGGCTTTTAAATTGTATTCAAATTTAGTTTGTTCTTGGTCTAATTTTAATATAAGACATACAGACACACACACGCATGCATTATTTTTAAGAGAGCAACGGGGAGGGGCATTTCATTGGTTGAAATTTATCTTATTATCTAGTTACTTTGACTCCACAGGCAAAATTAAATGAGGGTGAGGGAAGGATATGTATCCTCTGTATAAACTCTAGCCATCTTTCATTTTCTCCATTTACTCCAACTATAGAACTTATTGAAGAATGGATTCTGCAACCTTTTACTAGCACCCCGAGAGCCCCAAAGAAGAGTACATTAGCATAAACTAGGCCAAAAAGCAATGGATGGGCAATATCTTGTCCTACATCATGATATTTATGGTATGTTGTTCGCATGCATTTTTTTGAAAACTGCAACAGATCCCTTTAGGAAATAGGCAGGATTTAAGTTATGGAATAATATGCAGGCCTGTGTGGGAGTCAGAGAATCCATATCACACAGCCTTGCACTCACTTGCTTTGTGGTATTTGGTTACTGCTTCACATCTCTGAGTTCCTAAATTCAGGATATGAAATAGAAAATAGGACATTGAACATCAAACACAGATATATTGCAAATCATATATAATGTATTTAAAGAGATTTGTGAAAACCTTCTGTAAGCTTATTGCAACTTAGAAAATTCCTTTTATCATTGCCCACTGCCCACACGAGGTCTCCCAACTTCCGTTACTCCTTATATCTCCTAATCCTTATCTCCAAGCAGGAACAAATTTAGCACAGACATTCTTCTACTAAATAAACAGAATTTATGGAGGAAACTTGTGGTATTTGTTTGCCTTTACTCCTTTTTAATAGCTTTTTTGGGTCATTGAGTAGATGGATCATAACTGCCTACCTGCCCAAATAGCAATATGTATTTTCACACTAGTCTTAAAGGCTTTTAGGGTAAGCTATTTCTGTTTATTGTGAAGCTATTTGATGATAAAGGTCCTTATCATCACCCTTGACATTTCTGTCACAATACCATAAAATATGTTGTAGTTTTTCATTAGGAAATAACAGATACATGCCTTGGGAACCATGAATTAAATTTATTATTGGCAAGAGTTTGTAATAGGACATATCCTGGGCATGATTATTTATTTTTACAAAAAAAAAAAATCCAATCTCTGTTCAGAAAATATCTGAAAGTGAGTCCCATTGTTTTGACTTTCTAAATGAAGGTTAAATTTATATCTCTTCTTTTACCCTAATGCTTCTAATTCAACAAAAATTTATTGAAATCTAATAAGCTCAGACATTATGCTGGGCAGTAGAAACACAGAGATGAATAAGGCAGACTCTTTACTTTAAATAGATAGCTCGCAAGTGATAGCTGAAGAGGCAGGACAGTATATAAGCAGAAATTCACCAGAAATAATTAAAACCAGAATATAGAACAAGGTGAATCTACGAACAGAAAAGAGTGGGCAAATTAACTCTGCTTGGAAGAGACAAGGAATTATCTTCAAAAAGGAACAAGTCTTGTAGAATGAGGAAGATTTTTTTCCATGCATAGTGAAAGTACTCTAGGAGGGAAAGGGCAGGGGGCATTCTAATCAGAATAACCGCAATAGAGATGTGGAGGAGTCAGGTTGATGGAAAATTTAGGGAATTATGGTAATTTGGTGCTGTTAGAATAAAAGATTGCCCAAAAGGGAAGTAATAATCAAAAGACTATGAAGTTGGACTGGACAGGCTTATAAAAAGACTTATATACCAGCTTAAGGATTTGGGTGATGATAACCATGCTTAAAAATGAGCACCATACTAATTTTTAAGCAGATTTAATAGACATATGTTGACTTTGCTTACCCAGCATCTGTCCCCCATCCTGCCTTTTTTCTTCTTCTAATAATTGCAGTACAATTATCCTTTGGAGATATGATTCAGGTCGAGAAGATATCTCTGGATTTTTGAGCAAAGATTAGGCAAGGGAACTATGCAATGAGTGGTTCAGGGACAAGTAAAAATGACTCAGGTTTTACCACTGAGAATTTGCTACAGGGATCAGTGAACAAATCCAAAAGCTGAAGAGAGATTGGGTAGTGACTGAACTTGCCATAATAAAATCCAGAATAAACTTGGCATTTTCATTTTTAGTTGTGTTTCTTTCATGTACAACCAAAGAACAAATAAAAATTCTGATAAAAAATCAAATGGTTATATATATATTTTTACATATATATTCTTTTATAGATCACCATTGCTCTGATACCAGTAGAATAGATTGCCATGAGAGAAAGTGGATAAAAGGACATCAGATAGACACATAAGTACTAGAAAAGATATGATGAGGACCAAAATTAAGGCAGTGTCCCTGAGATTAAAGATGGAGGCCTTGCCCATTTTATCATTCCCTCTCGAATTCTCAGCTCCCAGATAAGGTCCTAGCAATAGGTAGTACCCAAAATTTAGTGAATGAATTACCAGGGTATGATATAAATATAGAGAATCTCATCAAAAGTATGAGTAATGGTACAAGAAAATAAAGAATTAAATATGAGACTTAAATTCAAGCTAGAGGATCAAGAAGGTGCTTTAGGAAAAAATATACAAGGGAATGGGAGAGATTTGAATGCTAGGGCAGCACATTTTACGGTAATAAGTATAATGGTTCTGGATATAGTTTAAAGCTAAAGTTGAGTCTTAAAAATAAAAGAGAGATATATAGGTTTGATGAACTTTC
This sequence comes from Cheirogaleus medius, assembly GCA_008086735.1. Classification (NCBI taxonomy): domain Eukaryota; kingdom Metazoa; phylum Chordata; class Mammalia; order Primates; family Cheirogaleidae; genus Cheirogaleus; species Cheirogaleus medius. The sequence goes on from VBSM01001265.1 coordinate 19,252,441, forward strand.
TGAATAGGATGCTTAGTAGGATCCTCAAAACTTCAAACGTCTTCAAATGTCATTTTTAAACAAATGTTTGGTGAGGGTCTTCAATTGCCATGTATATTTCTATGCATGGATAGCAGTGAATAGGTAGTAATGGCATTATTTATGCTAGTGAATAAGGAGGAGAAGCTAATAGGGGTAGGGTAAGGGTAGTGGCAAACAAAACACAAACTGCTTATTTGAGAGTCAGTGTGGATTTTTTGGCTGTTAATTTATGTTATTGTTTATATTATTATTATCATTACTATGATATTAGAGATTTAAAACATCAGAGCTCCAAATACACTTACTAAAAATTGACCCACATCTTTAGCTATATCCCAAAGGCAATGTATTTCATGAAATTTTATCCAATGTTTACATCTCGGCTGGAATCTTTTTATACTTTGTTCTCTAACTTTTTTGTCTATTTATTTTAAAACATTCCTCATATGTTGATTTGTGGCATATCCAAAAGTTTTATTTCCCTGTACAGCCATAGTTCCTTAAGTTGAAGGGCTATGCTTAGTTTCTCTTAGCATCTCCTGAAGTTCCTAGAAATCATGACAATTGAAGATACTGAATATTTGTTTTAAAAATGACATTTAAAGACTTCAGAAGTTATGAGGCTATTACTAAATATCTTTTTCAGAAACAAGTTACTCAAAACTACATATTTCGCTTTTGTTTTTAAGACTGAACTTGGCTTTAAACTATATCCAGGACTATCATACTTATTACTGTAAAATGTGTTCCCTTGGCATCCCAATTGCTCTCATCCAATAACTTCTAATATAAAATATAATTTACTTTTGAACTTTATATTATGAATATTTTTATTGTCTGTACCATTCAATTAGATTATAAAATTTATGAAATTATAATCTTTTTTATTCATTGAGGTATTATTCCAAGTAACTAGAACAGAGTCTGGTACATAGTAAATACTCAATGATATTTGTGGAATAAATGAATCAACTGGGTGTCCTTTACTTATTTTATTGTTGGTCTTCACTTGCTTAAGTTCCCACATTGCCTACCTCCAGCAGGCACCATCCATGCTGCAGTCCATATGAAGAACATCCCTTAGCACTGGGCAGGGCACAGCTCTCAGGGTTCTAAGAAGATGGTCTGCACTGCCACTGAATTGTAAGCTCCATGAAAGTAGAAATGTGTCCCTGTTTTGTGCTCTGCTGTATCCTCGGATCTTAGAAAAGTTTCTGATAATAGTCACATGTTAAGTTATTATCTAGTAAATGAAAAAAATGAATGATTGAGTAGAAAACTCCATTAAAAATAGCAGATGTTTGCAACTCCTATTTGAAGCTTAGCTGTTTTAAATGTAAGGTTAGCTGCCATTAAGAGAATGAAACACACAAGAAAAGTCATCTATCTAGTTTCAATCAAATAATAGTAAAGACCAATATAGCACAAAGCAAAAGTTGAAAGAATGAAAACCAAGAACATCCAGCTGTAAGTTTAATATTTCTTTTTTCTCATTCACTGAAAGTATACATAACCAGCTCTAGTAGCAATTGATGAAGGAGGAAATAGAAGGGGACATGCAATTTATAATGCCTATTGCCCAGCAGAGATGGAGATCAAAAAAGAGAAATTCCATGGGCAAAAGCCACAAGAAATTGGTTAAAATATATATCCATTGTATGTTGACACTTGATATACATTAATATTTGCTACAGAAAGCTGTGAGTAAGACTGACTGCTGATTTGATTTACTCTCTCAAAAGTAATGAACAAACACAGTAATATCTTAGGCATGACAAAGCAAAACGTCTGGAAAGGAAAAGGAATATATTATGCAATACAAACCATGATACATATGTGCAGGCGCAGGTGCACACACATTGTACAAACTATTTGGACAGCTGAATTTTGAATAAGGAGGGGCCTTTGATGCTTATTCACATGCAGGTGCACTTAATGAAGAAGAGCAACAAGGGCTGCAAATTTCTGATTCGGCAACTAATGAGATGCTGGAAAACAATTTTGGCTCTCAGCTTTTTACTCTACATCACTAATGGGCCAAGGCTGATCCTGTACCATATCATACTCAGCCAAATACTGCATTTGTTTAAATTTGCAAAATTATTCACATCAGCTAAGCATCCAGACTCTTTTCAAGCTGTTGTTGGGTCCATGGTCCTTCCATAGCATATGACACTTTAAATGTCAAGGCATCCTCCTTACAGGAAAACTTCCAGCATCCCCACATTAAATAGAATGGCTCCCCAAAGATGTCCTAATCCCTGGAACCTTTGAATATTTTACATTATATGCCAAAGGGACTTTGCACATGTAATTAAGGCTATGGACCTTGAAATAGAGAAATTGTCTTGAATTAGCCTGGTGAGGCTAATGAGCCTTTAAAAGCAGAACTTTCTCTAACTAGGTAGAAGAACATAAATCAGCGACATTAGAAGTGTGATAAAGACTCACTGGACATGTTATTGCCTTCGGGGAAACATGACAAAGAATGCAAACGGATTACAGAGCTGAGGAAGGCTCTTGCCATGTTGCTAACCACCTGAATGAGTTTGGAAGTAGGTTCTTTTTCAGAGTCTCCAGTTAAGAGCTCAGGTTAGCCAATATCTAGATTCGGTCCTTTTGAGCACCAGAGCAAAAGAGCCAGTTGAGATTGGACTTCTGAGCTGCAAAACTGTAACAAAATAAACACATATGCTTTTAAGCTACTAAATGTACTCTAATTTATTATAGCAGCAATAATAAACTAGTACAATTCCCAAAATAACAAGGAGAAAAGTTCTTATGCATTAGTGAACAGACAATGGTCATTAGCATTGAAGAGTTTGCATTCTAGTTGGGGGAGTGCCTTTGTCCATTTGTGCTGTGATAATATAATATCACAGACTGGGCAATTTATTAAAAGTAGAAATTTATTTCTCACAGCTCTAGAGGCTGAAAAGTTTAAGATCAAGGCACCAGCAGGCTTGATGTCTGATAAAAACCCAGTCTTTGTTTCCAATTTAGTGCCTAGATTGCTGTACCCTCTGGAGGAGAGGAATTCAGTTCCTCACATGGCAGAAGAGCAGAAGAGAGTGGACCCACTACCACTACCACTACCACTCCCACTCCCACTCCCACAGCCCTTTTAATACTGGCATTAATCTATTCAAGACCTTCATGACCTAAATATGTTCCATTAGGCCCCCCCTCCCAACACTGTTGCATTGGGAATTAAGGTTTAGCCTATGAATTTTGGTGCGGACATAAACTTTCCAACCATGGCAGGCAAACAGAAAATAAATAATAAATAGAGGAAATAAATCAGTTATAGTGTATGGTAGATGATTTAAAAAATCAACAAGTAAGGAACTTCTGCTACTGGGAGAATAGAATAAATACACTCTTCCCTATCTTCTCTAAGTAAAATTAAAAATCTAAGATAGTAAATATAAAACAAATATATGAGAAAACCATTGTGAATTACTTTTCTTTTGTCTCATGTATCCCAAAAGCCAGCAACCTGGAAATACCAACGGATTTAGGCAATAAAAAAGGCCTTGACAAAAATCCTGCTCTCTGTAGTCAATGGACCACCTAGGGACAGCTTAGCAAGATGGAAAACTTTTAGTCATTAACCACTCTACTGCACTAAACCATCATGGAAAAGCTGTGGCCTAATACACCACAACAATGGAAACTGTGTGCAAAGCCTGGACTTTCACATCTTGGCACATCCCCCACTCCCAGCTAAGTAGGCCTAATGGAGAGTTAGGACTTTCATTCCTGTGCAGGGTAAACGAAGCCTTCTTTTGTCCCCTGTGGTATCAGTGAAGGCTATTATAGAGCAGTAACTTCTGCCGCATTGGGAGCAGGCACTCCTATAACTAGGGAGACATAAATGGAGGCCAAGTGGGGAGGTAGAATTCCCATTCTCAACCAATAGTAACAAGGAGCCCCTACCTCAGGTGTCAACCAAGGCCAAATGGGGGACATGATTTTCTACCCATGCCCGGCAATAAGGATACAATACCCTCCCTTTCCCCTATTGAGGAGTGTTGGATAACCAACTAAAACAGAAAGTTTAAATAAGATGTTTAGTCTCATAATGTAATATCTAACATGTCAAGGTTTCAAATGACATTTGCAAATTTCAAGTTACAAATAAAAGAAAAAGTCCAATAGATGTCAATACTGAGATGACCGAAGTTATAGAATTAGTTGACAAATATTTTAGAGAAGGCATCATAAAAATGATTCAATGGCAATTATAAACATGCGTGAAACAAAAAAAAAAACAAAAACAGGAAGTCCCAATAAAGAAATAGAAGATATAATAAGAAAGGTGGAAATTTCAGAACTGAAAAATACAATAATAACATTTACCAAAAAAAGCCTTAATGAACCTTATGGCGTAAGACTATAATGAAGATGAAAGAAGAAAGGATCAATAAACTGAAAGTGAATAACAGAGAGAAAATGACTGATATAAACAGACCCAACAATCTATGGGATTATAGCAATTGATGTATCATTCATGTCATCAGAGTCCCAGAAGGGGAAAAGGAAGAAAACAGGGCCGAAAAAAATGCTCAAGGAAATGATCCCTGAAAACTTCAAAAATTTGACAAAAGAAATAAACCTACAGGTTCAAAAAGCTGAGACAATTGCAAACAGGATAAACCCAAAGAAATCCAAATCATAACACATCATAGTCAAACTTCTGAAAACCACAGACAAAAAATATTGAAAGCAGTGACAGATAAATGAAATTTTGAGTATAAAACATAAAAATAATTCAAAGAATAGAAGATTTTACATTAATAAAAAGATGGAGACCTAAAGTAAGTGCCATGGCATTTTCCAAGTGCTGAAATAAAAGAACTGTCAATCCAGAATTCTATAGGCGATAAAAATATTTTTTTTAAGAATGAAGAAAAAAAAATCAAGACATTCTAGATAAAGGAAAGCTAAGAGAAATTTTCATGGTTAGATTTATGCTAAACAATGGTTAAACAAATAAGCAATGAAAGAAAAAAAGAAGAAATAAGAAACTTAGAATATCAATGATAGGGAAGCATTATCTGGATTGAATAAAGAACACAGTAGGGAAATAATAAAATGTACTTTCTTTCTCCTATTGGGATTTCTAAGTAATGTTTGAGAGTTGAAGCAAAAATTATTACACTGTCTGATGTGGATCTAAATGTAGATAGAGAAAATATTTATGAAAATTATATGATAAATGAAAGAGGGTAAAGGGATAAAAAAGGAGGTAATATTTCTACACTTCACTCTGATAACATCAGTTTACTATGATAAGTTTTGTATATAAAATATTATACCTGAGCAACCATTTAAAAAGCTACACAAAGGGATATACTAAAAATACTGTTGTTAAAAAAATTAAATTCTACAAAATCCTTAATGATTAGACTGAGTAGGTTCCCCCAAGACCAGAAACAAGGTCATGATGTTGGTTCTCATCACTCTCATTCAAAACAGTGGTGAATATTCTAGCCAATACATAAGGCAAGGCAAGCAAATAAAGTGCCTACACTTGGAAAGGAAGAAATATAGCTGTCCCTATTTTCAGATGACAAGATAGCCTATGTAGAATATCCAAAGGTATCCCTGATAAAAGAAAAACTAAGGACTAAAGAGTGAATAGGATTTTAGCATTATACAAGATAAACATATAAAACTCAATTGTATTTCTGTATAACAACAATGAACGTGTGGGCATAGACAATACAAATATAATACCATTTACAATCACTCAAAAAATTAAATAGGTAGAAATTTGACAAAACCTCTATAAGACTTGCACGGTGAAACCTATAAAACACTGATGAAGGAAATCAAATAATCCCTAAATAAATGAAGAGATAGATATACCATGTTCTTGGATTGGAAGACTTAACATACTAAAGATGCCAATTATCCCCAAACTGATACACAGTTTAATAGCATTCCTGCTAAAATCCAAGCAAGGTATTTTTGTATATACAGGCAAGGTTATTTTAAAATTTAGATAGAAAGGCAGAGGTTATAGAATAGTTAAAATGATTCTGAAAATGAAGAATAAGGTGGTAAAAATAAATCTATTTGATTTTAAGGCTTATTATATACCTACCATAATTAAGACTGTGTGATATTGATAGAATGAAATAGAACACAGAACCAAAAAATACACACAAACAAATATGCCCAACTGATTTTTGACCAAAGTGCAAAAGGAATTCAATGGGTACATAGGCAAAATAAAACAAAACAGAAAATTTCAACATGTCTTATAGCTCATATAATAAATTCAAAATGGGTCACATTTCATATAAAGAAGTAGAAAAAAAAAAAACCCTTTTGCTTTTACGGTTAAGAAAAGAGTTATTAGACTTGATCCCAAAGGCATGACACACAAAATAAAATGATAAATTGGCCTTCATTAAATTTTAAAACTTTTACTCTATGAATGACCTTGTTAAGAGGAAGAAATAAGCTGTAGATGGAGGGAATATCTTCAAATTACATATCCAAAAAAGATTGGAACTAGAATATTTAGGAAACAGAAAATTGAATTTTCTTTGTTTTTGTTTTTTGTTTGCAGCCTCTTGAAAATATGACGTTTCAAGTTTCACTTCTGTATGTTTTGAATGATCAAGCCTAAACAAGAATGTTGCTAATATTCTTAAAAAAAGAATACTAAAGAGAATGAGGTTTGAATACATGTGCTTTGTTGTTCTGTTTGTACTTTTTTCTTTATTTACCTTCTAATTCATTAAATAACAATTTCAAACGCAGCCCATAAAAAGACAGAATGAATGCATGATGGCATGTGTTCCTCTTTTCATATTAGTAAAATGTTGAAACACTAATGGACTCTAAAAAGACCCATCTCATGGGGAGTTGGTGGGGAACTGAGAGGAAGCAGAGAAGCTGTCCTGTGAGAACTGGAGCCAAAGGTTGGTAAAGGACTAACAGAGCGTAACGTCTGATATTCTCTAGGGGATGAGTTAAAGCGGAGGGGCTACTATTAGTCTGAGTGGAGATATTTAAAGTTAGAATATCATTTTATACCTAAGAAACACAAGAGTGCTATCCATTGTTGAAATAATAAAAACTGGATATCTGGGAAACACAAAAATGCCAGTCATTGTTCTTAATAATACAAACCAGAGAATGGATAGTTCTAAAACATGTTTATAAGTAAAGAATCCAGAGTTTAAAAAGTCGAAAACATTTTTTAAAATGTGATTTCTCAATGAATTAAATAAATACAAAAATAAACCATTTGATTAAAAGCTGTCAAAATTGATTAAATTTGCCTTAACTCTTTACAATAAAAAAGTAATAATGCATCATTTTAAACATCACAACATTGCACAGCAATGACTTTATGATATGTGCAGTATGCTGTAATAAGGATTTTCCTGTAAAAGAAAGAAAATATAGCGTAAAAAAATGAGTCTTTAAAGCATCTGTATACATTTAGTGCAGTGAGTTTTTATTGACTATTTTAATGTGGTCAACTAAATGGAAAAGAAAATCAGTTCAGTAATACATGCCTGAATTGTGTCTCTTTGAAGAACTTGATTTTCAACAATCGGTTACAATTGACTATACTTAAATAATTTTCTGCAATTATCAGCAAAGCTGAATGTTGATTTCATTTTCTTCTTTGTACTAGAGACATGGGTAAAGTATAGCATTGTATTAAGACAGTGTGCTCTAATGTGAGATTACACAGCCTTATATCCTATTTCCACAATTTGCCTGCTCTGTGACCTTGGTGAAGTTCCTTAAGCTTTTTTTTTTTTCCTTAGTTTTCTCATATGTAAAATAGGCATAGGATAGTACATACTTCTAAGGTTTTTGTAAAGATTAATTGAGGTAATTAATTAGAGTAATTCAAAAAGAATGATTGGTACAGTGTCTTGAAAAATAAAGATCTCAAAAATATTAACTGTTATAATTATATGCTCTCTTTTCTCCTTTGCATACATCTTGTCTATGCCAATAACATGAAGATAATATTGCACCTTGTGTTTTGTCTCTGTATGAGCAACGTTGCTTTATAATTAACAACCCTGGATCAAAGCATATAGATTTTGAATTATAATCCTGCATTTAATACTGGATGAGGGTAGGAAAGTTATTTAGCCTCATTTTAATTTTCTCATTTATTTATTTCCACTTTAATAGACTATTTTTAAAAACAGTTTTAGATTTATAGAAAAATTGAAAAGATAAGCTATGATTCTCTGTTTTTGCCTGTCTCTCTTATTTTGGGGGCAACAGTTTACCTTGTGACTTCAATTTTCTGATAGATTTAAGAAGAATTGGTGTTTTTCAGTTTGTTCACCTTTTTTTCCCTTTGTTGTGAGGATAGGAGTTATGACATCCAAGCTCTTTACCTGTTACAGAAAAAACTGGGAATTGCTCATTAGTTTTAATCTGTTGGGGGTCTATGCCACTATTCATAGACTTTGAGATACTCTCTAGTAATCATTCACACAAATGGCCTCATGCCAGGGGCCATTCTTGATGCCTACCAACCTAAGTAATAGCAAACATCTGTGGAATCCACCAGAAATGATACCCCATCCCCACCCTGTCAGGCTCTCCAGAAAGCAAAGAGGATTAATGTGTGTCCTAAGTACTCAATTTAGGTATTAATAATAAATGGACTAGGCCAGAAATGTTCAGATATGGCCTCAAAATCCTTCTCAATCCAGTACTATAAGGAGTCACTATCAAACTATTGGCATTGGCTCGTAAGATTGAAACAATTCTCTATCCCTCTACAAGACAATATAAGAAAACAATATATTAAAATGAGTTATTTCCTCACAATGTTACACTGTAGCTCAGGTAAAAAGTTGAACATATTAGAGCACAATGCAAAGCAGTCGTTTCACTTATGATAACACTAGATGATAGAAGAGATAAACCCCTAAATTTTACGAGCTTAATACAATAGAAGTTCATGTTTTATTCATATAAAGTCAAAATTGTGTATTCTAAGAAGCAAGAACTCTCCATCAAACATATTATAAGGAGCCAGGTTTCTTCCCTCATGTGGTCCTTCCATCTTCCAAAGTTGTCTTGCTCATCAGCAACAAGGGAGAAGGGAAAAGAGCTTGGAAGATCACACTTGGGAGCGTTCTGGATACAGATGAAATGGATCTAAAAATTAGTTCAACTCCTTATAATCTGTATGGATTTGACCCAGCTATTTAAGTTTTCTGAGTCAATTTTGTCTCTAAAATTGGTGCAATGATACTTAGCTCTCAAAGCTTACAGATGAAATTAAAAATATGGCTAAAGCCCCTAACAAGGGTTAAACACTTAATTCAATTAATGCTAGCATTATTTCCCTTCTTTTTTAAAATTTTTTTTTCTATATATATTTTTAGTTTGCCAATTAATTTCCTTCTATTTTTAGTAGAGGCGGGGTCTCGCTCTTGCTCAGGCTGGTTTTGAACTTCTGACCTTGAGCAATCCGCCCACCTCGGCCTCCCAAAGTGCTAGAATTAAAGGCGTGAGCCACTGTGCCCGGCTCCCTTCTTTTTTTAAAATACATTTTGACTAGATTGTGTGGACCATATATATAAATAAATGTGTATACAAGCATACATAAAAAACACACATGTAAGTAACTTTTTGTATGTACGATACTTTAGAGCTTTTTGTATGATTTTCGAAAGTACTTTCCAATCCCTGGAATCTCAAAAGAGTAAAGAAAATTATAGGTCATGTGAATGTAATTGTTATTTTTCAAGTCAAAAATAATTCCTTGCAACTTTACATAGTTTGACCCAGTAGGTCATATTATAGTTGGGGAAGGTTACAAGGTGGAATAAATACGTGTACTGGTTTGGAAAAGATGAAAAAGATCCAGATAAACAACAGATGGGGAAGAAAATCTTTCTAAAGGCCAAAAATATTCATGTTCATAACAAAAATATTTGGGATAAAATAAGCCAATTGAAACCTGCTTGGTGTTGCTTAAGACAGAGGAAAGAATTTCACCCTTATTGCTCATCTAATATATTCATACTTCATAAAAGAAAATGATTTGATACTTATCAGTAGCTGCTTTAATTACTTTTATTCATTCTGGTTCACTTGTTAGCAGCTCTTGGGGTACTTGATAGGACAGTAAAAAGTCAATGAGTTCTTGTTCTTCATGAATAATCTTTTTATTCCCTGGACAGTCGTTTTATAAAGGAAGACTCATAACAGCATAGTGCTTAATTCCAATCAAGTTGTCCACGGTAATTTCTGAGGTGTAAGGTGTGCTCAAGTACTGAGGTAGGACTATTCACTGTGCCTCTTATGTCTCCAATAGAATTATACACAGGGATTTATAATTTAAATGCATAATTTAAATCCCATGATGCAAATGACAACATGCCTTAGATCCAGATCTGATGTTTATAGCTAATGAGGAAATCTGTCATACAAAAGAGAATTTCTATACTGAGAATGTGCTGTGCCAGACTGAGTACAACACAGACTTTGCACTAAAAATTCTAGTGTGATACCAGCTCTCACACTTATTAATTTGGACACTTACCTTAACCCATTTATTACTTGGTTTCTTTATCTATAAAATACAGATATACAGGCCGGGTGCAGTGGTTAGCATCTAAAATCCTAGCACTCTGGGAGGAAGAAGTGGGAGGATTGCTCGAGGCCAGGAGTTCGAGACCAGCCTAAACAAGAGCAAGACCCCATCTCTGCAAAAAATAGAAAATTTAGTTGGCTGTGGTGGCATGCAACTGTAGTCCCAGCTGCTTGGGTAGCTAAGGCAGGAGAATCGCTTGAACCCAGGAATTTGAGGTTGCAGTGAGCTATGATGGCACCACTGCACTCCCGCCTGGGTGACAGAGCAAGACTCTGTCTCAAAAAAAAAAAAAAAAATACAGATACGCAGATATTTGATATAAAGCTGGATAAGTTTATTGTGAGCCTTAATTAAAGTAATATACATAAATATTCTTTATAAGTGGTAAAGTAAATTGACATACAAGTTTTATCTGGTAAACAAATATTAGATGATTACTATTAAAATCTTGTAGATACACCGGAGTATATTGTTGTTCCTATACTGAAAATTCTTATAGTTTAGACAGGAATTCAGAAACAGATCATTTCAATTTAATATGGGAAGAACCATCACAGTAATCAGCATTTGGTTGCACAACAGGTAAGGGGTAGAACTGGGAAATAACTTCTAATCCATTTAACTTCAGAGCCCCAGTATTAACCACTGTGCTATTAATTATTTACAGTAAAAGATGCTACTAACATGCTAGGATATCAATAGATGTAAACTCACCCAATCTTGCCTTTAGGGAGATTATAGACCATACTTAATAGAAAAAGTAAACATTGTTTTTTCATGAAGGAGAGAGGAAAAATCGCAGACAGAGGAAAATGGAGTACAGCAAAGGAACAGGAAATAGGAAAGTGCACTCTAGAAATCTCAATGAGGTTTCTGATGCTGGAATGTATTATTATTAATAATAGTTTCCTTTTGCTACTGTAACAAATTACCACAAATTTAGTGTCTTGAAACAACACAAATTTATTAGCTCACAGTTCCATAGATCATAGTCTGAGTGTATCATGGCGTAAAAGGGTGCACTGCTTAGAATTTCACAATGCCAAAATCAAGGTGTCAGAAGCCCACATTCCTTCATGGAAGCTTTGGGGATAAATCTGCTTCTAAGCTTATTGAATTGTTGGTCCAGTTCAGTTCCTTGCTGTTGTAAGACAAAGCTTCCTGTTTTCTTACTTGGCAGCCAGGGGGTCAGTCTTTGCTTCTAGAGGATGACCATAATCTTTGTCATGCTTTTCATTTGACTCACACCCCTCAACCCTTCTTAGCAATGGTGAATCTAGTCCTTTCCACACTTCTAATCTGTTTAACTTTTCCTTCTGCCACTACTCTCTGCCTCTAGCCAGAGAAATGTTTCTGCTTCTAAGGGTTCATGTGATTAAATTGGGCCCACCTAGATAATCCACAAAACTTTCCCTATTTTAAGGTCTTTAAGTCTAAATATATTTGCAAAGTCCCTTTTGTCATATAATATAACATATTCACAGATCCAGGACATGGACATGTTTGAGAGACTATTCTGCCAATCACATGGAGTGTCTAGTGTGAAAGAATTGTAGTGGGTACTTATAGGAGCTATAGGCAGAGCTAAATCAAAAATTGATGATATTCTAATGTCCTTTACATCTTTTTTGTGCCTATCTGCACCCATTGTTTAGCTCCCAACTGTTAATGAGTATATATGGTGTTTGTTTTTCCATTCCTGAGATACTTCACTTAGAGTAATGGTCTCCAGTTTCATCCAAGTTACTGCAAATGACATTACTGGGAGGTAGGTGAAGCGTAAAATCTTACCTATTAGGTACAATGAATACTGGCTTGGTAGTGGGCACACTGAAAGCCCTGACTTCAGCATTATAGAGTATATCCATAAAACAAAACTTTTGTACCCTCTTAATATTTTGAAATTCAAAAAAGTTGATGAGAGACCACTGAAAAGTTTTAAATGAGAGAGTAACAGGGTCACGCTCTCCTCTTAGAAAATAAAGCATGCTACCTCCAAGAATAAATGACATAAGAAGAGGAACTAGAGGCAGAGAGATCAGTTAGAAGAGTATTGTAAAGGTCTAAATTAGCAATTCTGAAATGGCTTAGCTGACCGATTCTGGTCAAAGGTCTCTCATGAAGTTTCAGTCAAGGTGTGCAATGGTGCTGTGTCATCATAAAGCATAGCTGGGCCTTGAAGATGAATTTTAAAGATGATTCGATTGTGTGGTTCTGCCTTGCCATGCGGGCCTCTCCGTGAGGTTGCTCACAACAAGGTAGTTGGCTTCCATCTTGTGGCTAGCTGCTATCACTTCGTGAAATTATTGAGACTCAAAGTTGCTTAAAATTGTGCTTGGCATATGTGAAATACTCTGAAAATGTCACCTATTATTATTTTCATTTTTACTATAATACTATATGAACAAATTGCTAAGGAAGACCAAATGAGGGAAATAATGATTCAGATGGCTGAAATAAATGAAGAAATAATAAGTTTACATCTAAGTTAGTGCTTGAACTTAATAAACAGAGATAGAAAAGAATAATTCCATCTAATAGCAATAAAATAGATTAAAACATTCATATTCAAAATAATTAAGGGCATATATATATGAATATATATATCTATATACATATAAAAAGTGTGTATATATATATAAAATTATAGCAGTCCTTAAGGTGTATTGTGGGAGTGGAGAAAAAGAGGTTGAAAACAAAAATCAATAAGATAATTTGAGATCAGATTTTGAAAAGCCACAGTAACACATCCTCAAAAAACACACAGTGGTCTATTTTGTTGAATAAATAAGTATAACTGAATTGCAGGGCATACATTTGTATATAGAAGATGACTAAGAGCTCTGTAGAAAAGACAGGGCAAAAATCTCTAAGTTTAGATTCCATACTATATAATAAAGAACTATCAAATGTAAAAATAATTATATAACAATAAATTAATTTTACCCATAAAATTAAAAATAAAGTGAAATTTCTTTTGAGATAGCTCCTGGAGTTAATATACATGGATAGTAATTGTGAGAGTAATTTATTATTACAGACAAAATTACTTAATGTCTTGGGGATGTTTGTTTAAAATAAGAGCTGAAACTTATTAAACAAACTGTGTGGTACTTTTAGTAATGTGAATCTTAGTGTCCAAGGCAAAAAAAACAAAAACAAAAAACACACGTTTGTTAGAAATATCTCTTAGAGTTTATTTTCTAATTAGAAACACCAAGTTGAGCCATTCTGTTTGGACTGAGACATGGCTCAAATCCCTGAAAAGTCGTCAAACCCTGCAAAAACATCACATACTCATATTTTGCATTTTCCTAATAGAGTAAATATATGTCCCATTACTCTTGTAAACAAACAGTTGATTCAGCTGGCAGACCACACAATTCCCTTGAAAGTAGCACTGCAATATGTCGCAATGCCTTTTTCATTAGTTTGCTGCTTCCAACAAAGAACTATTATTCACATTATTTGTTTTCTCATTGAAATAGCCTCATAAACTCATATGTAAAAATGGAGTCTCACTGATAGTGTATCTGTGTGTATTGCACATTTCGGCTATTAAGTATAGTTTGAGATATAAACTGATCACAACGTGGATCCTGGGACTGAGGACTAAAGAGATGCAGTTTCTCAAATAGTTAGATGGTCACTGTACAACTAGAGACCTTGCTTTTTATTACAATGCCTCTGGTAAGAGTAATACATTTTATAGGGATAAAAATTGGAGGTTAATATTGAAAAAACGTTATTTTCTTATAGATATATTTTAAAGAATAAAATAACATTTATATATAATTACAATAACAGACATTAATTAAAATTGCATGTGCACCACAGCTTGAATTTGGCACATTCACCTGTGCACAATGAAAGCCTATTGTAGCATAATTTTTCCAAATTCCTTCCCTGGAATCTAATATTCTGAGATATGAAGGTCCCACATTGTTGTTGAAAGTTCTAGAGGACCAAATCTACCCAGGTGTCAGCACAGGGTCATTTTTTGCCTTTACCTGAGCTCTCTTTAAACCCACTTATAAGGTGGGTTAGGACTCAGCTTTCTCTCCTACTTGACCATTTTGTCCAGCCCAGCAAGGCTCATCCATGACTTTCCTTCTGAATAGGAGCATGTGTGTATTTAACTAGCTTCCATCAGTCATTCTGTTATAATTCCAAACAACCACCCTGAGCTTTAGGCAGTATTTGCTGGCAACTGTCTTGAAACAAAGATGGCTTTAGCTGATGTGAATGGGAGTGATTGGCAGGAAGCTGAGCTCCTGCATATCTCTACGTTTTAATCAGCCATAGAAAGGGAATTTGAGAATTTTGTCACAAACTACTTTGAGAAGAGGGGCTGGTTATCCAGTCTTGAAGAGCACAGAGTCAAAGAAAAATCAATAACAAGACACAGAGTTAAATAAAGTAAATTGAAGAATGCCCCATCTTTATTTCAGGAAAATGGTGATTGTGAATTAGATGGCACTTTAACATGCTTTTGTAAACTAGAATAATATTTTTAAGCTGATGATGTGATTATATAATATGTACAGCTAATCACTTGGAATATTTTCCATTCAAGTTACCTGAAAAATAATTTAAATTGATTTAAACAATAAAATGAATTTGCTGGCTTATGTAACAAGCAATTACAGAACTAGGACAGCTTCTTTTTGTTGTTTGATCCTAGTAAGTCAATGAGAGCCAGTTTCTTTCTTTCACCCTGTTCTACCTTATTGGTGTTGTCTTATTTGGGGCTTTGCTTTTTGTTTTATTCTGCAGGGCTGCCCATGAGCTTTGCTGTCCAAATCTAGAGACCAAACTTCTGTTCTTTAATCTTAGAACAGAAATTCCAATTTTCACCAACTTAGGTACCTGCATATGAACTAGCCCTGATGGCTGTAGAATACAATGCACTGAATGACACAGGCGTGAGTTGTGTTTGCTGGTAGTTTAGGCCACAAAGGGCCCCATACTTGGAGGTAGGCATGGAGTCAGTCCCACACACTCTCACATTTGCTATAAAATGGTAGGAGACAACAGGTAAGCCACCAACTCTTCACCATATAACATATATGCACATAAATGGTGCTACTAAATATATTTACTAAGGGTAATAAATGAACTAAAGTACATATTACTAACATAAGCAGATCTTATGATTTTTCCCTGTGTAGTGAGAGATGTGTGGACAGTTTTGATACTTTGTTACTGTTTCTATTAAAAATGAGAACTAGATGTGGACATGAGTTTTAGAGCCAGAAAACTGGAGGTTGAAATACAGGGATGACCTTCAGTAACATTATGGCCAAAGCACTTACATCTTTGAATTTGATTACATCATCTCTAAGATGGGAATGTTGCATTCCTTTTAGAGTTACCGTGAAGATGAAAGGAGACAATCCAACTGAGATATTTCAGCAACTGAAAAGAACTGCTTTTAAAAACATACTTTTTTTAAGTATCCATAAATCATTTTGTAAAATCATATGAAAAGTATTGCATTTTCAGATTTGACAAAATACTCCTATATCAAATAATTGCATTTTTATGACAAAAGTAGAACTTACCGTTAGTAAAATAAAATATAATGCCTAAATTAGTTTCAAAAGGACAATTTCTTCCTAAGTACTGTGTGGTATCACAACTTCAAGAAAATACATCCTGTGTGTAAGAAACTTCACTTTTTTTATGTGGATAAACATGAATAATTCTTGGGAAGGAATTAAGATCATATGGGTAGTTTCTTTAGGAAAAAATAATATCATTTTTACATTGGCCCAATTACTTTGAGTCTTGTATTTTTTTCAAGTATCCATGAGCTCTCTTGGCTCTATTTGGTGACTTTCATTTCTTGATTTCTATATTCTTTAAAATAAATTTAGAAAAAGAAAATCTGGAAAAAAATAAAGAAAAAAGTCCTAGAATGATAAAGTTGTCTCAGAAGTTAGGAGAATAACCCAATCATTATTGTATCTGGAAATTTTGACTACTTTAAATAAATTCTGAGCTCAGAGTTTATATGAAAATTGTAGGTTGGTAATGGGGTGAGAGATTGACTTCTATATCTACAGTGACCTTTGTTTAAAAATTTAAATTCACATTATTTTGAAATAAATATGTAATTTAATTTTAGCAAATAACTAGTTCTTTGGCCATCTCTCTTACAAATGATGTGCTCTCATGCTCTTTTTTAGCATCTTAGTTTTTATTGCATATGAATCACATTATCTCATGACAAATACATCAATTTTCCTGGAGCTCTAAGTTGGAACCTGTGTTGAATAAAATATGGTTAAATGCATGCTCACTTTCTTTTTCATAATTAGATTTCTAACTTCAATTTTACAGCAGCTATGATTATGTATATCTTTGGAAATGAACTTAGCAGGAATAGGACATTCTAAAGAGAGAAAGATTTTCAGACATTTTGGAGAACATGGGAGAGTTTTTACCTTTTGTCTGAAATGTCTTATACTGATATGGAGAAAACCTATTATGTTTTCATATTCCTGCAGTAAAATGGCAAATGCACTACAGCTCACAATTTAGGAAACTAATACATACTTCATTAGAATCAAAAGTGCAGCAAAAAGGCTAACTTAGATGAAGTAAGCGAAAGAAATTTTCACAGATCTTTTAGGCATGATGATTAGGTGTAGAGTCTCTGCATCATAAAGAAAAGATATGGATCCTCGTATACTATCTCCTATTAGCCATGAGAAGTTGGCAATTTACTCAGCATACCAAGTGAAAATAGCATGCTCTACTTCATAAAGTTGTGATTTGGTTTAATTATATATATTCACTCCCTTGTATATATTATAGTAAGGGTGCCTCAAATAAAATAAGTACTTTTATTTTGTCTGATAAAATAAAATAAATTGTTTTATTTTGTCTGATAAAAGGTATATTAGAAAAGCATTTTTCTAAAAAGTAGCAAATAAGGCAAAGTTACCTTGAGAATAATCTACATCACAGATTAATTTATTTCCTTGACACCTGAAAAACCAATTCACATTTGTATTATTGAGCTCTAATTATTCACTGGGCATGGGTGAAACTAGAAAAGATTTGAAAAATGCAAAGAAAATCCCTATTCTTACAAGAAGCCCAGACTCTGATCTCGAAGCTATACTTTCACATAAATACTGAAATACCATCTATAATAGAGGCATGGGGTTACAAGAGATCAGCAATCTCAGCAGCTACAGTAGATAAGTGTCTCCTTTAAGGTACACATAGCAGCCATCAGGTCATATATGTAGTACTTGAGCTGGGAATTTGGAGCCCTGAGCTCATCCTTTCCTGTCACCACTTTGTCCAGCAACATTAGAGCAACAAGTCAACTTCATTATATCCAGTAGATTTCCAGAAATGTTCTTAAGTAGATATACAAGGCTATCCAGCTATTTGCTTCTTGTAAGTAGTTAATAAGGAGTATCCAATAGAGCTGTTTCATGTATATCTATAGTCGGGTCATGCCATTGACTATTGGTGCTCTCTTTAGTACTGGAAATATAGTCATTAGTGTCTTTAATCAGATTAAAGAGATAATGTCATAAACCCTAGAACCAATTCAGAAAACACATCTTTAAAATTCTGTTCCTTTAAAACCACTCTTGTACTAAAATCTGTATTAATGTTCTTCAGAGAAAAAGAACAAATAGGGAAATATGTATGTGTGTGTATGAAATTGGCTCACGTGATTATGGAGGGTAAGAATTTTAGACTCAAGAGAACAAATAGTACTTTTCCAGTTCATGTTCAAAGACCTAAGAAGCAGGAGAGTCAACTTATACAGTTCTAATCTGGATCTGAATACAAAGGCAGGAGAAGACTGATGTCACAGCTTGAAGACAGTCGTGCAGAGGGAAAAAATTCCTTTTTCCTTAACCTTTTATTCTATTGGGATTTTCAACAGATCAAATGAGGCCTACCCACATTAGGGAGAACAATTTGCTTTACTCAGTCTGCTGATGCAAATGTTAATCTTACTCAGAAATGTCCTGACAGATACACTCACAAATAATGTTTAACAAATACCTGGGCACCCTGTGGTCCAGTCAAGTTGACACATAAAAGTAACCATGGTAGAAGAGAGAAGTAATTCTCAATGGATGCTTTGTTATTAAAGATTCTTAACAATACAAAGCCATCAATTGGCAGATTTTTTTTCTTGATCCACTCCTGCATGAAAAACTTGTTGTTTTTTTTATTTACCAGAGAATCAAGATAGGAAGATCAATGTGTACATTTTTGATAGCTATAAAAGCTTCAGTGTATCTTATTCTTTGAAGAGAGTTATTTATGGAACATTTGACTGCATTTGCTATTGAAAAGAAGAAAAGAAAATATTTTAAACATTTGTAAAATGTGAACTATTTTTATTTTTGCCCTTTTGAATATGGAAACACTGCCATTTCTTTGGAATTTGAATAGACTTGATCTATAGATAGATGTTGAATTAGTAATGCAATAATGTCAGAGAAAATCATTTTCAGTTAACAAGAATAAAAAAAGTAACATTAGTACCAATGGAGTTCACATAGCTGGCTTAATTTAATTGCTGATTTTCAACATATAGAGCAGCCAAATGTTGCCTTTATGGTGATATTTACCTGCCTGAAATTGTTTTTCCATGACCAATTACAAATGCTGTTTGTGGCTTCAATTTAAGGGACAGGTACCCAAGGGAATTAACACCCAAAGTATTTAATTCACCCTATCTTTAGCAAATTGCAAAAAAATTATTTTGGCATACATAATAGGAAAGTCCTAATGCAAATATGCTTTTCTCTATTTCCCCATGGCTTTCTTAATTAGAAATGACATTATTATTATATTAGTAAGAGCTAGGAAAATTATCTCATCTCCATTTCTGTGTAACTAATATGTTATTCTGCACAGTCTCAACCAAGAGATGCCACATTGTGCTCCAACTCCCTACAAGATCAGAATGATAGAGAAATGCTTGTGCAACTCAAATCCACCAAGACATGAAGCCAATTGCAGTACCACTCTGCTAATAAGTGGGAAAAAAAAGTCTTGTTATACTATTTCTTCATGAGATAGGAGACCTGTCTCCCCTCAGAAGGCAATTATCCTTCTTATTTTTACAGTCTCATGATCAACAAAGAACTTTTTTTAAATTAATTAATTTTTTTAACTGAGTTAAAAATAATCCTGGAGAAAGATTTTGTCTGAAATGAGGAGGGAGAGGTTGTCCCATTACTTTAAGTAGGGCAGAATTGCTCTCATAGAATAACAATAGCAAATTTAAGAGTTCTTTATACAATGCCTGCTATATAGTAAGTGCTTATGCATGTTATAAAATATAATTTTGGGTTCTCAGTTAGGGTCATGGGGCTAAAAATGTAGCCATGCATAGAAATGGCAATCAGAAATTATAGGTTTTAATTCCAGCTTTTTTAGAGATACGAATTTGAGTAAATTGCTTTGCAACTCAGAGCCTCAAATTTGTGTTTGTAAAATCCCCTTGAAAGAGATTTCCTACTCAAAAAAAAAAAAATTGCCTTTAGTACATAGTATGAGACCTGGCCCATTCTAGCCAATAAATTCCAGTTCAATCTCCTTTCCCTTTATGTGTCTTGGGGTATTCACCCAATCCTGACACTAGCAGTGTGACCTTGGGAAGTCATCAGAACCCTCTGTCTCAGTTTCCTCTCCACCTAAGAAAATTGTTATTCCTTCCTGATTAGACTTCTTGTAGAAAAAAATGAAGTAGTGCATACAATGGTTCTTTAAGAAGTTAAAATCTCTTTTCAGAGGCAAGGGCTTATTATAGTAGATGTAAATGGTTCCAGTTTCAGTTGGTCAATGGAGACTTTTTAAAAAGCAAACAATAAGTCAATCAGCAACTGGAAACCATAAACTAAAAAAAGGCATATTCTCTCTCATCTCTTCTTCCCTCTTTTCATTCCTTCCCTTACTCCTTCCTTTCTTCTTTATTTTTTTTTCCTTTTTTATTGGTGAGCCAGGTTTCAAGTCCACCATAGCTCCCACCTCCAACTTTGCTCCTTTCCTTCCAAGCTGCTGAGAAACTCAATAATCTGTGGGTCCAGTTCTGTGGATGAACAACTTGGAAAAACAGAGCAGCCAATGCTCATTGGAGTGAACAATTTATCAATGGGAAACAAAATCCAGTGGATGCATTTTTTTATTTACTTAGATAGACTGTCCTGAGATGCACTACACATCTCTCTTGCTTAAAATCATAATTTCATCAAAAACTATGGCAACAAATAACAATCTCTTGACAGAAACATTTTCCTTTAATTGTAGCAGAAAAAATTCTGATGTGTTCCAACTCACCTCATTGCCATTTTTTTTCTCTGAATTGTTCACTTCATCAAGTTTTAGACATATTGAAGCTCACAGTCTGCACTCAAACTGCAATTAAGAAATAAACCAATTATAAAAACACTACTTTTTGGGCAAAATAAAGATTATTGCACATGGAATTAATGAATGTGTACGTAATGCACAGATCCAGAAGAGGTGACCTCTTCACTTTGTTTGATATAGTATATGTATATGGAGAAAATATTGAGGCTTATTTAAACATGGTACACATTTCAAACAGTTTAAATTTGTTTCTATTGGACATTCTAAGACTAGAAACCCAATATAAAGTAAATTTGTGACTGTATTACTGTCTAAAAACATAATGTCAAAATTTTAATTCTTAAAGTATACATTTATTGGATCTTATATGAAAAAGTTGTTCAGTTTGAAAGATAAAACTCATCCAAATAGTGGTATATTCTTCAAGAGGTGTTATGTGGAACACTAATTGAATATTCACTAAACAGTCATTATACGAGGTAGTAAGTGTGTAGTTTGTTTGGCTTCTCTAAAGACGGTCCTATGCTGTTGAGCCATCACTGTTATTTGATCCAAGAAGTGTCCAAGCTCCCTTGATTTTATCTTCCTCATTTTCTGCCTTAATTTTCTTTTCCCTCACATCTATATTCTTGAAATTACACTATCCAGTAAAGTATTAGCATACAAACTTTGTTCCTTGTCAGTTTTCTGAGGACCCAAAGAAAAGTCTTGACCTAAAGAATTGAGACAAGAGTATTTTTTAATGTTTTATTTGAAGCCAGTTAGCTAAATAAATTGTTCTCTCATATTCAATTTTATAAATAAATTTTTTAAAGTTCTTTTTTTAAGAAATAAGGAAAATAAGAAAAGTGACTCTCTTAGAATAATAAAAATAAGTAAGCTACATCTATATCCATATATATATATATATATGTATATCCTACTGCCTGAAACTATAATGTGTATGCATGTGTATATGTGGGCATATATGTATGTATATATGAATGAAAGGGAGAGAGAAAGAGACAGAGAGATAGGGAGATAGAGAGAATAGACTAACAGCATACACAAGAAGAGTTTACACTTAGACCTAAACAAAAATGGTGAAAGGTGAGGAGTGATTGCAAAACTGAGCAAGGAAAAAAAGCATCTTCTGATCGATTTCTCTAGGAGCTGGATTGGCACTCAGGCTAGATTACGGTGTTTGCCTGTAGAACAATAACAATCTCACAGATCAACATCATAAAATGCCACTCTGATCATAACAGAAAAAGACAAATTTACTCTCTCAAGACCACAGTAACTTCATGTCATAGTATAAACAAACTGACAAAACCTACAGACATATTATTCACAAGTTTCTGTTTGCTTTATGACTAGGAAATTCCTAGTAAAATGCCACCTTTTTTTCTGTATCTTTAGAAACCCTGAATACCCCTTGCTAAACAAATCAGTGGTCTTAGATAGGGGCTCCCTGCAGAGCAGCAATTGGAACAAAGCTTTCCTTTTAGTTTTCAGCTCAGTCTCCATGCTTGTGAGGTGTGTGTGCATGTGCGTGCATGTGCACATGTGAGTACCCATTTGAAAGTGATCAAAGTAGAGATATCTAAGTCCCCAGGTACAATTTAACTCAAGGAAATAGCTTTTAGCAAATGTATTCTTTTTCAGAAAAGCTAGAACATTTCAAGAAGTAAATCAACCCTCAAACTCAAATACAAAATCAGAACTGTTATTGTAACCTGTTAAATAAATCTCCCCCAGATATAGGAAATCTTGTAGCAGCTTGCTCAGGCCTTCTTGGTCTCTAAGCTTAGGTAACCAGATGGAAAAGAAAACGAAATATAATGAGAACTTTATTTCTTTATTTTCTGTGATAAAAGTTTAATCCTCTTAACACCTAAATTCCTATCAGCTGTGCTGGATTAATACATTTTTCTAAATGAACGGGGCTGGCAGAGAAGAAAGCTGACTTACCTAGAGTTATGAAAAGTGTCAAAAAATAAAATGGATAGCTCTACTCTAAAAGAAATGTTTGCTGTTGTATTTGCCTTTGAAGTCTTAGTCATAAATTTTTTTGCCTAGGTCAATGTCTACAAGAGTCTTTTTTTTTGTTTTCTTCTAGCATTTTTATGTTTTCATGCCTTACATTTAAATCTTTTATCCATGTTCAATTAGTTTTTGTATGGTGAGAGAGATGGGTCATGTTTCTTCCACAAGTGCCTATCCAATTGTCTCAGGATCATTTTTTGAATAGGGCTTACTTTCCCCAATGTATATTGTTGTCTGTTGATTGTATATGTCACGATCTCATGTGTGTGTGTGTGTGTGTGTGTGTGTATAATATCTTATTCACATTTAGGAAATACTTCATGTTTATGTTTTGCTATATATACATATATATGTAAAAGTGTGTATGTATATAACATTAATTCACTTTTTGCTTACTAAAAAAGTATTCATTTATCAGATATTTGATGGATGATTATTGACTTAGTTTTACCTTAAGATTTCAGCTTTGATGTCAGTATTATTTACGAAGGAAAGTGTAAGAGATCTAATCTGATGAAACATATGGCTTTTTCAATGTCATTGTCACCTCTTAGGTGTTTTGGTTTGATCCTTTGGAGTAAATGCCACAATCAATAACCACGTATATGCTTTTATTCAGGGGTTTTATGGAAGAATAACAGAATACCTGAGGAAAGTGTATGAATGTCCTGACCAATGAAGAAATAAAATCGATATTCTCTTTAGTGAAGTCCAACAATGTAGGTTTTTCCACAAGAAACTGCTTTTAAATAAAATCAAGATAGTACACTAGAACAAAGGTGAAAAATAGTGTAACTACTATGAAACTGGTAAAATTATGTTTCAACATTTTATAGCAAAAATTTAGATTGGAAACTTGAATAAGTTAGAGAATGCCTTGATTGTATAGTTTGATTGTTTTTAGTAGGTATTATAGCTCCAACATTTGGCACTCACTATGTTTGATAAACATTAACCTAATTAAAAATTGTCAAGAGATTAGTTTGGCTCTCCAAATGTTTACATGGATTAGATAGTACTGAATCTTAAATCATGTGTACACAGTAAGTGTAAGATGCCAATTGACTGCTGGGAGAAATGCGATATACAAAATAAAAAGGAAGAAGAATTAGAAAGAACTGAACAGGAAATCTGAAGACATTAAATAAAATCTTCCCCTGACACTGTTGACTTTGAGCTAGTTACTGGCTCTCAATTTTCTCATCTATTAAAAAAAAAATATTTATTTGAGTTCAAGCTCTGTTTTAGCTACCCCTGACTAGCTGTATGTCCTCAGGCAACTTGTGTAACATTCCTGAGCCTCACTGTGACTGAGTTTGCTTCACAGGTACTCAAAAGAGTCCTAGGAAAGTGATACATATTTCAGAGTTGTCTCATACTGGTAGAGGTCAAAACTGTGAAAAATGATAATAAACTTGCCTTGGTTAAAAATAAAAAGAAAGAGTCAAGGACTGAATCCCAGGGAACACTAAAGTTTAAAAGACAAGAGAAAAAAGAAAATCCAGGAAAAAAAATATCAAAGTTCAACTGCTAGAGAGTCTAGTGAAATTGTTTATTCTTATCAAAGATTCCTCTTGTTGGGATTCGGTATGAATTGCTCTATGCTATGCATGCCTGCTGCTTGGGATACTGGATCTTTAAAATTCATATACCGAACCTCTGAACATCATAAAATCATTTTCTGGATTTGAATTTCTCTGTGACAGGAAACGTCAGGGAGTAAAGGCTTGTAATTCCCTAAGAAGAAAAGTCATCTCATATGAGGTTGAGACATAACAGAGTTCAAGAAAGAATTCTTAAATTTTACATGTGTTTCCAAAATCATACAAGTTAATATCTCAAGATATATTTTGCTGATACACATCTATCGCTTCTAAGATAGATAACTTTTTTCCTACTTACAGAAAATAAAAAACAGATCAATTAAACTTGGAATTTTTTGTATATACAATACAATACAGATATACACATAGGACTGATTTTGTATGAATATGTCTAAACAAAGATTATTTTGATTTTTTTTCTAAGGTGATCAGGATGATGAAGAATATTGCTTTATGCTGACACGTCCAGTAGAAAGTAAGAAAATTTGACTTGGGGCAAAAGTTTTCCTTTTCCCTGATTTCAAAAGAGGAAACTTTATCACAACAGGTGTTAGAATGATCTAGATCAATTTTGAATACCACCACCTCCGTTTTACTAGCAATTGCGTGACTGATTACTTGAGCCCTCTGTGACCACTTCCTCCTCTGGAAAAGAGATGCATAATAGAAATGGCTGGTGTGCTCAACTTCTCTGATAAACACATGAGATAATGAATGTCAACTGTCATGCCAACATAAGGGTATATACAAATGAGAATGGTATATATATATGTATTATATATAGTATGTTCTTATTATACATTATAGTATGTTCTTATTAGAAAATAGTCATATGTCATTGTAGAGAATGAATCTTAAGTGATTAACTGTCAAACTGAGCTGAAAAGTTATCATTAGAAAACCCTACCAAGGGCAAAATGCAATACTGTTTTGTAAACTTAAAGTCAGCCTACTCTTTTACTCTTTTGTCATTTTCTCTCACGCAGTTCACATGAGTTGGCCATTCCTACTTATATCTCTGTTGCTTTTACTATTAACCAAGGAAGTGCTATCCAGTTTCCATGTTTCTGCTCAGTTATTCTAGTATCATGAGTTTTAATTACATTATTTTAATAATTGTTCTGCATGGATATTTGTTACTTAGATCTCATGAAAAGCAGTAAATAAAGGGTTAGCAATTGTGTTTTGTTTTCATAGTAAGGCTTTGCAAGAGGGGGAAGGAGTTACATCTCTTCTAACTGATATATATATGTATATATATATATATATATCCAAATAACATGAGATTAAAGGGTATACTTCTACAGTTTTTCTGTCAATAACATGTACCTAAGATGGAGAACTTGAGGTGAAACCTTTGGGCAAAAATTCCTACCAACTAACCTATCTCATCGATACGTGCCCTTCTACTGAATGCAATCTTTACTATAGCCCAACTTTGTGGCAAGCACTAGTTAGCTGTTTTGTTTGCAAGAGTAAGATTTGCTTAGGATTTAGGAAAGTTCAATACCTCAGTTTTCAGAGGAAGGTAAATAAACCAGTCATTGATGAAGCTCAGATTCTTATCTCTAAAACACATGTACTACTAATTCTTATTTCTCTGGACTGTTTTGAGACTGTGGGGTCCAATGAAATAGTGAATGGATATATTTCTGGTAAACAATAATTTAGTAAGGTTATTTTGCAAGAATTTCAGAATATTTTTATTGCAAAGATATAGGGTCAGTAATCTCAGTAGAAGTGGGTGTTGATTTTTTTCTAGGATTTCTCTCTGTAACAGCAAGCTTTGGTGGGGAGGGGTGGAAGAGGCTTTGCTCCGTACAATATCTATTAATGATCCATAGAAATCCCCAGGGTGTTTTTGTTTGAATATTATTTAACCCCAAGTTTTCTTTCCAGAATGATGGCTTCTGCTGCTTCTGAAGTATTTTGAAAAAGCAATTTTCAGCACGTAGGGGGAGGGGTGGCAGGGGCAATGTATGTAACCCTAACAATATTTGTACCCCCATTATATGATGAAATAAAAGGAAAAATAAGCAATTTTAAGGAGGGCTATTTCAGCTGAGGATGCCTGATGGGTAATCCAAATCACCTATTTTGGGGGAAAGAACTGAACACTGAGTTATGATACTATTGCTGACCTCATGGTTCTTGGCTCCTGAGTCAACAGAAAATTGGCACAAGACTGAAAAAGAAATTCATACACTCAATGCTTTATGGGGGCTTTTGTTCAAACAAAAGAGAGACAGTGCAGGTTAAACCGCAACCAGATTGGCTCCCCTAACAAAGGGCTGGGGAACTTTTAAAGGGTAAAGAAAGAGAGAAAGTTTAACACCAGCACTGAAATCACTGCAAGTAGAGATGGAGTTTTGTTGGCAACATTCTTCATACATCAAACGTCTCAATAGCATGTGAAGTCTCCATTCTGGGGCATGATTTCTACCATTAAAATGAGGGAAAAGGTCTATGAGCAGTCAACTGTGGGCTTCATCATGGCAGTAACCAGTTTGTGCTGGCTTTAACTGGGGCCAGCAGACCCCTGGTCCAATGGTGGCCATTCCTGCTAAAGGAAGCAGAACTTCCTTGTATTGAAACTGAGCGCTAATCATTTTCAAAGTCTTCAGTATTGTAAGCAGACTTAAGCATTGACTCCAGGCTCAGACAGGTAGCCAAAGTCCACATCCTATATTATTTCAACTCTTTTTCTAGACTGTATTTTGTAGATCATTGCAACATGACCTTTTATTAGTATAATAAGTAGTAAATGGAACAATATATATAAACTTACACTATTGTATAGTGGAATTTATGTTCATTAGCAACATAAATTGGCATGGGATAAAACAGGAAAACCTTCAATAAGACTGAAGGCACACAAAGATAAAACAAGACATGACAATCTGAAAGTATCAGCTCATCACAATAGTGCTCTCTCTCTCTCTCTCTCACTCTTTTTCTTCTTCTCCTTGCAGTTTTTCTACTCTAAAAATATATCATGTAATTATTTCAATGTTTTTTTCTTGGTAAAAATGTAGTATCTCAATAATGCAGAGACTACGGAACTTGACAAGATCCAACCTCAGATAGCAGAAACAATTTCATATACTGATGAGTAGTTAAGCCAAAGAGAAACACTGTTCTATTATTTGCTTAGCTTCTAGTTAATTCATAACCAGTAAGCATTACTATTTAATAAACAGTGGGAAAAAATGAAATTATTATTCACATTATAGCCACAATATTTCTAAATGTTTCATCTCAGCAAAAAACCTCTGAGAAATAAGCATGGCTACTTTAAATAAATCAAAAGATTACATGAGTCCCTATTACCTTGTGGAAATGACCATTCTTTCTCAGTCCTCAAGTCCATGAAAGTCTCTTATACTATCCATGGTTCTTACAGTACTGCAAATCCTAACTCATGCTAAAAGGCATGAATAAGAGCAGGGTCTCTGGAGTCCTGTCTTCCTGGTTTACATCCCAGCTCTCAAACTCACTAGTGTATATCTTTTCCTAATAGTAGGTTCTGAAGTATGCAAAATGGCAGTAATAATAGGGGAAATCTGTAAATTTCTCTGAAGAGCAATTTTTAATGAAATGTACATAAAAGGTCTGCTACATTGTCAAGCATGGATGCTCAATGAATGTCAACTATTCTTACTTTATAAAGGTTACATTTTATCATGCTATGTGAGAACTGAATTTCTATTCTAGTTTAGAGCTACTATATTTCATGACTTTATGCACTGATCAAACAACTAGTTTGTTCTCTTAGACTTATTAATTTCAAGGTGACTGATGTTTTCATTAAATTATCCAGCACAAAATGAGAGATTTCTTGGTCTATTTTGCCACCTTTAAGGCATAATAAATGTAAAACACCTAGGAAAAATAGACTTTTCTTCACAAAGTTTCCCATCACAGAAACTATATCCTCCAATCCATATCTTCCAATATTTTATTACATATGTAATAGATGTGCAGTGACAATTCACTTTGTGATTCTTATAATTCTAGCTCAATATTTTAATCTCTCTTTAGTTTGGGGATCTTATTTCTTTTTTGTTGTACTGTATTTTCCTTTATTCTTTCTTTATTTTTTAAGGCTGGCTCATTTTAGGTTTGGAGAATAAACACTCCGGCCAAGATGGGCTTAAACTTTTCCTCACTTTGACTAAAGTTTAGAGAATCTCCTTCTTGATTCTAGGCCCTGACCTCCCTTTTCTTAAAGCATTTTCTTTATAAAACTTGTAATTATAAATTATTTCTCTGCCCATTTGAGATGTAATTTTTTTTACGAAGCTTCTTGCCAGGTTTATAACCCAGGAATTCCTTTCTCAAGGGCCTGAGGGTCATCCCTTTGAAATGTAATCATCTCGGAAAACATAGTTCCCCTATCTTCCAGTCTTTATGGGAAGGTAGGAGCCTAACTTTCATAGGTGCCAATTAGCAAACACAGATAGCTTAAACTCAGAAAGAAAAACATTTGTGCTTAGGAATTAACTCAAGTGTTTCACAAATCTCATTGATCAATCTCCCCTAATGTCTTCCAGTACTTTACTGCCAGCTCACTTTAGTGCTTAACTCACCAGCCACTCATAGGAGATAAGAAAAAAAACAAAGCATTTTTACTACTCTCACACTCAATACACCACCACAACACAGAACACTGCCTCTGATTACTAAAATGTGTGTGAGATTTTCTCACACAACAAGCAATTCTTCAGTGGATACCAACTGGGTATCCTATAATTCAATTTACCTCTGACACTTTCTACCTGAAGTTAGAGTCAGATCCACAGGTTAAGAGCTTAGTCCCAACAGACTCACCCCCCCCACACTTCAGATGCCAATTGCAAGTCCCAGGTTGTGACCTGTACTTCTAACTGACCAGCTATAAATTGGGGTTTCCATGACCCCCTCCTCAGGTTCTATTTTGCTAGAGTAACTTGCAGAACCCAGGGAAACACCTTACTTAAATTTACTGGTTTATTATATTAATTAAGGATATTACAAAGAACACAGATGAACAGCCAAATACAAGAGATGCTATGCATTGGGCAAGTTATGTGGGAAGAGACATGAAGCTTCCATGCCCTCTCTGAGTGCACCACTCTTCAAGGACCTTTACATGTTCAGCAATCTGAAAGCTCTCTGAACCCTGCCTTTTGGGGTTTTCATGGAGGCTTCATCATATAGGCATGAGGATTATGACATTGGTCCTTGGTGATCAACTCAACCTTCAGTGCCTCTTCCCTCCTTAAAGGTCAGGGTGTGGGGCTGAAAGTTCCAATCCCCTCTAATCACATAGTTGATTCCCTTGGCAACCAATTTTCATCCAGAAGCCCACTCAGAGTTGCATCTTTAGAACAAAAGATGCTCCAATTATCCAGGAAATTCTAAGAAATTTAGTAGCTCTATGTCAGATTCTTGTACCACTCAGGAAATTATAGAGGTCTCAAGAGACTTGTGTCAGTAACTACAGTCAAAATCCAAATATTAGAACAAAAGATTCTCCTAATGCTCGTATCTACAAGGGTTGTAGGACCTGTCTCAGAAATGAAGAACACAGATGAAATATATATTTATCATATCACATCAAAACCCTACCCTTCACCTCACCCTTTATCTTGGCACAGAGTTCTGGTCGCTCATCTCTGTTGCAGTAATCTTGTGCAGTCTCCCTTGTCTGTATAACTTTGATGAGAGTTTTGCTTTGACAACTCAGTTTACTATTGAGAAAAAAAAAGCATTACTAAATATACCTCTTCATAGTGTTGTTGCCAAGTCAAACAGCTTAAAATATTTGTCATTTTCTCATAAGTGTTGATTCCACCTTTATCATGTATCCTCAAACATTCCCCAGTGTTAGCTTACCCTTTTAAATTCAGGTGGCCGAGACAGGAGCCAGGGTTCCAATGAGGAACTGCTCAACAAAGAGCAGAAAGAAAGGCTGACTTAATTGTCAAGCATTCAAATCTAGTGTGTCTTTCTAATTATACTTAGCTTTGCCTACTATGGCCTAATTTATTATTTATTTTCTTTCTGTTTTTAAAATTTAGCCAGATCTTTCTTAGTTTAAAAGGTCTATCTGGAAAGTATCCAGCCTTATAACTATTCTTGTTATATTAAAAATGTCTGGATACTTTCCGGACAGACCTCATATATTTGTACTTTTTTCTTATTCTATTGTTTGGCTCTGTAATGTGGGTAAATTCTTTTGGATTTTAAATCGTGAACTCACAAAAACCATTACTTTGTCAAATAAGTTTGGTTTGATCTCAATTTCTTTATTCAAGTTATTGGAATTGGGAAAGAACCCACTTCAAGATTGATGACTTTTTTGATATATTTTGCCTGATGTAGCAACTATCATGTATTTTGTGTTTACTTTGTGTCAGATACTTTGTGGAGATGGCCTCATTTAATTTTCAGAAAAACTCGATTATCCCTATTATTTAGAGGAAAATGAGGCTCAGGGACACACTTAAGTACAAGAGCCAGCTTTGAAGATAAGGCTTATTTTCTGCTACAGGCCATACTTCTAGTCAGCTTGGGACACTCTCTCTCATCCTTCCCTTCTCTTTCTTTTTCTTCTCTTATCTTTGCTTTTAATACCCAGTCTGTTTTCTTTTTCTCTTTTCCTATACTATGTTGGAGACTATGAGAGACAACCAAAAATTCAGTGAAGATCCTGATTTCAAGTAATTCACAGGCTCATCCTTCATTTAATCACAGTACTATGTTATACATTTGCATTCAATAAATATTTTAATAAAGCCACAAATAAAATCTTTAAACCTCTACTTAACCTAAAGGAAAGATCACTTTCCCCATCTCATTTTTCTAGTTATAATAAAAATATTGTCTAGACTTTTTAAAATTAATAATACACCCATATCTTAGAACTCTTACAAATAAATCATCTCTCATTTAGGGTTGTTTTATTGTGTTACCTGATATCTTTAGTTATATGATAAAGATTTTAAGGACATATTTTAGATTTTAAGTAATCGATGACAGATTGCAAGATTTTCAGAAGGATTTGAGGGGGAGAATACACATTTGGACGGGTTATGCCTGGTGGATAATTTTAAAAATTGCTTTTTGGAAATAATTGACAGCAGGAAAATAAAAACTGCAAGATTTACACATGACCAGACAGCTAAGTATACCTAGAAAAATATTTCCTTTTCCAATGAATCATAGAAAATTAACTTTTTGACTGAATCTGGAAAAAAAATTAATGACATGGTTGAAAGAAAAAGGAATGGGGTAAATTGAGTTAATCAAGCATTTAATTTAGTTATTTGCACAGAAGGATTTTTGTGAAGTGTTAAATAATAGCTTTGTAATGAATTTTCTATTTTGAAGTCCCCTGATTTCTCAGAAATGTAAATGAAAGAAATATAATTATGCAAAAATTTAATTATATATTAAATCAGGAGAAATTAACATCTCTGTTGAGGAAAAATCTCCTAAAAGCAATAAATAAATAATACATAACCTTAAAAAATAAGCTTTCATGCTTTGTGCTTTTATTTCTTCAGTTGGATGAATTTTACATAAAAGAGCCCTTTTAAAATTATAGCAGATTTGCTATGGTAATTACTTTTAAGTCATTGTTTATCTGAAATAACTCAGCTGTTTAAATTAGCATCTCTTCAGCCTTTTTAGAGTCTTGTAAAAATTAACCACTCTAACTCTATTTTTTTATAAGGGATTGAATATCTGACTGTATTCTTCTTTTTTTCTTTACTTTATTTTCATTAAAACTTTAATATATTCAGATTTAAAGCAAATATCCCTCTCTGTATTTTGAGGTGAATAAGAATGTTCCTTAGGAAACTTTTCAAGGGCAATTAAGAGCAATTTTGGAAAACTTGTGTTTGATAAGTTTTTTAAGTTCTGATTGGTTACATTCCCAAAGAAATGTGAAGACACTTATTTATCTCTATCTTAAAATAAAGTCAGTATTTAATTAATGATATTTTCCCTAAAACATAAATTTCTCTCATCAATGTTTTATAGTTTTAATTTTAGAGATCTTTCACTTCTTTGGTTAATTCCTGGGTATTTTATTTTTTTTGTAGATATTATAAATAGCATTACTTTCTTGGTTTCTTTCTCATACTGTTTACAGTTAGCATATAGAAATGCTACTGATTTTTGTATATTGATTTTGCATCCAGTGACTTTATTGAATTTGTTTATCAGTTCTAATAGATTTTTTGTGGAGTCTTTAGGTTTCTCTAGATATAAGATCACATTATCTGTAAACAAAGATAATTTGGCTTCTTCCTTTCCAATTTGGATGCCTTTTCTTTCTTTCTCTTTTCTGATTGCTCTAGCTAGAACTTCCAGTAATACAATGAATAACAGTGATTATTCAAAGAGTGGGCATCTTTGTCTTGTTCCAGATCTTAGAGAAAAGGCTTTCAGATTTTCCTCATTCTGTATGGTACTAGCTGTGGTTCAGTCATATATGGCTTTTTATCATGTTGAGGTAAGTTCTTTTTATACTCAGTTTTTTGAGTTCTTGTCATGAAGTGATGTTGAATTTTATCAAATACTTTTTAAGTATCAATGGAAATGTTCATATGATTATTTTAATTTATCTGTTGATGTGATGTATCACATTGATAGATTTACATATGCTCAACCATCCTACATCCCTGGAATGAATCCCACTTCGTCATGATGAATAATGTTGAACTCAGTTTGCTAGTATTTTGTTGAGGATTTTTGCACCTCTGTTCATCAGAGATATTGGCCTATAGTTTTTCTTTTTTTGTTGTGTCTTTGTCTGTTTTTGATATCAGGGTGTTACAGGCCTCATAGAATAAGTTTGGGAGTATTCTTTTCTCATTCTCACATGCAGGTCCTTGAAGACTTGTTCATTTTTGTTAAGTCTGTTTTTCTCTCTTGTTTGGATTGCATGCATTCAATAGCTCTCTCTACAAGTTCCTTGGTTCTGTCCTTAGTCATCTCCATTCTACTGTTGAACCCATCAAGCAAGCTTTTTTTTGAGTTCTGATTTTGGATATTTCAGTTATTTTAGTTACATTTGGTTTTTTCTTACAGCTACTTTGTTTTTTATGGAGATTTCTATTTTTCATTCATTTCAAGAAATTTTTAATTTTTTGTTGAATTGTTTTTATGATAGCTACTTTAAAAGATTTTGTCATCTTATGCCAAAAATTTATTCTTATTGTTTTGACAACAGTTGTCTTTTCTTTTCTCTTGCAAATAGTGAGTTTTCTTGGTTCTTGGTATGGTGGATGATATTGTTATGGTATCTTGGAAATGCTACCCATTATTTTAAAATACTTTGGGTCTTATTTAATTTTTTAAAAAATTTGATCTTGTAATCACTCAGTTTAAGTTTAGTTGCAGGTCCAGGCCTACTTTTGTGGGCCATGGTTCAAACAGCATCATCATTTCACTGCATTGCAATATTAGTTTCTTTTGCCTTTTTGTCTGTTTGGACTCTCACTAGTCTCTTCTGATGTTGCAAGGGTCAGAGGTGGTTCAAAGCCAGGGCACCTGAGTCCTCTAGGTCTGGGAAAAGAATCTCCAGTCCATGGGTACAAATAGGCTTCTGGGCCAAGACTCTTTGCCTGAACTATGGTACCTTTGGGTTGGGGAATGGAATCTCAGGTCCATAGGGATAAGGAGACTTCTCAAACTGGGAGCTTGACTTGGTGGGATTTACTTTGCTCAAGCCTATGGCTTTGTAGTGTCTCTGGATAAAAGAGGCTCAGTCCCCACCTGGAAAGAGACTACTTCTCATGGCCATTTACTCTCAGTGGTTTTCTGAATGATCCCTCTTGCTGTCTCTGTGGGGCTTGCTTGGTGTTGTTAGCTAGACTCCTGTTTTATCTGCAACAGGAACGATTCTATCTGTGTTCCTCTCTATTACCAGGTCAAAAGTGGGAAACTCTAAACCTGGGATGCCTTCTGCCCCAGGAGGGGGTATCAGAAGACACCCTGTTATATTCTTCCTGCATTCCTGGATGCTGTCTTCTTACCTTATATCAGAGCTCTCCTTTGGTTATCCCTTACATTGTTTACAAGGTTTTAGTTGTACTTAGAATACAGAAGCAGAAAGAGATGAATCCCTACAATCTTATTCTAACTAAAATTCCCCAGACTTGGTTGTAGATAATTGTGGTCTTGTTAGGAAGTGATGGAGATGCTACTCTGCTTTTTTTTTTCAAGAAGAACAAATACACAAAATTCTAGCCTTTGGTATATCTTGACTTCTGTTGAAAAGGATTTTATTGAAGATCCTTGACAATCCTTTTAAGATAATGCACTGGGCAGCAACAGAGCAGGTACAGAGAGGGGATACAGACTAGTGATTCCTTTTCTCTTTTATTGTGTCATTTTTGAATAACTGCCGTCAAACAGATGTGTGTTTTTCAGATTTTCATCCTGTTCATGAAAATAAGTTAGAACATTACACTTTTGCCTTAGAATAGTTCTAAGACATAATATTCAATAATTCTAAGGATTAAAGGAAATATTAATGACTGAAAACAAATAATCATGCTACGGAGGAGAGAAACAGATCACACTAGAAAATTTTAAATTAATTTTTTTTTAATCCAATAGAGCTACATTTATAGCTTTTGACTCTAAAACTTCAATTGTTTCACTAGGGAGATTTTCTGTGTCATTTGGAAAATAAAAGGACAGGAGAGATTTTTGATACTATGATAAGACATTTAAAAGTGACAATATAAGCCACATTATATCATGTGGCTGGAGGACTGGTAGAAGCAAGTAAATGACTAAATCCCAGAGACAACGAAGCTTTTCAGAAAGGAGGACTGAGCCACTACTGCTAATTTATGGTTTGGATTTCTTCAGATTTGCCAAGGACAGAAAGATTTTTCCAAGGATTAAAGAAAATTGTATGAACTTAAAGGATAGTGAAGGCTGATCGTAGAATGGAAGTAGTGAAAACACAAGATCAGACTTTTCAGTTGAGCTACTCTATATCCCCCCATCTCTCAGAAGTTTGTTATGAAAGCAAAAAACCTAGTCTTAAGCATTCCTACCTGATTGAATTACGGATTTCTACTGAAATAAATTCAATGATAGACCAAATGTATCCGAAACTACAGCCACCTTTTCCTGCTAAAATTTAGAAAAACATGCCAAATAGGCTATAGAAAAAAATAAAGGATCAAGAAATAGACCTGTATGCATATAATCAAATGATTTTCAACAAATAAACCAAAGTAATCAATGATGAGAGAAAAATATTTTCAATAAATAATGCTGGAACAAGCAAATAGCCATAAAGAAAAAAAGAATAACTGCAATGACTATTTAATGTCTTCCACAAAATTAAATTCGAGATGCATCATAGATCTTAATGTAAAAACTAAAAATATAAAACTTCTAAAAGAAAATATGGAGTAATATCTTTGTGATCTGAGGAGAGGTAAAGTTTTTAAAGCTAAGAAACAGAAATCAACACAATAAAGGCAATATATGTAACCTAAACATTTGTACCCCCATAATATGCTGAAATAAAAAAATTTTAAAAAGAAATCAACACAATAAAAAAGTTAGATTACAGATCATCGAATTAAAGTTTCTTCTCATTAAAGATACCATTAAGAAAATGCATAAACAAACCACAGATATAAAGAACATATCTACCAAAAACTCACATATAGAATGCATAAAAATCTTCTATGATGCAATAATATAAAAACGTAGAATCAATGTCACTAGTCATCAGGGAAAAGCAAGTCAAAACAACAATGATATATTGTCTCACCCCAGCTAGTATGGCTATTATCAAAAAGACAAAAAATAACAGATGCTGCCAAGAATGCAGAGAAAGGGAAACTCTTGTACACTGTTGGTGGGAATGTAAATTAGTACAGTCATTATGGAAAACAGTATGGAGGTTTCTCAAAAACTAAACATAGAAATGCCATATGTTCCAGTAATCCCACTGCTAGATATTATATATAACAACAACAAAAAAAAGGAAATCAGTATGTCAAAGAGATATCTACACTCTCATTTTTATTGCAGCACTATTCACAATAGGCAAGATAGGAAATCAATCCATGTGTCCATCAATAATGAACGCATAAAGAAAATGCGGTGTGTGTGTTTATGTATATGCACACACATACATCGTAGAATATTATTCAACCATGGAATGAATGAAATCTTGTCATTTGCAGCAAGGTGGATGAACCTGAAGGGCATGTTAAATTAAATAAGCCAGGCACAGAAAGACAAATATCTCAAGTTTATGGGAGCTAAAAAAATTGATCTCATGGAGGAAGAGAGTAGACTGGTGGTTGCCAGAGGCTGGGAATGACAGGGAAGAAGGAGGATGAAGAGAGGTGGGTAAATGGGTACGAATATACCATTAGATAGAAGGAATAACTTCTGGTGTTGGCTAGCACAGGGGGGTGACTGTAGTTAACAATAATTTATTGGATATTACAAAATAACTAGTAAGAAGATTTGGAGTATTTCCAACACAAAGAAATGATAAATGTTTGAGGTGATAGATTACTTTAAGTACAGTATGTATATTGTAATTACATATTACATATTGTAATATGTATATTGTATGCTTGTATAAAATATCACATGCACTGCCATAAATATGTCCATGTATTATGTTTCAATAAAAATGGACATAGAATTCAAACAGAAACTTAACAGCAGCAGCAACAAAAGGCATACAAATGGCCTATATACACAAAAAAGAAAGTGCTCAGCATGATTACTTTTTGGAAAGTGCAAAATTAAGCCACAGTGAGATACTATCATGTACACTAGAATTACTAAACTTAAAACAACATAAAATGAAGTGAAACAGAAGACTGAAAACATCAAATATTGGTGAGGATGTGGAACAAGGAGTAATCATTGATATACCCCTGCTTTGAATGTTTCTTATAAAACATTAACAGCTCCTAATATTTTCACTCCTAGATTTCTACTCAATAAAAATTTAAACGTATGTCTAAAAAATATATACATGAATGTCCATAGCAGCTGTGTTTGTAATAACCAAAAGCTACAAACTAAATGCATAGCAGAAGGTTAATGGAAAAATAAATTGATCACACTTATATATTGTCATGCTTCTCAGGAATAACAAGAGAAAACCTACTGATTCAGGATATTCATGTAATAGCATGAATATCTCATAAAATATTCTAAGTGAAATAAATTCAAATTCACAAGTACATATTGTCTTATTTTGCTTATTTTAAATTCTAGAACAGTCAACACTAGTTTATTGGAGGATTGCCATAAGATTTTTGGTAAGATGAGGTAAAGAGTCTCCAAAAAGAAGAAAATGCATATGTTAAGACCAGGAGTGCTAGGACATGTATGTTGAAAACAAATATTGTGTTATTGTATAGCAGAGTGTCTGTGCTGCTTTTAATAATTTTTTTAAAAATTCCTTTGACAGTTATCTTTTATGCTTTAGTCAAATATATTGTTTGCTTCAACAACAAACAACAAAACCTCACCTGTTTGAAGAACCAGAATTTATCACTTAGGGAAATCTTGAGTACATTGAGTGACTCAACTGCCATGGATGTTTCAATACCCCAGAAGTTGAAAAATTAAAGTAGTTACACTACAGCATCTCATATTTTAATTTAATTAGCAACTTCACCACAGGTAGAGTTTTCATGAAGTCAAAAATAATTTATGAACATTCTGATGGATTTTCGTGGGCTTATTTAAATAACCCTTTGAGAATAACTAAGGAACTGTTTATTGTTTTTTTAATTCAAAAAGACTTTGCAAAGCTATAATGGCTAATTAAAGGGTAACAAATGACTTGGAGGGAAGGAACCTGGCTTTCCATTTTGTTTACAGTAACTTTGAACCAGACACTTAAGCTACGAGAAATATATCCCAGCCAGGTTCCTTACTCCATGTTCAAGTGCCAACATGATGTTTACAGACCTGACTCACTTGGGGGGGGGGCTTCCAGACAAGTGGAGTATATTTGAAATGACAATAATAATAATAATAGCTTATTATTTATGTTGGAGATTTTATTATGTTCAAAGCACTCTGCAATAAGCACTTTAACATAAATTAGCTCATTTAACTTTAAACTCTTTGAAGGCAGAACTATGAGAAAACTGAGCCTTAGAAAGATAGCAGATTTCTCCAAGTCCAAAGCAGAAAGAAAGAGGTAGCACTTGGCCTCATACCCATGCTGGTCTTGCTTTGAACTCCTTACAATGACTATACTCTCAGCTTTCCTAGGCTTGCCCTGGAGCTATGGTAACAAACAGTTCCATCATTTATGTTCTTCTTCTTGCTGGTGGATAATAGATTCTGTTTTGCTCTCTCAGTTCCTGATACCGACTTGGGCAGATTATTAGCTTGACCATTAGCCCATCTATTTTATTCTGCTCCCTCAGCTTGAGTAGCTAAATACCACCTCCTAAAACCCAAGGGTTCACAATGCCACAGCTATTGGACATCTCAAGTAAGTCTTCTTCTGGGATTGTCTTGCAAACATTTGGTGATTTCCAGTCTCTACTCATCATTCATCAAATATCCCTGAATTTCCTGCAGCTGCCGTCAAGGACCCAGTATCCTTAAGAGTCCTTAGATCTCTTGTTGCCTCTAGCATCTAACCAGGAGATAGATTTCTGTGTTGTTTCCTTAATTTGTAATATTGTATTACTACTGTCTCTGACCCTACCTCACAAAGCCACTGTAGAAAGAATGTGCTTTGAAATTTTTAACACTTTTAATTTCCTTATCTCTCAATTGAAAAGGATTAGACTAGATAATCTGTAAGGTACCTATTACTCAGTAATTCCATTATCTATAATTTATGAGCTTGCTATTAACATTTCTGATTTGGACTCTATATCTTAGTTTGTGCCAAGGCAGACTTTAGTAAGCATTACATTTGGAATAAATTTAAAGGAATTCAGAAGATTCTTTAACTAATTTCCTAAACTGTTGCCGAGCTTAGCTTAGCTTAGTTTAAAGATCTTCTGATATTCTTCACATTGGTCTAAGTAGATAACTGTAGCTAAAATTTAAAGATAATAGACCATTGAGAAATATTAGATGATAGAGAATTTTTTGTTTAGTTTAGCTCTTCCTATTGCCTCAAAAATTTTTCTATTTGGCTTACAAATGGATATCGTAGAAAGGTTTTTTCAGTTCAGCTGATCCAAAATGGGACATTTTTAATTCACACATTAAAATTTGGGCATTAAATGACAGCAATAATATACATGGATGAACTAGTTAGCATTAAATAGAACTGAGTACTGTCTCTGAATGTTTTAGTATTTTGCTCCTGCTTTTAATATGTTGGATATTATACTTTGATTTTTGTGCAAACAAAATTGATCTTTTGTCTCTGTTCTTCAATGTACTTAACATTCAGTTTTTTATTATGAAATATGGATATTTTATGAATAATTTTATAGTAGAATCACCTTGTTGCTACTTTCAAATAAATAAATTAAGGTATAAAAAGCTAATAGAATGTGAGGTCTTTGGAAGTCAAAGGGCTTGTACACTCTGCCTCACATTCTTAACTATGGTAAAAGTGATGGTCTTCTTATAAATAAAGCTACTATGTGTACAAATAACTACATCGCTTCACCAAATATTAGTGTTTAATTACTTATTTTCAACTGAGAAAAAGGTAGTTGATTGTTATTAAACTTTTTAATGGACCTTTTATTTCCAATGCCTTTGATATCACATTTACCTTGTAATAGATACAATTTTGGGTATATACAAACATAATGGGTGAGATGTGCAACATTTGGGGGATGGTCACGCTTGAAGCTCTGACTCGAGGGGGGAGGGGGGCATGGGCAATATACGTAACCTTAACATGTGTACCCTCATAATATGCTGAAAGAAAAAAAAAAGAAAAACAAACAAACAAACAAACACACAAACAAAATAATGGCTACTGATTATTCTCGATTTAGAATGATTCTCATTGGTTACAGTTCTCATTATAATGTGCCATTAAAAAGATATTCAATTGCATAATTAAATCTTATATGCATCATTTAAATTCCAACCCGAGATTTCATAACGTAAGATTGCAAAGAGATAGGAAATTAGGAATAGGACATACATTAACAATATCGTTACTTTCTGAAATTAATCAAATGATACACATTTTCCCAAGGATATGCTAAATTCTTTACTACTTTGTTTCGACAGAGATTGGAGACATAAGAATTGTGATGGTCCTTTATTGACCTGTGAGCAGATTTGAAATACGTAAATAGTAATAGTTACTATTTATCAAACACATATATGTACATACACATATATGTACTAAAACTAACATTATCTTTAATTATTGCATCAATTTCTCAAAGTAGGTGGGCCTCTATCTAATTTCACTTGGGGAAACTGAGGTGGATAAAATTAAGTGCTTGATCAAGATTTTACACCTAATGAGGAGCAGAGGCACACTTCAGGTGCACATCAGCCCAAATTCAAAATTCATCCTCATTCTGTTTCTGGCCACTGTTGCCTTTCTGGGTTTAGGGATTATATATAAATAGTTTTAGACATTGGATTCAACTACAAGTTGAATATCCCTTATCTGAAAATCTGAAATACTCCAAAACCTAAATCTTTTTTGAGTGTTGATGCAATGCTTAAAGAAAATGCTCATTGGAACATTTTGGATTTTGGATTTTCAGACCAGGCATGCTGGATAGTTACGTGTAATACAAATATTCCCAAATCTGAAAAAAATCCAAGATCCAAAACACTTCTAGGTCCAAGAATTTAAGATAGGGTATA
Organism: Cheirogaleus medius; assembly: GCA_008086735.1. NCBI lineage: Eukaryota > Metazoa > Chordata > Mammalia > Primates > Cheirogaleidae > Cheirogaleus > Cheirogaleus medius. The sequence continues at coordinate 19,293,886 of VBSM01001265.1, forward strand.
TTCAACCTGTATCTCTAAAGTCCCTATATCTAAGCAATAGTTACATTTTTATGCAGTTTCTTTGATAGACAAAGACAAATAAATGTGGTGAGTATTTAAAAAAACTCTACCTCCAAAATGCAGTGGGAATAGTTTTAGAAGACAGCTTGGTTTAGATACTTGGTCTGCCTTTTAATTTGCCTCATGATTATGGGCAAAATCTGTAAGCATTTCATACATGGACCTGGCACATGAGCTCACAAAAAATGAGATTATGATAGATAATAAAAACTATATCCCCTCCTTCTATAATTGCCTCATACCACCCTCTTACTTAAATATTTAATTATTTAAATTAATTTAAGTTTATTTAATTATTTAAATCATTTAATTAAATAAATAATGCATAAGAATATTTATTATTAGGTAATCTAATAGGTCTAGGAAAGGACTGCAGCTTCAGTTTTGTTTTGTCATGTTGAAGAAGTCACAAACTGCCAGCATTTCTGTTTTGCCATCTGTAAAACCAAGATAATAATAGTTGACAACTGTACACCATGCAGTGAAGACAAATGCAATAAGATCCACAAAGCAGACTGCACTCAGGGGAAGACAGAAGCCACATGCAATAAATAAAAACAATAATAGTGTTTAAAAATTTTATTTCCAATATGTTCACTAAGGATATTTGGATGCCTGTTGTCTAGGACATATTGTCCCCTTAATGAAAAACAAACACCTGCCAATATTCATTAAAGTACAGGCCAGCAAAGCATGGCTGTAGTTTAACAAACCTGTTGCATCCTTTGCAGATTAATAATGAGCCATGGAAAAATTAACTGCATGGTAATGGTGATGGCAGGAAATGAAAGGAGCAAAACAAATAAAAATGAAAAAAAAAAAAAAAACACCAAGGCTTACTCTATGCAGTTACCTTTCAGCTGACAGTAACTTTTTACTGTGAATTTTATTGGCTCTACCCTAAGCAAACATTAACCTCCGTAATTGGGTGATTGTGCCAGGATCTTTAGATGTCACTCTATCTGACAACAGGTGTTCCTAATTTGCCATGCCATAAGTCACTTACTGTTACATTCCATCAGATCTACTCTTTTCATGGAGCTCAGTAACTAGAAATTATACATCATTTTACACTTGATTTAAGATTTAGATGTTTCAGCATTCCCCCAGAGTAGTGCTGTCAGGAATAGAATGCTTTTTAAATGAAATCGTTTATTTAAAGCAGTGCATGCAAAGTATGAGGCATACAGTTCAAAGACAACAATGGGTTTATTTGAAATTTCTTTAGTTCTAAAAATGCCCCGGCTCGCTTTTATCAGTGTGGCTGTGTACATTATAAATGAGCATAAATATATCACAAAGCCTTTCTCCTTGCCTCACTTGGCGCCCCTGACAGGTTCTTCTGAATGCAAATCTGTTACAGGATACACATTTGTAGTACACCCTGTGTAATCCAGTGGAAGCAACGGGAATGTGCTGAGAGAAGACCTTTGTCTGGGTGTCACTCTCTGGATCGAAAGAAGGAATAATGGAAAAGACCTTCTAAATATGCTGGCTGTGAATGGATAACATAGTGTGAGGAAAGGTAGTAAAATAGTTCTTTCAAAAGTTAGAGCCACATAATAACAGAGATAAAAAAGAAACTAAAATTAGAGAGAAAAGAGGCTAGTCTTTCAAGAAAATGCTTTGTTCCTTTCAGAATATGAGCTTTTATAAACACACATCAGTCATCCACTAAAGTCAAACAATGTCCATTTTTCAATGTCTTAATGCCTCAATAGACTTATTATTTTTGCATCTGTAAGATTTGACATTGATTTCAAATGCCATACTTTGTCTTTAGAGTTTGGTTTTTGTGTTTAGGAAAAATTAATGAAAAGTTAAAATGGAAGGTAGTAGTAGAAAACCAGAATCTTATTTATGAGGCTTGGCATGTTCAGAGTGATAATAGATATCTCATTCTCAGTAAGTCTTAAACGGCAGTGGTGATGCCCGCCCCCCCCCCCCAGTGAGGTTGTTGGCTTCCTCATGCCTCCCACCCATCTTTCAGAGAACTGTGAGGATGATCTTCCTAAAGTATTGTCTGACTCCCATTTATTTTCCCACATAAGTGTATTGGAGGCTTTCCTTGATCTAGGCCACAAAATATTTTACAGCCTCATCTCCCTGCTCCCTGAAGCTTACCTAACTTTCCAGCCTAAATGATTGATTGAGTCTTCCATGTATTTGCTAAAGTCTGTCCTATTTCTTGTATTGTACATTGTACTGTAATATTTGCCTTATTTTCCCCATCTCCATATGTTTAAACTTTGTATTTAGTGCTAGTTCTTCCATCTCTGTCCCTTAAGCCAAAATTAATTGTGCTCTGTTCAGAATTTTCATAGCAATACTTTTAGGTCCTTTATGTATCATTTAATCACATATTCCACTATATGTTCAAATTATCTATGTAGATATTTCATACCTTCCACTGTCTGATATTTTTGTGCTACATAATCAGGATTTAATTTGTGTGTATGTCAGCTCCCAGAGTACTTTTACATTTACCTCCCAGAGTATATTACATTTAGTGGGTACTAGAGAACTCTTAAATAAATACAAGAAGGAGTATCTTTATTCTGATTTCATTAATTCTTCTTTCATTGGCAAAATTTTATACTTTATTTAATTCATAAATTTATTAATTTGTTTGTCTGAAAATGGCAAGTGTATATGGTATCCTAGAAACAGAAGGCAAGAGAGAAAATGTCATGCAGAAAGTTGAGCTTTCTTGTTATGAGATGGTTGCTGAAACTGAAGAGGGCCTGTAAAAGTTCTGAAGTAGAGCTCCTCTCCCTAATTCACCCTCTGTTAATTTTGTTGAGGGGGATAGTTAGTGTTTGGATTAGCAACAGACACCATTGAGCAAATGACACTGTCCTACGTTTTCTCAGCTGTCAATTTGTAGGACTCTTTTAGAGTCAGAACATTTTTCTCCCTCACCAAAGCAATGAGGTTGCTTAGTCAGTAGCTCCATAGGTTTTGAGGCAGTCAGGAAAAGAAAAGTCATGAAATATTGATTTCAAAGGAAAATTATATTCCTAAAGTTTAAGCAGAAAGATGACTCACCACTGTTATAAGTTCTCAGCTATGAAGGCTAAACACTCCATCTCTCAGCTAATAAGTGAATGAATGCCCACCACACTCCCTACCTGACATGGCTCTACCTGACATGGCTATTCCCGGTCTCTCAGCCTTCTTCTCCTGTTGCTCTCTACCCTTCTCATTACACTCCACCTACACAGAGCTTCTTTCTGATTCTCAAACACTATGCTGTTTTTATAGGTTAAGTCTCTGCATAGCCATGTCCTTCACTAAGAAAAAACAACAACAACAAAAACTCTTTAGATTTTCAAGTCAGTGGCTCTGTTTGTTTCAAAGAAGCTTTTCCCTGCCTCCATTCTAGTGCCTTTCATTATGCTTTTCAAAATGCTTCTGTCTCATTACTGCTAATCATATCATCACTTTATTTTCTTTTCGTTATCTTTTCAGATTGAAAATGAGTTTGCATTTGCCATTATTTTTTTCTTGATGCCAATTGTATTTGCCAGTTTTTTAACCTAATCCAGGGCCAAGGTTCAGATGATACACATGGCCTAGACATGGCAGTTATTAACTATTATACATTTTCACCTGAGTTGAAAATAGCCACTGTTTAACGTACTCTCTATGCCCCACCGCTCTCCCCAGGACCCTGCTCCAATACCAACAGTTACAACTCTGATTGTTGGTGTCTTGATAAATCTTCTGAATCTTAACTTTTTCCAACTTAATATGCAGAAAAAGGATGAAAGAGTAAATGAGATGTGCACTGATTGCCTCTAATATTACTTGATCTTTACAAAGGAGGAACAGAAATGAGATAAACATTTTTTTTTCTTTTCTCTCTGAACTCCACATTTCTCATTCTTCAGCTGTCATCTCTAGAGATAGGCTCCTCTGGGCTACTGGGGCTATTGCAATACACCTTGACTCTGAATCTGCTTCTGTAGTCTGCAGTACTTTTCTGACTTCTCACACAAGTTACTGTTATTCATCTTTGGCATCTATGATGAGACATTGCCCTTCCTAGATGCCTTTATTTGCACCCTAGGTAGATCTGGGTGATACTCCTATGTTTTCCCATTTCACCATATTCTTATTCCATTAAAGCATTTATTACTGTGCACTGTAACGTACTGCCTAGTTAGCTGTGTTTTTTTATATGATTGTTTGATTGTTTTTCTATTCAAGACAGATCATTCCTTAGGAAAGGAACTATGTTCTCCAGGACTCAGAATATGGGTCATGAATTAATATATAAGCTTAATATGTTAACATTTAATATATAGCAGATTGTGTACTGAATACTTTATAAATTTGATCATTAGACATAAGAACATTAAGATTCAGAGACAGGCACTGACCTGCTTAAGATTAAACAGAACAACTGTCTGGATTTGACTGAAGTTTGTCCAACTCCATAATCCTTATCCTTGCAGTGACGTCAGGCTGTATTTGTTGTAAAGAATAAATCTGTCTTTTTCCATTGAGCTTTTGTAGCCTGGAAGCATTTGTGGTTCACTGAGAAGACCCATTATTCTTTGACTTGATTTCTCCACTAAGATTTGAGAATTTTTTAAGACCATTTCTAAAGAAGTTTATCCCATATGAATCCTTGCAACACAGATTCGGTTCTGTACACAGCAATTTCATTCAAAATCCTCTGAAGTTTGTAATTTCCCATACCAGTAGTTTAAAACATTCTTTCTCTTGAATACTTTATGCCTTGGTATTCTCTTTCTTTAGCTCTTTTCTAGGTCTATGATTTTTTAAAATGTTTCACTCCTTGAAAACATTTTACAAATCCCATTTCTTGCACAGATGTATCACATAATAGAGTGGTGTGGTATTTGCCTCCCCAACTCTTCTTACCTGGTCTTAATCTCCCTTAAAATGTCATATAGAAAGTATTTTTAGAAAGTAACTTGAGCCAATGTGGCTTGTAATTTCTCTGCTTAAATTGGAACTGATTTGCTCTTTCTAAATGGGTGAGATTTCTTGTCAATACCTCGGGAAACCCCACACACACTTTAGGAAGGTGGGGGCACCTGCCTCATGTCTGAGCTGCAGGGACTGGTACCCAGGGCTGCTCTGTTCAAATCCTGACCTATTGCTTACTAGTAGTAGATGTTGGTTAAGTTACTTAATTTTTTTATATCAGTTTACTCACATGTTAAGAAGAAATAAAAATAATAACCACCTTACTTCATTCATGGTAGAAATAGATGTTCCTTACTTTACCTAGTCCTAAAGGAATTTTAAACTTGTTTTTATATTTCTCAAACATATGTAATCGTTATAAATAAACAGATTTCAGCTTAGAAAAAAAGAGATAACAATAGACTTTTTAAAAGTGTCTGCAGAGCTAGTAAATTATAATTTTATCGTTTCTTCTTTCAATCACAGTAGTTTGTAATAAAGAATTCTCAAGCTCCTCGCTATTAATGTTTTTTTAAAAAAGGCAAAGCAAGTCCACTATAGAATATATAAAATATATGGAATATATATAATATATAAAAACTCAATGAAAGAAACGTTGCAATAATTCAGAAGGATTACTTTTGAAAAGTTTCTGTTTTATGTCCTTTGTTCATTTTTTGATAGGGTTGTTTCACTTTTTTCTTGCTGATTTTCCTGAGTTCTATATAGATTCTAGTTATCAGCCCTTTATTGGATGTGTAACATGAGAATATTTTCTCCCATTCTGTGGCTTGTCTGTTTGCTCTTGTGATAGTTTCCTTGGCTGTGCAGAAGCTTTTTAATTTGATCAGGTCCTATTTATTTATTTTTGTTGTTGCTGTGATTTCCTTTGGGGTCTTCTTCATAAATTATTTGCCCAGGCCAATGTCTATAAGAGTTTTTCCAACATTGTCTTCTAGAATTATTATAGTTTCATGCCTTAGGTTTAAGTCTTTTATCCACTGTGAGTTGATTTTTGTGAGAGGTGAGAGATGAGATGTGCAGATCCTGTTTCAGTCTTCTACATGTGGCTATCCAATTTTTCCCAACACTATTTATTGTATAAGGATTCTTTTCCTCAATGTATGTTTTTGTCTGCTTTGTCAAAGATTAGAATGGCTATATGAGGATGGTTTTACATCTGGGTTCTCAGTTCTATTTCATTTGTCTATATGCCTCTGTTCTTGTGCCAGTCCTATACTGTTTTAGTTACTATGGCCTTGTAGTATAGCTTGAAGTCTGGTAAATTAATACCTCCCAATTTGTTCTTTTTGCTTAAGATTATTTTTCCTATATGGAGTCTTCTCTAGTTCCATATGAAAAGTAGAATTATTTCCCTATATCTGTGGAAAATGATGTTGGTATTTTAATAGGGATTGTGTTGAATCTGTAGATCACTTTTGGTAGTGATAGATATTTAAACAATGTTTAGTCTGCCAATCCATGAGCATGGTATGGTTTTCCACCTGTTTACGTCCTCTGCTATTTACTTCAATGTTTTGTAATTCGCCCTGTAGAGGTATTTTACCTCCTTAGTTAAATATATTCCAAGGTATTTTATTTTCTTTGTTGCTGTTGTGAAGGGTTTTGAGTCTTTGATTTGGTTCTCGTTTGACTAATGTTGGTGTATAGAAATACTACTGATTTGTGCATAATCATTTTGTAACCTGAGACTTTGCTGAATTTGTTTTTCAATTCCAGTAGTTTCATGACAGTATCTTTGGGGTTTTCTAGATATAAGATCATATTATCAGCAAACAGTGATAGTTTGACCTCTTCTGCCCAATTTGGATGCCTTTGATTTCTTTCTTTTGTCTGATTGCTCTGGCTAGGACTTCCAGCACTATGATGAATAAAAGTGGTGATAGAGAGTAACCTTGTCTGGTTCTAGTTATAAGCGAATGCTTTCAATTTTTCTCTGTTCAGTATGATGTTGGCTGTGGGTTTGTCATCTATGACTTGTATCATTTATAGGTAAGTCCTGTCTATGCCTATTTTGTTAAGCAATCTCATCATAAAAGGGTGCTGAATTTTGTTGAATGCTTTTTCTACATCTGTTGAGAGGATCATATGGTCTTTGTTTTTGCTTCTATTTGTGTGGTGAATTACATTTGTAGATTTGAATATGTTGAACCATCCCTGCATCTCTGGGATGAAGCACACTTGGTTGTGATGGATTATTTTTTATGATAAGCACCTGCATTTGGTTTGCTAGAATTTTGCTGAGAATTTTTGCATCTATTTTCATAAGGGATACTAGTCTATAGTTTTCTTTTTTTGTTGAGTCCTTTCCTGGTTTTGGTATCAGGGTAATGTTGACTTCATAAAATGTGTTGAGGAGGATTCCTTCCTTGTGGAATAATTTCTGCAGGATAGGCCTTCTCTGTAGGTCTGGTAAAATTTGGGTATGAAACCATCTGGTCTGTGACTTTTATTTTTTAGGAAGCACTTTTATTGCTGCTTCAATTTTGGTATTTGATATTGATCTGTTCAGGATTTCTACTTCTTCCTGACTGAGCCTCGGGAGGCTGTGTTTCTAAGAACTTGTCCATATCCTTCACATTTTCAAATTTATGAGCATTGAGATTTTTATAGTATTCATAGATTATATCTTATATTTCCATGGAATCAGTTGTAATTTCTCCTTTTTCATTCCTGATTGACCTTATTAGAGTCCTTTCTCTTCTGCTTCATATTAATCTAGCAAGAGCCATTACAGACTAATGGCCAAGAAACATATGAAAAAAATACTTATCATCTCTAATCATCAGGGAAATTCAAATCAAAACAACAATGAGATATCACTTAACTCCAATGAGAATGGCTTTTCTCAAAAAGTCCCAAGACAATAAATGTTGGTGTGGATGCAGAGAGATAGGAACACTCATACACTGCTGGTGGGACTGCAAACTAGTACAACCTCTCTGGAAAGTAATATGGAGATACCTCAAAGAGCTAAATATAGAACTACCATTTGATCCAGCAATCCCATTACTGGGCATCTACTCAAAGGAAAAAAAATGACATTCTATAAAAAAGACATCTGCACTAGAATGTTTACAGCAGCACAATTCATAATTGCAAAGACATGGAAACAACCCCAAGTGTCCATCAATATATGAGTGCATGAATAAAATGTGGTATATGTATACCATGGAGTTCTACTCAGCCACAAAAGGCAATGGTGATCTAGCACCTCTTATATTATCCTGGATAGAGCTGGAGCCCATTCTAAGTGAAGTATCACAAGAATGGAAAAATAAACACTGCATGTATTCACCATAAAATTGGTATTAACTGATCAACATTTATGTGCACATATAATAGTAGTAACATTCATTGGATGTTGGGCAGGTGAGAGAGGAGTGGAGGGGATGGATATATTCACACCTAATGGGTGTGGTGCACACCATCTGGGGGATCAACACACTTGAAGCTCTAACTTGGATTGGGCAAAGGCAATGTATGTAACCTAAACATTTGTACTCCCATAATATGCTGAAAAAAAAAAGGATTACTAAATATTCAGTCAAAATGGCTAAAAATTCAGGGCTTCAGGAGTGAGGTAGCACTGTTAATCTTATTTATAAGTAAAATTTAGTTAAGTGTTGTTGTCTATATTTTTACCATAAGGTTTGGTATAGTATGGCACAGATTTATAAAGAAACACAGAATGATATTTGATATTTTTTAATGAAAAGCAGCACAATGGACTAAGGGACAGACATCCTGTGGTGGATAGAATTATGGCAATCCAAAGGTGCCCATGTCTTAATCCTTGGAATCTGCGAAAATGTTACTTTACATACAAAGGTGGAATTAAAGTTGTATATGGAACTAAGGTTTCTAATTAATTTTCTTTGAAATGGGTACATTATCCCGGATTATCTGGGTGAGTCCAATGTAATCACAAGGGTTTTCATAAGTGAAAGGAAGCAAGAGAGTCAGTATCAGAACCAGACACAGTCAGTGTGAGAAGAACTCAACCCAACATTGCTGCTTTGAAGGTATAGGAAGAGGCCATGGGCCAAGAATGCAAGGGACTTCTAGACACTGGAAAAGTAAGAACACAGATTCTCCTCCACAGCCTCCAAAATAGAGGCTGCCAGCACCCTGACTGTAACAGTAAGATGTCAGATGTTGACCTAAAGAACATGTATGATAATCAATTTTTGTTATATTAAGCCACTAAGTTTGCATGAGCAAATGAAAACCTAATACACCTACCTTGTATCACTTACCAGAATATAAGCTCTGTGTGAGCAGGGATTGATCTCGTGTCATTGCTGTATCTTTGGTACCAAGAGCAGTGCCTGGTACTTAATAAACATTTGGTCAATGTTAATTAATTTGTTAGTGGCTCTATATAATGATTCTCAAAAGGAAAATGTATCAAACAATATCTGCAACATTTTGTAATTCATAAAGCATGTGTATATCCTTTATTTGACTTAATCTTAGAGTAAGCTATAAAGTATGCAAGATGGATAGTATTATTTTTAACTTACAGATAGGGAAACTGAAGATCAGAGGTGGGAAAGAAATTTCACTCCTTCACATAGGTGGTAAAGGGGTAATCCTGTACTCCTAGTCTGATATTTGAATTTCAAATCCTTATGAGCATTTAGTCTTTAACTAATTAATTTATTCATTTACAGTCAACAGTATCTGAGTATTCGAGACCTGTGCATAGTACTAGGGAACTGAACCAGAATAGATAAATGGACTCTTTGCTCAATAATTCAGAATCCAGTGTCAAGGACAGACATTAAAAAAATAACTAAATGTAATAAGATAAAAATCTTAGTTAAAGAAGGATGATTCAACCTTCTTTACAGAAATAAAATATATATAAGGTAACAATTGCAAAGCAAATTCAAGAAGATTGATTGGTATACAAAACTATTCCAATGTGTTTTCAGATAAGTAGTGGATGGGGAGTGATGGTTCCTGTATCTGGGTACAGGTGGTCAAAGCTCCAAGTGCTCACAGAGATGGATCCAGAAATTTAAAAACTGAGTTGCCAGCAGCCTCCTGCACAAGCTCAAACCTGAGGCAGTCCAAGCACCACAGAGGGAGAAACAAGGCACAGGCAGTCTAATTGAAAGTCTGTATCAGGCACAGTCTTCCTTTGTATAATCCTCCTCTTTTAAAGATAGTAGACACTAGAATACATACATACATACTCAGTGTGTACATGCTCAGTATATATCCTCAGCATGCTCAGGAATGTTTTGTCTGAAAAACCTATACTTTCTGCATAAAGTATGATGCAAGGTTATCCTCTGTGAGTTTATGAAAGCAATCCTGTGCCTTTTGCATGACTATAGGTACTTATTTGTGGATGGTTTTGAAGGGCTTAAAGGAAATTGAAGTTTGCATTCACAGCTGACGGGGCTGGGAATGGAAGCTAACTGGAGTCACAGAGAAAGTTAGTCACAGTGGGGCATCACACAACATTGGTAGACACACCATGACTATACAGAGCTGACTCAGAAGTGGAGTTTTACAGAACAGATAATAGAAGATTGAGAATCATCATCACAGGTGCATGTCAGAGAGGTCTGTGCTAAGGAGGCAGCATTGTGTAATTAAAAGAGCAGGAGCTTTGGAGTGACACCAACAGACATGTTTTGTCATTTTAGTATATTCATTTGTTAGGTGCCTGGCATTGAGTGGTTTGCTTTACCTCTATGAGACTCAGTTTAGAACTGAGTCTATCTGTATAAAAAGTTCTATCTGTAATACATGGCAAATCATTTGTAAACAATGATAAATGATATTAATGGTGTCATTATAACTTTTACTATTATTACTAGGTCATCATTGGGAAGCAAGTGGGAATCTAAAGGAGCTAATAGACTGAGAGCTTGTATCAGTGAGGTAATAAACAGGAGTGTAGAATTAAAGAGATGTAATAGAGTCTGATTGTGGTGAAAGTAAGATATCAAGAGTTTAACATTTCATATGTGAAGCTTTTAGGGTAATAACAAAGTCCATATGCCTCCTAAGTATGCTTTACTAGAGAGGATAAGAAGGTACTTGGAGAAAATGTTAAAAAATGTTGATATCATTGTAAAATAAGTTGTCAATGTGAATATTGAAATCATCCAAGTACAGGGTTAAAGCCACAGTATATGTGGGGAATTAACTAGTAAATTAGCTAATGATGTCAGTGAAGAGCTTTGCAGGTTAGCAAAGTTGCATGAGATTTAAATAACATTTATACAAGCAGATAGAAGTCATAGGGAATGGCAAGAGTGAATTTCCATGTTCTCCCTCAGCTGGCCTTGGGGTATTTGGGGAGTGAAAACATCAGTGGTAAAAAATCAGAGTTGTATAAGTCAAATACTGACATGCTCTAGTTTTGAATTTCGTACACATTATTTAAGTTCTGGAGTTTCAGATTCTTCAACTATAAATGGGAATAGTAAGGCCGACCTCAGAGAGTTATTGTCTTGCTAGATGAGGTAATGTCTATAAAAGGCTGAGTAGAAGACAGCACATATACAGCAACTTTCATTATCCTCCTCAGGGGAATGCTGGAAATGTGTGAGGAGAGTCAGGTTTCAGTTAAAATAATGAGTCTCTGAAAGGACCCTCTATTCTCTCAATTGTGCCATCAGATCACCTGGAAAGAAATTTAGGACCTATCATTTCAGCTTCCTCAAGCAATTGGCTGGCTTTAAAACATTGGCTTACAAGCAAGAGAAAACAAATGGAACTACCTCTCAACTGTGGTGTATAAAACAGATTCCCAATTAGAATTTCACAGTAAATTGTAATTGCATTTTTTGCCTTTAGACATTTTGTCAATACATTCTATTGCCTTGTCTCCTAGAAGACTTTCATCAATGAGAAGATAACATTTTAGCTAGTTATAAGTGTGAGTCAGGAGACCAGCAATCAATGAATAACACAGGCTTTGTAAATGACACTGCCGCTTTTGTGATCCCTAACCTTTACTGAACTATAGACATTTCTTAGGAAAAATAAATAAAAGAAAGTAAAACCATGATGAAACTACTCTACTGGGTAACAGCAATAGAGGTTAGGTAATATCATGATGATTATTAGTCTATAGAGAAACGATGATAATTTTTTGTTAACTCTGGTAAACATTATATTAATTAATAATTGTTTATTCTCTTTAATGTGGCTTAATATTACAGCCTTGATTCCTCCCAGATTGTGACCACAAAAAACCACAGGAACTGTTAACTATGTCATATGAAACAACATGAGCTGGATTGCTCAATATAATATGGACGTTTTAAGAGACATTAATGCATCTTAATTTTTAGTGCTCTGCTAGGGCTGTGTTTTGTCCCACTGGACCCACAGCTGGAATCACCCCCAAAGCAGTGGCAGGGCAATTCCCACAAGGGAGTGCCCCAATCCATTCTGAGATGTGGTCTGTTGAAATTTCAAAGAAAGAAGCATTAAACACCAGAGTGATCAGTCCAAAATATTTATTAGGGAAAACTTGCATTCAGAGAGTTGCAGCATATCCTTGCCACAGACAGTGAGAGAAAAGGGATGTTCTGTCTAACTAGGTATGTCCACAGCCAGGTAGTTAGGGTATGACCACCAGGGAGTTTATACAAGGATTTAAAGAATTTGCTCAGGGCCAGGGCCAGTTTCTTTCAGTGTTTTGGGCAACAACCTAGATGCCTTTATCAGTGCCTGGGAATGTTCAAGGCCCCAATTTGGGTTCAAGCCTACTGGGAAAAACCTGCATCTGCTGAGTCACAGAGCAGTCAAGGTGCTTTGTGACTTTTAGTGGGACACAGAAAGAAAGGAAGAATTGGGGTGGGGGTGGGGGTGGGGGTGACGCCCTACACACTGGAGTCTGTTTTCCTACCCACACGAACCAAAAATTATTCTGTATTTCATGAATCAAAACACAGCACATTTCAATTTCTACATGCCATTACTATAAGTGAGAGTTTTATTGTACCTCAAGGCCAAAATTTCACTTTTCGAGGGAATAAAACTAAATACTTTTTAGTTTAGATATGGTCAATTAGTATTGCATTACTTTTTGTCATTAAAGTTTCCCAAAGCATACTTGTCTCTGAGAAGTTTGGTATTTTGTTTGGTTAACAATAATAAAAACCATTTCAGATAGCACTTTGAAAAATACAAAATTTCATAGCCCTGTTTTGAATAGAATTTCAGGATTTTTTGGCCTTTGGTTATTTAATACGAACATAAGGGGGAGGAGTATAAATCAATTTGTTTGACTGTTAATGTTAAAGAAAAAATTTTCATGACACTTGTTAAAAATGGTAAGGCGGCCTCTCTTCAGAGTGTCTATCATGATAGATATAAGGACCACTTGCAGTGGGGTCTTGCAATGTGAGAGAAGGATTGGGCTGGAATCAATATAGTGTGGTGAATTGGGAATTTATAGCCAAGGAGCAGGGGGTCAGTGGATGGAAAATTACTAAGAAAATATCAGGAGTAAGGGAAATTCTTAGAGGCAAAGGGGAATTCTTAGAGGAATTCAAGAGAGGCAAACCAGGGTGATGAGATATAGAGTGGTCAGATACCAAGGGTTGAGGATTTTCATTAAACTGACTTAGCAGGATTTTTGCTCAAACTGTATTCTATAAGGACAGAGAGGGAAACCCAAGGTTGGGCATAGGAAGGAAGGACTCAGAAAAGCCTGGTTAAAATTTTGCTCAAAGGAGAGTCTTTGTCAATAGGAATGACAAAGCAAGTTATCCTTTGAGTTTTCTTATTACAAGTTGTTAACACAGAAAGACTGCAGAGAGATTCTCTGTATTTAACCACTTTGGTACCAGTGTCGACTATAGTCGACAGCCACAGATGAACACGAGCATCGACTTTAGCCGACAGCCAAAAGCTTTTACTTTTATCTCTACAGTTGCAGTGTGTACTTTCAGCTAATAAGTTACTACGAATCTGTGACCCTTTAACAAGTCCTTAGTAGGAGTTATTATAGTTATTTTCCTAAAGCTGCCTGTAAAGTAAAACAAGCTTTCAGTGCTTTAAAGCTTTCAGCTTTCCTCATCACACAAGAGCAAAACGGATTCGTTGTCAACACACAGCACAAACTATTGTGCGGACTACAAGTGCTGGCTGTGGGCAAGGTTTTGCGGCCGGTGAGCGCAGTACTGAAGTGGTTAAACATTACTCTGGGATCCAGTTGTATCCAGGAGTATACAAGAGGTGCTATATCACCATTGTTTCTTAAAGCTGAATAGTACTCCATGGTATACATATACACATTTTGTTGATCCACTCATGTATTGTTGGGCACCTGGGTTGTTTCCACAACTTTGCAATTGTGAACTGTGCTGCTATAAACATTCGAGTGCAGGTGTCTTTTTCATAGAGTGACTTTTGTTCTTTTGGGTATATGCCCAGTAATGGGATTGCTGGATCAAATGGCAGATCCACTTGTAATGCTTTAAGGTAACTCCATATTGCTTTCCACGGAGGCGAGAATTACATTTTTTAAAAATAAACATTATTTTTTGGCAGTTTTAGGTTTACAGAAATTTAGTAGAAAGTGCAGCGTATTCCCATATAGGCTGAAGCCTCACCCCATCCCCAGTTTCTCCTATTATAAATATCTTGCCTTAATGTGTTCATTTATTACAGTTGATAAGCCAGTATCGATACATTATTATTGACTATAATCCATAGTTTACATTAGGCTTTACTTTTGGTGATATGCATGCTATGGGTTTTGACAACTGTATAATGGCATATATACACCATTACAGAATCATACAAAAAGTTCTGCTTTAAAAATCTCCTGTGCTACAAATATTTATCCTTCACCACCCTACCAACTGCTGGCAACCACTTATTTTTTTTTTTATTGTCTCCATAGTTTTACTTTTTCCAGAATGCAAAATACCTGGAATTATGCACCATGTAGCCTTTTCATATTGGCTCCTTTCACTTAGAAATTTGCATTTAAATTTCTTCCACATCTTTTCACGGCTTGATAGCTCATTTCTTTTTATCAATGAATATTCCATTGTATGCATGTACCACAGTTTCTATTCACCTACTGAAGGGCATGAATAAAGCTGCTATAAATACTATGTGCAGGTTTCTGTAAAGATGTAAGTTTTCAACACAATTGGGTAAATATTATAGAGTACGATTGCTGGATTATATAGTAAAAGTATGTTTAGTTTTGTCAGAAACTGTCCAATTGTCTTCCAAAGTGACTGCACTGTTTTGCATTCCCATCAGCAATAAGTGAGAGTCCCTGTTGCTCCGCATTCTCACCAATATTTGGTGTTGTCGGTGTTCTGGATTTTTGCCATTATAATAGGTATGTACTTGAGTAGGTATGAGAGTTACTTAGCTGTTGCTTTAATTTGCATTTCTCAAATGACATACAATGTGGAGCATCTTTTCATACGTGTATTTGATATCTGTATGTCTTCTTTGTCAAGGTGTCTGTTCAGACATTTGCCCACTTTTTATTTTATTTGGGGAAAATTGCATTTTTAAATTAGTATTAATTCCTTGGGGCAGGCATAGGCAAAAGCGAGTATAACGACACCAAGGCTGCACAGTTTAACCACAAGTAGAAGACAGAATATTGAAATTTTGTGTCAAAGGGAAAAAAACTTGTTTTTTTGTTTTTTGGGTTTTTTTTTTCAGCCATAGGTAGAGCTTCCTGAGTTGCACTGCCCATTCAAATGCTATTGTGTTTAAGAAGGCACACTCTCAAGTTCATATGCTCCTCAACTTACAATGGGATTTCATCTTGTTAAACCCATCGTACATTGAAAATATCAGAAGTCAAAAAATGCATTTAATGCCCTAACCTACTGAACACCATAGCTTGGCCTAGCCTACGTTAAACTTGCTTGGAACAGTTACATTAACCTACAGTTGGGCAAAGCCATCTAACACAAAACATTTTATAATAAAGTATTAAAATCTCATGTAATTTATTGAATACAATACACTGTAAAGTACAGTCTTGATTATTTACCTTGCGGGGTGACTAGGAGCTGTGACTCCCTGCTGCTGCCTAGCATCCTGAGAGAGTATTGTATCACATATGGCTAGCTTGGGAAAAGATCAAAGTTCACAATTCAAACTGTGGTTTCCGTTGAATGTGTATGGCTTTCAAACCATTTTAAAGGTGAAATATCATAAGTCAACACATTGTAAATTGGAGACCATCTGTACATCCGTATTGCTGAGATGGAGATATTAATCCATTTTCTCTTGACGCAATCCAATATTGAAATATGTAATATGTATGCAACATGTATAGCTGTAATCATATGCTGACCAAGAATTTTATGCTAACAATTATTCCATTTGTTTTACGAATATTTATTAAGTGACTACTATATATTAAGCCCTGTTTTAGGTTCAGAAAATTCAATGATAAATCAGATAAATGTCCCTCAATACAAAGAACTTATATTAAATTTGGAAAAGTCAGATAATAAGCTAGTAAATGCATAAATGAAGACGATTTCAAAGGAAGAAAATTTAAAAAGGAAAATGAATAAAATAAAATAGGTTTAAGGAGATAGAGGCTTGTTTTAAGGGGCATCTATCTGGCCAGAGAACGAATCCCCAAGGAGGGGACATTTGAACCAAACCTAGAGAAGGAATCAGGAATGCGAAGATGGCAGTGGTAGCTGGAGGTTTTGGATTACAGAGCTTTTCAAATCTGAAAGTAGAATAAGGGTGAAAGCCATGAGATAGGGATGAGCTTGGCATATTTGAGAAAAATAAATAAAGCCAGTGTAGCTACAAGTGTAAAGAGTGAACTGATTGGGGGCAATTTCCCTACTGGCACATTTGCTCAACTGCTGTTTCTTTTTCAAGAAAACAAACAAACAAAAGCACATAAAAATTTCAGTTGCAAAATAAAATCTCATATTAGCGCTACATTAAAACTTTAGAGAATGAAGCAATAAATAGTTTGCAGTATCATATTCCCATAGACAATTCAATATTAGAACAATAAATACTAAACCATAAAATCAGTTTATGGAAGTCTAACTGAATTCTGATGTTCCCTTGATGACTGTTATGACAGATACTACCCAACATCTATTTTCCATCTTCTTTCCTGCTAATATAATCTTGAATTTGTTGGAGACAGCAAGATCCCAGCTTGCCACTTTAGTACATCTTGCAGTTGGGAATAACCATATGACACAGACAATACCAGAAAGTCATCAGCAAAATTTTAATGGGAAGTTGCAGGAAGTCTATTGATTTCCTGATGAAAGGGCAAGAAACAGAAGTGATTTCCTCCACTCCCACAGCACTTCTCTCTTGAACATTTTAATGATTGATACATCTGTAGGTACCACCTTGAAACCACAAGGGTTCAAGCCAGGTTCCCTGATAATGCCACCATGAAGCTGAACTTAGGCTAGAACAGCCAGTGTATCTCCTGAATTACAATTAGGTAAGAAAAGCATGGCTTGAAGATTAGTTGGGCTTTCCATCACTCACTTGCAAACACATTCCTAATTCCTACAAATATTTGAGGTTTTTTAAATTAAATATTAAATAGCCACTTTTACTTTGCAATTTTGGGGTACACACTGAGCTTGTGCTCAGTATAGTTATTCTGAGCTCAGTGAATGTAAACAAGAGGAGGCAACATTCATTAAGCTCTTAACAGGAACCAGGTGAGGCCCTTAAAGTCTATTGAGTCTATTTAGTCACATAAGCAACACTATGAAGCTGGAGCTATTATCATTCACATTTTATAGATGAGGATTTTGAGGTACAGAAGTATAAAATAAGCAGTCTATAGCCACACAACTCATGGGTGGCAGAGGTAGGATTTGACCCAGGTTCCAGGACCCCTGGCTCTAATCTATCTGTAGAACTCTCCTAAAATTAATGTGCTATTTGATTAACAAGATTGAATGGACCAAGCTAATGAGACCCTATGTACAAGCTCTGATTTCTTCAGGGTTGATGGGGAAAAAAAGGATTAATATAGAAAGACTATCTCTCTATATATGTATTTATAGTTTATATGCTATATATAAACTTAGATACTTATATACTTACTGTGTATATTCAAGTTGAATATTTATGCATATATTTTTATCATTGTCTATATAATGATTAGTCAATAGTTTCTCAGGGGAAAAAGAAACTAACAGCTTCAATGAAATGCTACATATTAACCTTACTGGAATTGAAAATGCCTAATTAATACAATTTTTATTCTATTAGAAAGCTATTTAAAAATAAAAACACTGACAGATTGTTAAGAGAGCAAATTAGAGGACAACCTGCTAATTAAATTTATTGAACACAGTGTGTTTCTGTTTGTTTTGGAAACTAAAACTTGTGAAAACATTTGGACACAGTCATTGCAGCTGTCAAACGCTTTTCTTGAGTCAGAGGTTCCCCTGTTGTTATGGCATAATTTCAGTGCCCAGTGTACCCAAGAACCTTGTGACAATCTGTGTTTCAAAGGAACTTAATTGGCTGCAGTCTAACAGTTCAAGTCCATACACTACCCAAGGAAAAAATTTGTAGTAAAAATCTATAAATAAATAAGATAATTGAGATAGAATTATTTTAAGAAAATTATCTCACATTTTTTTATTCTGTAACATGAATTTTAAAATGCTTGCATCTCTTTAAATGCTGCATCCATTAATACTGTTTTGCAACTTCTTAATACAATAATAGTGTTAATACAAGCTGGTACTCTTTAACTTTCCTCCAATTGATCTTATATCATTGATACCAATACTAAGATTTTTTTCACAATTTTGTTGATGGTGTATTAACAATTAAATTAAAATTTTCAAATACATAGAATTGTATTTTCTATCTGTCTATATCATGCTTTCACAAAGAATACAAAATATCTAAACCCTTATCCAGAGAACCTGGACAGATTTCACACAATCTCAGCATTTAAACCTATTCATCAAGTAAGTTAGAAGCACAGCCTACTCCACTTAAGTTTCTCCTTAATTTTCACTTTCATAAAAACTTCCCTCAAACCTTATCTAAAATAGAAAATTCTCCAAACTAGCTACCATCTCCTTATCTTTTGCTTCATTTGTCACCATATAACATAAAATAGTTGTGTGTATGTATATATATATGTACATATATATACATACACAAATTATATATATTTGTTTCCATATTTATTGTCTGTCATACCTCTGGAATGTAAGCCTTTGTTTTCCTTATTCTCTGCTACATACTTAGGACCTTAAACAAAGCTGGGTTATAGTAGGTCCTCATTAAATGCTTAGTGAAATAATGAACGAATGTATATTCATGATTTCTTCTCTGAATGAAATTGTTCAACAGTGATATTAACTATATATTTGTAATGGCTCAGTCATCTTAATATTCATGTAAAATGTAGACATCATAGAATTTAATGAGCACTCCCTTCTAAAGAGCTTACTTTGAATAATATAAATACAATTATTTGTCATATTAAATGCCTTTTCATAATTATTTTGATAACACAAAGTCACTGACTCTATTCTGAAAGAAATAAGCATTATACTCGTTATGTTTTATTCCAATGTAATGTAACTTAGCAAGGACCGTATAATTATTATACAGAATTTCATTTCAAAAGTTTATCTTGAGGACTGGGACGATGTTTACTGGCATAATAGTTAAACACAGGTGGAAAAAATTATCTTTATTCCTATTTATCTTTTTGTAACTGTAATCAAAAAATGCTTTTTTTTATGTATAATAGCAAGGGAAAATAGGAAAATTGATTAACAAGATAACTTTATGTTTAAAGCTTAAAATTGGTATATGATGAAAATTACAAGAGCATTTCTCCATACAATGAAATATAAACCCTGTTTGGTACTGAACAGGAAATATAATACAATCTTAGGTATTGTATTTAATATTTAAAATATATATCAGAGGAGAAAACAAAACTTTTAAGTTAAAGAGAGGTTTCACAAAGCAACAACAGAGCTCTTTCTCTCTCCTCTGTTGAATCCTGACCCAGAACCATGAGCCCTCAAGGTATAGTTAAAGGGAAGGCACTTTGAGTCAAGTTTGATCCTGTGCCTCATATACTTCTCCACTCCTCCTTTGATGTGTTCATGATAGCTATTCCTTCCTAATTTATATTTAGGTGTTGTGACTATTTCCGGGTTTTATTAAAAATGGGTAGTAATTTTTTTAATTTTGCTCATTTAAAAAAATTATTTATTTGAATGGCTTTTGATTGTTTCAGAGATGACAACTGAGACTGAAATTCCTTTTCTCTGCTCTGACATATTAAATATTTAACCAAAAGTTCATGGGTCTTATTTGATTTAAATTAACACTGAAAAAATGATTTGTCTACCAATACATTGAAAGTGACTATTTTGATTAGGTTTGCACCTATATTTAATATAGATTGAAAGTTGTTGGTATATTTTTGCATTTAATCAACATGCACATGAAAATTAATACTTTAAAGCATTTTAAAACTCAGCTTTTGTTGTTTTTCCTGTTAATTTAGTTTTGTGTTATGTAACAAAATAGCAAGATGAGAGCAAGTATTTCAATTTGTTATGGATACATTCCAAATATTATTTTCATTCACAGAAATATAATATCCAATTCAATGTAATTATCACTTCATGTGTGCTTTTGACAATGCTTCATAAGGAATTAGAAACATACAGATGTTAAGCTCTAAACCAATACCTTGGGTAGCTATATTGAAGTGTGTTTATCTAATTTCCCCTAAACATTATTTTCCGAAATGTTGCTCACACTATTAGATTCAAGCATAAAAGCACCCAAGTATTAAACTTTAAAGGACAAATGAAGTTATTCTTTTATTTAATGATTTATAGAAATAGCAATGCAAATATATGTTACCAATGTTTTTAAAATGAGGTGAACAGAAGAGACTCTAGTCAAGATACATTAAAGCTCCTTCCATTTCTCATGTTCTATAACCTAGCATTGTAAACACAAATATATACACGGGCCAAGCAGTTAATGCAAGTGAATAAATTAGGTGAAGACAAGCATTAAATTATACAACTTAATGAGTTTATCTTTTATTTTCTATTTTCTGTGGGGTTCTGAATACACAGGAAAAAATTTACTATAGAAATGCAACAGTGCATGTGTCATTAAACATAACATTTCTTACTTATTGTTATTTTTTCCTGGTATCAGGAAAATAATAAGGAGTAGTGAGAACTATGGGAAACTAGAAAGCAAATGTCCTATCTGAAGAGGGAATCCGTTACTCTGCTCCATTTCAGTATGGTCATGTGGAATGGTGTCCCAGGGATTTTAGATCTTCAGCTATTTCAGGAAAAGCTAAAAATTCTCAATTTTAGGCAAAATCCCCTGATACATTAACTGCTGGAAAAACTTAAATTATGTGTGCTAATGTTGTGTCAAATAAAACATTTGGTCTGAGCAATTTAAACTCTTGATTTTTGAAACCAAAGTCCAAGGACTTCCCTTTATGGCTTTCATCAGAACAATTTTATTATATAATTGAAAATTATGCATGTAGATACCTAAAAGTAAAGAGAAAATTTTCTCAATAGATATAACATTTACAATTGGCCCACAAAGGAAAAACAATTCAAAGTGAAAAGAGATAAAAGGATACAACATTGTAGGTAGGACTTGATGGATGTGTAAGGGAAGGAAAAAACTAAAAAGATAAAAATTTAGAACTATAGATAATATTTAAGAAAGTATGCATATGTTTTTCTGGATAAAGTAAAAGTAAATTGAGAAAATGTCATCAACAGAAAACTAAAGTTGAAGGACTTTGAATGATGTTGAGTATTCTTGCTGCCTAAACTGGGACGGTGCTTATAATAAAGAGGATTTAAATTCATTAGTATTCTATGCGCAAATGCTCATAAATCTTCAAAGTCATTAACATTATATATAACATTATAAATAAAATATTTATTCAAAAAGCATTGGAGTTGAAGCTGTATGGAGTTTATATGATGAATTTTCAGCCTGTCCACTTTCTTGGTGAGTAGCAAATGTTTTATCAGATAACTTAAGCAGTTTAAGCCACATGATGTTAAAAGACAAAAATTATTAAAATGTTATTATGAATAACTTTTTATTGGACTGTTTCACTCTCTAAAAGTAGTGTATATTTATAATAAAATATATGACTTGATAAAAAAGAAAATTGAAGAGTAAATCAGAGAGATAGAAGTATGAAGATTAGGTGGTAATTTATAGAAAAGTAGGGAGTTTAGCTTTAAATTCAAGAGAAAATACTGAAGGGTTTTGATCACAGGATTGATGCAATGCGTTTGAAATTCCAAAAGAAGCATCCTGTCTGTTGAGAATAGACGCAGGAGAATACATTCAGGGAACAGAAAGAAAGAATTATGAGGATCAATTACGAGACTATAGCAATATTCTAGGTAAAAGATATGAGCAGTTTGGACTTAGGATGTAGCGATGGAAATAAATATTCAGGTTCTATACACATTTTAAAAGTTCTTCTCATAAGGTTAACTGTCAATTGAATGCTGGGTTTAAAAGAGAATTCAAATGTAGCTCTGAATATGGGTGTATGTGAGGTGGAAAGGACAAATAATAGATTGTGGGAGTAGGGCCTGGAAATCATTTTGTGCATGAGTTTGATATGAATATCACATCCAAGTGGAGATGTGAAATAGGTTTTTTAGGGAACAAGATTTCGGGTAAGTCTTCCCAAACACATTAATTTTAGAGTCTTCAGCAGAGGTTCTATTTAAAACCACAAATAAGGTCATCTACAGCATTGACCAATATGGATGCATGATGTGGCTTTTGAACATTGGGAATGTGACTAGTCAAAATTGAGATATACTCCAAGTATAAACAAACCGTATTTTGAAGACTTGATATGAAAGAAGAATGCAAAATGTCTCATGAATAAATTTATATTGATTGTTGAATGTTTTTAAAAATATATATATTGTGTTAAATGTATTAGTAAAATTTAAATTACCTATTCTCTTTATTTTTATAACAATGTAAAATTATATATGCAGCCCACATTTGTTGCTGGCTAGATCTTTTTATTGAATTGTACTAGTTTAGAGTTTGGAGTTAAAGAGAAAAGCTCCTGATCCATGAAATATCCCTTTATTTAGAGGTAGAGTATTAATTTCTAAAACCTAGTGAATACGGTATTTGAAGGAAAGAATGATCAAACATACAGTGATGCTTATGAGTTAAAACAAGATTAGACCTGAGAAATGGCCATTAGTTTTAGTAATGTGGAGGTCATTGCTGACTTCAGCAGGAGTTCAGCGAGAAGAACTGCTGCGATGAAATCTAAACTGGAGTAAGTTCAAGAGAGGTGGAAGGAAAGGAATTGGAGTGTAGACAACTCTTAAAATGTGTCATGGAAATCTGGCTTTAGATGTAGGAGTATATGGGATTATGACAGGTGTTAAATATTATGTTTGCATATTGATAAGATAAATTGATAACCAGAAGAGATAATTTTTATAGTGAGGCCACTGGAAAAAAGAGCAAGAAATTGAGTTTTAATGGATTTAGCAACCTAATTTTGATATTTACCTATTTCAACTTGATAAGAAAGTTTTTGAATATTTGCATTTAGAAAAATGAGCATGAGCTTTGGACTCCTAAATATCCATTGCTGGACTCTTATCTCTGCCACTCATTAATTGCGTGTCACTGGGCAAAATGTGGGTAGGGAATTGAACAACTAAACAGGAGACAGAGGCAGGTCTAAGATAGATCCAGATAGTTCATCCATAGTAACTGGAAAAAGAATATGTAGGAATAGAAGCAAACTATATGCTAAATCTTGTGGTAAAGTTTTGTATGTTCTCTTAATTTCAGTGGCTGCTTAATATTCCATTTTGTTCCTGAATTTTTTAACCAATTTGCTACTATTTACTATTTTAAAAATGCTGTGTTCAATAGCCTTCTAGATCACCTCTGTCTTATTTCAGTTCTTAGGGGGAATGCTTTCAACTTTTCCCCATTCAGTATGATGTTGGCTATGGTGTGTCCTATATGGCTTTTATAATTTTGCCTAATTTATTGAGGGCTTTTATCATGAAACGGTGCTAAAATTTATTGAAGGTTTTCTCTGTCCTTTGAGATGATCATGTGGTCTTTGTGTTTGTTTCTGTTTAGGGGGTGAATTATGTTTATTGATGTGCATATATTAAACCATCCTTGCAGCCCTGGGATGAAACCCACTTGATTATGGTGAATTATCTTTTTGATTTGCTGTGGAATTGAGTTTCCTAGTATTTTCTTGAGAATTTTTTACTTTATTTTCATAAGGGATACTCTTGAGTGCCTTGGGCAAGGCAAAGACATTACATGTAACCAAAATGTTTGTACCCCCATAATATCCTGAAATTTAATAAAAAAAAGAATTTTTTAAAATCCAAATACAAACAGCATCATACTGAAGAACTAGGGAAAGAGCAGAACAGAGTGCAAAGAGCACATCACTTGACTTCCTAAGATGGGCTTTATTCTACTACTCATTTGCCCTAACGCTTTACACAAGTCATTTAACTTCCTTGAGCCTCTGTGTCTGTGTATTTGTGAGGTTTATATAAAGATGAAAAATCATGCATAGAAACATGATTTTAAATTTAGAAAGTACTATATGAATGCTTCTATAATTATAATTATAATTACAATTATAATTTATCTTACTATTTATCTGCTTAAACAAAATGAGCAGAAATATAAGTACTGAAAATATATAGGTACTCTTTGGATGTATATAAAATTAAGCATGTTGATTTAGTGCCCACCAAGATAAAGTATGACATTAGGCTCTTTATAGACTGGGATTAGGGTGGTATGAAGCAGATAATACACAATTTGAAAGAGCAGAGATTTCTGATTTCCACCTCCTCTGCAGTGCAGAGTTTCAAGAACAATAACTCCATGTAATCCAAGAATCTGTTTAGGGGCAAGCAAAAAAAAAAAAAAAAAAAAAAAAAAAAAAAAAAAAAAAACGTAGGAGGTGATGAATTGGCTTAGTCAAAAATATGCCATATAGCATATGAGCAGTCTGGAATTTATGGACACTTAAAATTGAGCAATGAATTTGGAAATGTTCCTAATTAGATTAGGAGAACAGCATTGCCTTCTCAGCAACCAACTCATGCCTTCTGATTGCTTCCAGAAGTTTGCGAGCAATAAATACTTCTATGAAAATCTGTGGTGAAAAAGAATAAGAAATTATTAGTATAAAGAGGGACTGCAAAACACTCATTAAAGGTAGGTTCTGCTCCAACCAAATTAAAGGGAACAAATGGATAAGCATGAGAATAGAAAAAGTACTATGGATTAGAGTTAGGCTTTGTCACTAATTAGCTAGGCAAGTTACCTATCTAAGGTAAATTCTAACTGCTAGTTTTTCTTGGCATTTTAAAATTATAATTAAGAAACTTAATATTCCTAGAAATGATATAATAATAATACAATGTTAGTTGGGTTCTTGAGCTCTTTTGGGAGATAAATATATTACTGCCTTATGAGAGAAATTTCAGTCTGAATCATTCCTGACTGGCTGAGAGCAATCATTTTTGTTATTACTGCAACCTGTATTTATTGAGAACATGCTACAATCCTGACAATTTTCCATGGGTTTTGAATTAGAATGCTAAAAGAGGCAGAACTGCAATTTGACCTCAGGGTACTCTCAAGCTTCTAAAGCAACTGCTGTAAGAAGGTGGTTCAGGAATCTATCTGCTTATCATCAGGTTTTAGGCTAGAACAAACAGTATATTCTCCAAGCAGCATTGAGCTTTTTCATATAAGCACCTTAAAGGGGGCTGTGGACATCCTAGGAGTGTGGCTTTAAGCTAGTGTTTGTACAAGTCTCTTAGTATTTACATTGGGAGTGGGGATCTGGAAGAAATCATTTGTGCTTAGACTTTGCAGTTTTTGTAGGGGAAATTTGAGGCATACCCAAGAAGAGGGCTCAGAGGAGACTGACTATAGTTTGATCAAGAAAAAGTCTTTGGCAAGAACATACCTTCCTAGGTGGGATTTGTATCTAGCATTGGAGCTTCTAGACCACCCATCTTGGGTAAGAAAAAGAACTGATAGCTCAAGAACTAGAATTTTCCTTGATTCACACACATGACTATCATAAAGGTAAAATCAATTTAAAAATGGATAATAGATGGATCTCTATGGAGGATGTCCCCTCCCTAAGCTGAGTAGATGACTACATTTGGTGACTTTAGTATATATTTTTGCAAACATTAGTATATTTGTGTTGTACTTACTGACATTTTAAAATGTCACATTTTCCCTTTTTAATCAGCCTTCTTTTTTTGCCTTATATGACTCTAAGAGTGCTTGTTTACTTGAGGTCATTGCCCCTTGAGATGATTTGAAGAACAAATTCCAATGCAACTATAATCAAATTTCAGTGCTTATTCAATTTCTTCAAGTTTCTCTTAAATTTTTTGGTCATGGACGTTTGTAAAACTCCCTGGAAACATGTACAATAAATGGAAAAGTGTAATCTCTACACAGATTTAAATTTTAGCAAATAAAATCTATTCCTTAAACTATCCATAAAGTTCTTATCCAGAGGTATAATCATTTTACTAAGAAACTAGGATTCCTCCCTCCCAGCTCTGCTTGAAAATACAATTTATTATACTACCTTATATCCTATTGAATGATAATCCTGTTAAATTACATGAAAACAGAGAGGCAGATATCCTTTAACAATCAAGGAGGGCCTAGGATTTCAGAGGTCCCTTACCAAAAGACCTCCACTACCTCTAGGCAGTGCAAATTGCAGAACATTTGAGTTGGTTCATTCATGTCCCACAGATACAGTATTAGTTTTCTAGGACTGCTGCAACAAAGTACCACAGACTGGGTGGCTTCCAACAATACAAATTTATTTTCTCACAGTTCTGGAAGCCAGAAGTCTGAAATCAAGGTGTCTTCCTGGCCTCATTTCTTCCAAAGGCTCTAAGGAAGACTTTTTCTTGTCTTGTCTAACTTCTCGTGGCTCCAGGCATTCCATGACTTGTGGCTACATCACTCCAGTCTCTGCCTTTATCTTCACAATGCCTTCACCTCTTTTCTGTGCCTCTCTTCTCTTGTCTCTTTTGTAAAGACACTTGTCACTTGATTTAAGGCCCAATGGGTACTCTAGGATGATCTCATCTTGAGATTCTTTGCATCTGTAAAGACTCCTTTTCCAAGTAAGATGAAGTTCACAGGTTCTGAGACATGGACACATCTTTTGGGGGGCTACCAGTCAACCCGCTATGCCATGAAAAACCCAAACACTATCACAGGCCCATGTGAAGCTATGATATTGAATATCATTTGGTAACGTTTTACCATTTACTCTGATCTTTTATTTACCACTTAACTATTTTCCCATCCAAGAAGCTTAATCTGACCATATCACAAACCACATCTGCCCTCTTCACAGCCAGCCTTCAGGTATTTCCTTTGATTATGTCCAATAATGTGAAATTTCACTTACTTTTGACTGGTTCTCATCTAACTGATTATCACCATGCTCTGTTTCAGGCTTTCTTTATCATTTACCTTGTTGACTCCACTCATGAATCACAAATCTAAAACATTTTTTTCCATTGTGAATAACTAGTCTGCTCTGCCTAGAACCTTGCCAGTTCACCTGATTTTTTCCTCCCACTTCAGGCTCAAAATTATATGGACACCCTAACTCTGGTGTACCTCATCTTTAACCCAAATACTATCAGCAGGTCACCAACTGGAATCATATTACTTCAAATTGCCCCCTACAATGGGTTATTGAAGTTTTTTACCTTTAGTGTATTGAGGAGCACACTTCCCAATGACTAAATATCTTTCCCAGGATAAAATACAAGGGAGAATCAAATATTAGGCTTACTCTCTAATATCCTTGTCATAATTTAACATCATGTTCCTACAAAAGAGTTGGCCCTGAGAAATCACCAAGAGCCTGATATATGTCTTCAAACTGCCTTTATCAAGAATCATGTAAAGAGGAATGACCTTACCAGACTGGTGGAGTAGAAGCAATCTGGCTTCACTCTCCCCTACAGAAATCCCAAAACATCTAGCACCAAGATAATCATCAGAAATGTACAAAAAACTCAAATATGAAGACAAAACAATACCTGGAGCCACAGAGAAGAAGTGAAACTCTGAGCAGAGTATAAGAGAATTGGACTGCTGTATCTGTGATGTTACTCTCCCAATAAGCTCGGTAACACATGTACAGAAAGTTTTCTTCAGATTCATGGTTTCTATGCTGGTAAAGGTGAGATACATGAGAATGGCCAGCTTTCTTACCATTTTGGGTTCCCTTGCCAAAGAACTATCCCTTTCTCAACTCATGAGAAACATCATGAGTATATTTAATGTAATATCATGAGTGTACGTAGTATATGTAGTAATAAAAACTCCTAAGGGCAGCCAGATACAAAGGGAGATGCAGGACTTGTAACCACAGTACATGAAACTCTGATCTTTATCTCAGCCAAATGTGATGCCAAGTCAGAGTGGCTGTTTAGCAGCATCATGCTATAAGAGACACATCCCATGGGTCCCTGGGACAAGCCCCTAGCTAGTCTCCCCACAAAACCTGGGTATTGCCTTCAGAATCTCTTCCGAGATGGGCAGAGCTCTGAACATTTGTAACAGTTGAGGCAAACCTGGGTTTAAGGTGCTATCTAATGACAAAAAGGAGTCAGTCACCTAGTTTAAAGTAAATTCAACAGATGAATAGAAAAGAACCTCTAAGAAAACATATCCAAGAGAAAAAAAAAACAAGCCAGACAGTAAAAACCAAAATAGATAATGAGTCTTTGAATGTGAAGAAGTAAATGTACATTGATAAGAGATAGCAGCAAATGAGGAAACATGAAGTCCCAAAATGGACAAGAGAAGAAAACAAATAGATTAAAAGAATAAAAAATGAAACAGAGACCCTAGAACTGAAATATATATTTGCTAAATTAAAATACATCCGAATCTCTTAACAACAGAATGTATCACGCAGAGTAATGAATCAATAAACTCAAAGACAGGCTATTGGAAAATACATAGTAAGAAAACAAAAAGAAAAATAACAAAAAGTAAAAAAAGAATGACTATAAGATTCAGAAAATTACCTCAAAAGAGCAAATCTAAGAATCAGTGGTATTCAACAGGGAGTTGAGCAAGGGGTAAAAACCTTAATCAAACAAATAATAACAAAAAACTTTTCAAAGCTAGAGAAAGATATAAGTATCCAGGTAATAAAAGGTCAGAGCTCACCAAACAGACTCAGCCCAAATAAGATTACCCCAAGACATATGATAATCAAACACTCAAAAGTAAAGAACAAAGAAAGGATTCTAAAAATCAGCAAGAGAAAAGAAGCAAAAACATAAAAAGAAATCTAATTTTTCTGGCAACAGACCTCTCCGTGGAAACTATACAAGGCAGGAGGAAGTGGGATGGCATATTCAAATGATGGAGAAAAAAAAAAAACATGCCCATAGGAAATATTGTACTCAGAGTCAGCATAGTCATCATTAAAAAATGAAGGAGAGATTAAGTCTTTGTCTCACAAAAAATGATGAAGGAATACATCGCCAACAGATCCATTTTATAAAAAATGATAAAGGAAATTTTTCAATCTGACAGAAAGGACAGCAGCATACAAAAAGAAAAACAATTATAGGCACAAAATCCACTGGCAAAAGTATGTACACAAACTCAGAATACTCAAACACTGTAGTTGTGTTGTGAAATCCATTTTCCCCTCTAGTATAAAGTCTAGAAGATAAATATATCAAAGAAAATAATAACTCCAACAACTTCTTAAGGAATAGGCAACATAAAAAAGCTATGAATTGAGACAACAAAAAGCCAAAATGTGGGGTGGATGGAGTTAAAGTATAGAGTTTTTTAGTTTTCTTTTTTTTTTTTTTT
>VBSM01001265.1:19326465-19388828 GCA_008086735.1 Cheirogaleus medius
GAAATAAAAGAATACACAGAGACTAAGGTATAGTTTATAGTTATATATATATATCAGATATAACACAGTGGGAAGTTCCTAGTGGACTGGCATATCTCTATAAACGCCAGCAATATGGTTAGATTTATATAGGTTTTTATAATCACAGACATCAATTACCAGTTGCCAGGGTAACATATTTGCATATCAGGGAATGCAGTTGCTAGGGAATATAGGTAGTGAGTTAGGGTCAAAAGTCCTCTCAAGGGGCTTCTAATCTATCTAGGTGAACAAACAGGTACAAAGTCTTTTAGGGGCTAGTTTCTAAGTTTTAAGAGGTAGTTGTCAATTAACAAAGGTAAAACAAAAGAGGTATAGTGACTCTATATATCTTTGATTAGTTATGGTGGACTTAAAGGTAGACAGACAGAAGACAGCAGGAAACCCATCTCTATAAAACAGGTTGTTTATAACCACCAGGGCACTTCTCTGGGCAAAGTGCACTCATTGTCTCCGGCTCCCATCCTGTGGGCCATATTTGCCTTGTCTTGTCCTTCAAGACACAGGGAAGCTCACAGATTTTGAGATACCGGGAAACCTTCCTGGAAAACATCCCTACTGGAGATTTGAGAGATCTCCCATGATAGCAGCCTCTAATAAGTGAACCATTGAGTCCACACATTCCTTTAGGGAAAAATCCTGCAAACTCCTGTTTCTGTCTATAATATAGTAATATTGGGTTATACAATAAAATAATGGTCTTATGAGCCACATTTTATTAATTCCTCAATCATATTTTCCCAACGTATTCTTATTTATATATATTTTATTCTTAGTATTCTCCTGAAGTGCTGAAATCATTAATACTTTTGATTAGGAAATTATTATTCAATATTAAGTAAATCTATTCTAAAGTAGAGAAATTATATTACCTTTCTTGTAGATTGCACCATAGAATACATACATATAACACACACATTAAAATAGAGCATAAAGAGATTTCTAAGTTTAATTCTGAAGTGGTATCTATATACATATGCGCAATATCAGGAATAGGCTGGTAAATATATATAAGCTACTTGTGTCATGATATTAGGGAAGTGATGTATAGTCTACATCCTACTAAATTTCACAGCATAATGTCAAAATCTCCATTATACTTTGTCTATCTATCGTACATCTTATTGACTTTTATAAGTGCACTTAGAACAAATGGATAAATCATTTATTTTATTTTTTTAACTGCACAACATCTATTTGTCTCTGTATTAATAATGAAGACTCATCTTTGACTCTGTATTTTAAAGGTGTTAGATAGGCATTGCCTAACATATATAGTTCATATGCTTTGTCTTTTAAAATTTTTCTTCTATTCTCTATATGCTCAATAATTGCCAACTCATCATGCTTGATGAGGAATGGTATATAAATTAAAAACTAATAAATAAGGGACTGGACTCTGCTGTCTAGTAGTTCATGATTCTACAGTAGCCATCAAAGCAGGTTAACTT
Organism: Cheirogaleus medius; assembly: GCA_008086735.1. Classification (NCBI taxonomy): domain Eukaryota; kingdom Metazoa; phylum Chordata; class Mammalia; order Primates; family Cheirogaleidae; genus Cheirogaleus; species Cheirogaleus medius. The sequence continues at coordinate 19,327,956 of VBSM01001265.1, forward strand.
GGCCCCTAGTTTGATTTGACTTAGACTCAGATTTTTATCCAAAACTGATCTTTAAAAATGCTGCAACTTACTTTGAATAGATGATTTATATTCTCAACTATTTCATTTGTTTATCTTTCTATTTTTTACTTTATCTAAAGAACTTACCAGTTAGTCTTTATTAGAAAGGAAGAAAAGATCTATTAATCACCATTTTAGTCTCCTGAAATTGGAGCCATAGCATTTAGGATGTGTTAACTAATTTGAAACATGGAATTAAATCTCAAACATGTGTTCTCTCTGTGAAGCAAATTTCAAACAGTAAAAACAGCAAAGGTGAAGGGAGCAGGTTCTTTAATTTTGTAAATGTCACTTTGCAAGTTAGTCTTTTTTTTTGCAATACAAATGGTTAAGAGCTTTTTTAAACTGCTAATGCCTTGATTGCTTTGAAGTGGAACCTGCCTATTCTGATACACCCATTTTTTATTCCCCTATCCTACATTTTCTCCTGTATGTAGAAAAGTTTAGCCATCAGAATCTATCACACTGCTCTCCTCTCTTGTCAAGGACATGCAGCTCCATGTGAGGCTAATGGTGTAATAAAGACAACTGCTACTGCTGTAAAATTTATTTTACTTAATTTTCATCTTAGGATTCTCATGTGAAGTTGTCGTCTCCTGAAAAGAATGCTTATCAAATGTCAAGTTTTTTATTGGTTAGTAAACAAAAGTTTAGGAGTTAAATCAGAAGGCCTGACTCTGTTGACCTTGCCAGATCCCCTTAACTATCCGGCAGACAGTAAGAGAAAAAGGTATTAAATTCCGATCTAGCAGAAGGCAAATGACGGGGACAGATGCTTGCATTCCAATTGACCTTCTGGTGAAGAGATAAAACTTTTGATCCAACAAGCTGTACTTTTTGGGTTTATTTTCCAACAGTAGGCGGTGAATGTGCACAGAATTGCATTCTTCTTTCAGTTGATTATGATGCTGCTCAATAGTGTGAATACTCAGAATGGCTGGGATTAAACCCATGGAAATGGAATTAGGAGAAACAACCAGCTTTAATGAAGTTCAAACCTCCAGTCTCAGATTCCTTTGTGTTCTATCCACTTTAGTTAAATATTCACACATGTTTTAAAAGACATCATTTTGGAAGGAAGCAGGAGTTTTAGCACTATAAAATGATTATGGACAACTTAGCACACCATGATTTACAAAAATAAAGTGTATCATCATGTTGTCTAATTAGTTTTGCTTAATTTCTTAAACACCAAAATAGAAATTTTATTCTCCACTCTACCTTTCTCAGAAAGTCTTTCAAGAATCAAAGGTATGGAGATCAAACTACACTTTGAGCTATAGAAATGGGTGGTATCATCTTATTAATAAAATAGGTTAATAAACATTTTTGCTATGAATCTTGTATGATATTAGAAGCAGTTTCATAATATCCTGGAATTTTAAATTTTGAATGATTTGTTGAGATCATTTGTTACGGCTAATTTTGCCATTAAAGATTTGGTGCAGTGTCAGTATGAATATTGCTCAAATTCACCCAGATAATAAAAATAGAATTTAGTTCTTCAAATACCTAGTCCTATTTACTCTCTAAATTATTCCTATATTATTTAGAAAATTCTATAAATATTATTTCTGGACCATTATATGGTAACTACACCCCACACCCACCCCTTAATGGAAAAAAGCAAGATTTTTACACAGGGTGATCCTGTTTCCTCTGCTATTTCTCATTACCTTCTGCTACATAAGACTTGTCTCTATTCTTCAGAGTGAAGTTTTAAAAATATTTTCTCTTTTTTTCCCTCAATTATTTGTGTTTTACTTTTTTTATTCTCTTGGGAAAAAATGACAATCAGTTATATATTTACTTTTATGCTTATAAGTATCAACAATTATTCACTGACTAGCTATGATCTATAGCATAAAGTGAATAAAGTAATAAATAAAAATAACTATAGTGATACGTTGCAACTATAGAGTCTTTATATCTTATAAATTATCTTTATGAATGTTATCATATCTAATTCCCATGACAACAGTGTGAGGTAGAATTTATTGTCTACATTTACCAATAGGGAAAGTAAAACTTGGAGACTTTATGACTTAGCACAGATCTCACACTTAGATAGCGGTAGTGACCAGATCCTTTAGTGCTTTAGAAACTAAAGTCTGAGCACTTTCTAGGGATCACAACTGCTCTTTCTTCAGTTTCTTAGTGTGTTTGTACCTCTCTCCACTGCAAATGCAGTTCTTTCATGTAATTTGGATTTACATGCTCATATTAGTCAGTGAAACACAGAAAAATGCAGAATACTAAACTTCACTGAAGTAATATAAATCAAGCAGTAATCATCTTCTCCAAAAAATTTCAATATTAAATATCACATAATTTATATCTTATTAATCCCAACATAATTTGGTTGCTGTAGACAACTCTGAAATGTAGTGATTGCAGCCTTATTCTATTAACTATGAACAGTTAATGATCCAAACTTCTATCTCTACTGATATAATGGTTCTCCAGAGATCCATTTTCTTCCACAAACTCTGGCTTTCTTGTCAGACACTGAAACAAATTATTTTGTATTCCCTCTAAAGTACCATCACTTTGTCTTCTGACTGCAAGCTTTAATTTTTGAAATAGCCGAAATAAATGTGGACTTCAGTATGCTGAAGAAAATTGATTACCAAATATGATCACATGAGGGGTCTTCAAACAGTTTCATGGAAAATGCATGTTATTAAAAAAAGAATGGATTAAAAAAACTCAAACCAGAATAAACCTTTCCTAACTTGTTATAACAGTTCTGAACAGGATCTAGTTTGAGGCACAGAGAAGGGTAAGATATCAGATTGAAAAGAGTCCCTATCAAAGTAACACGGATTCTGCTAATATTGAAACAAGAACAAACATCACATTTGTGAAAGCACTGATGCCTCACAAAATGTTTATGAAGACAGTGCTCCAAAAAATCAGCAAGTTTACAAATGAATGACTCATTTTAAGAAGGGACAAGATGAAGAGGAAGCCTGCAGTGGCATACAATCCCCATGAATTTGTGAGGAAAAATTATGACTTGTCTGTGCCCAAATTGAAGAGGACCAGTGATTAGCAGTAAATAAATGAAAAGCCAACACCACAGATATCTCAATTGGTTCAGCTTATGCAATTCTGACTGAAAAATTAAAGTTGACCAATTTTTCACTCAATGGGTGCCAAAACCATTGCATACATATCCACTTTCAATGGAAATTTTAAACAAGTGGTATCAAGATCCTAAAGGATTTCTTTGAAAAAATTGTAACGGGAGATAAATCATAGCTATACCATTATGATTCTGAAAACAAAGAACAAGTAAAGTACTGGCTACGAAGAGGTTGAAGTGGTCCTACCAAAGCAAAAGTGGACCAGTCCTGTGCAAAGGTCCTAGCAATTGTCTTTTGGGATACTCAGGGCATTTTGCTTGTTGACTTTCTGGAGGGCCAAAGGACAATAACATCTGCTTATTGTGAGAGTGTTTTGAGAAAGTTAGCCAAAGCTTTAGCAGAAAAACTCCCAGGAGAGCTTTACCAGAAAGTCTTTTGCACCACAAGAATGATCCTGCTCATTCCTCTCCTAAAACCAGGGCAAGTTTGTGAGAGTTAGTAATACAATGGGAAATCATAAGGCATCCACCTTACAGTCCTGCTTTGGCTCTGTCGGACTTCTTTTAGTTTCCTAATCTTAAAAAAATCTTGAAAGAGCATCCATTTATCTTTAGTTAATTATCTGCTCTGTATGCATTTGCTCCCACAGTCAATAAGATCTATAGTAAACAGGCTGAGTTTATCTACCTAAGTTCATTTATTTCTGGATTGATTATGAAATAAGTTAGCTATTTAGTTTTTTGTTTTTGTTTTTGTTTTTGTCTTTGTTTTTGGTTTGACTCCTAAATGCAAATTCACTAGAAGGACTTATCTTTATAAAAATTTTGGCATAGTTAAATCCCCAGGACCCTCAGTTCTTTAGGGATTAACTAGGTGGCTAGTAGCATTGCTTACAAAATTGTCTTGAGCTTGATGGAGCTTATGTTGAGAAATAAAGTTTATATGTTTTGTTTTTATCTTTTACTTCAATTTTTCCACAAAGTTGTTGAAGTCCCCATGTATAATATGTTCTAGGAGTAAGATATCATTAGTATTTCCAGGCTTTATTCAGGGGTCCTCAAACTATGGCCCGCGGACCACATGCGGCCCACAGAGGACATTTATCCTATCCAGCCCGCCAGGTATTTTTGCTCATTTTGTTTGTTTACTTCAAAATAAGATATGTGCAGTGTGCATAGGAATTTGTTCATAGTTTTTTTTTTTAAACTATAGTCTGGCCCTCCAACGGTCTGAGGGACAGTGAACCGGCCTCCTGTTTAAAAAGTTTTAGGACCCCTGCTATAAATACCAAATTTAAAGCAAGCTATAGTCTTTCAAAGTCACTTGTGTTTGTCTTTTAAAACAAATGTACTACTTTATTGATATACTCTAACACTCAGAAACATTTTGTCTCTTTGTTATGACATCATTATACCCCTATACTCTAACCTTTTGTAATTGGCTTTTTCAATTGATACAGAATTTTTTATAAAATGTCACATCACCTACTATTATAGGTTAATTTTGAAATAAACAAACCTGTATATGTGTGTGCTTATATGAAAGAGAGAGAGGGAGAGAGAAAGTTAAAGTAAGAGCAAGAGCTAAAAACCCAGGTTAATCCTAACTGGAATACTTAGCTTGCAATCAAGCTATTGATTAATTCTGATTGGTTAGATTTGCTTGTGGTTAAATCCATCAGCCATTAAATTGGCACTAACTGATCAACACTTATGTGCACATATGGAAGTAACATTCATCAGGTGTTGAGCAGATGGGAGTGGGGAGGGAGGATGAGCAAATTCATACCCAATGGATGTGGTGTGCACATTCTGGGGGATGGGAATGCCTGTAGTTCTGACTCGGGTGGTGCAAAGGTAGTATACGTAATCAAAGTGTTTATACCCCTGTAATATTCTGAAATTTAAAAAAAATTAAAAATTCAGTAAGTGATAGATTGCTTAGGAACTGTAGTTTTCTATAATAGCTTTTTGCAATGATGTACTTTTCATGCATATTATACTTAAGTTACTAACCCCAAGCCTCTTTCCTTTCAGTAAGTCTGCTCCATACATTATGAATGCCCCTGTCTATTCATAGTGATTCCAATTTCAACCATCTACTTTCTTAATTATTTCTAGTTTCTTAATTTCCTGTTGCCAACATAAAAAATAATCTAAGACTAATCTCATAAAATCCACAAAGAAACCCCCTAAAATAGCTTAGGAACTCTATTGACCAACTCCTCTTAAACATCTGCTGGTAAATCACTACTGACTTTCTTGGTACAATTTGAGAACATGCTATTGAATTGTACTTTTTCTACCATTTATTAAATTTAAGATTCTTAATACCATCATTATTTCTGGAGATAAACCCTGCCACCAGGCTGATGTTCAGTCAAACACAATGTAAAAACTGTATCTGAAGACAGAAAAGACTTTCCAAATTTGGGTACTTTGGTTTTTAAAAAGAAACGCAAAAGTGCTTCAGAAAAATTCTGAAAAATTGTGGTTTTTAGCTAGGTTCCATCTTTGAAGCTAGGGTTTCTTTGATTATTTTGAAGAATTTGCAGACAATCTTTTAGGTTATAATGTTATATCAAGAGTCCTTTAAATTCTCATCCATATTGAAGGTGAGTATAAAAGCAGAATGCATGAGGGAGAATTAATCGAGAGGCCTCAGATAGAGAGAGCATATCTGTTCTCTGAAAACCATGCTAACAAGCTATGGGAGCCTGGGTATGTCCATCCTGTCTCTGTTGGATGCCCTATCTCTGAACTCTATTTGGAGGCATGACATGAAGGAGTTTCCTAGAGTTAAAGATAAGAGAGATAAGCTGCATTTCCAGCTTCTACAGAGGACATCATAAGCATTTTCTCATATGAATAATGCTATAAATTATATTCAAGAGTGGAAGTAATTAACAGCAATGCAGGAAGTACATATAGAATAGGATTATTTGAGCTGAGGCAAGCCTTCCCATTATATACATTATCATCATCTCTAAGGTAAACGTGTTTCCACCAATGGATAGAAGCTTCCACCCACTGTGGAAAAGCTGTTTTGTCAATGGAGGCAATATAAGTTGCTATTATCATCCTCCTCTGTCATCCACATCGCCATCATCATCATCATCATCTTCCTGATAAACACTGGGCATGTGCTACATGCCAAGCCCTGTTTGGAGTACGTTACATACATTACTTCATTTGATTGTTACAATATTCCTACGAGGTAAAAACTATTATATCTTCCTATTACAGAAGTTGAAACTGAAAGACAAAGATGCAAAATAACATGCAAAAGTTTTCATAGTGATTAGTGTATACAGAATTCAAGAATATACCATCTGACTCATGAGGTTTAATAACTTTTCCCTCCATGTAGTAGTTTTAGAATCAGAAGAAGTAGGTTGACATATTAGATTTGCCATTCATTAGTTTGGGAACTATAGCTAAACAACAGACATAATAAGTCTCAGTTTTTTCATCCATAAAATTGAGTAAATAATAATACCTATATCTTGAAGTTGTGATTTTTTATGAAAAAGATTGCACAAAATGCTGCACATAATATCTGAGAATGAAAGTTAACCTTAAAGTACCAAAGTAATGACTTTAGTGCTTTGCGTGTATGTGCCTGTGTGTGTATGTGTGCATGCGTGTTTGTGCATGTGAATGGGCCAAAAACCAGTGTTAATTAAATTTGATGTTTCCTTAGAGATTAATTTAGGCACTGTGAAAATCTTGTTGACTGATCATCAGTCAAGGAGACTTTTAATTGAAGTGCCTAATTAATTTAGCTAATGGAATAAACAATGCCAGAAGACATAAGAAGTGAGGTGGTGAGGGATCTAGATATTTGGTGCCCTTAATTTTGTTTCAGAACACCACAACCTTTTTATTTTTGGTCTTACTTCCCATTCCTTATTCTCTAATACTTCTTTCTTTGTAAGAAGGACGAGCATTTGTCCCTTTACACATCTGAAGCCTTGAAGATAATAACACTGAAAATACATTCCTTTTTGTAGATTTCCTCACAAGCGTTTGTAGGGATGTTATTGTAAAGGGGCTTTGAGGTATCCTCCAGCCTCATACAACATATTATATGAGCATCATTTCCCCTGTGTTAAATTGTATTACTCTGCAATGTTTGCACACTATCAACTTGACAGAGATTACAAAGTCAATTGCATCTGTGAAATTATGTTACCATCAAAAATTGTCTGAAGGGCTCAGTCTCAGAATAAATTCAGGCAGGGGTTACTGAATCTACTAGATCAGCATGAATGGAGAAAACGTGAGTATATTTTTAACTTTTCCATTTTCCATGAATTTCATCATTGATTATGAGGAAGTTAGCATGTAATTTGTTTTTCTGATTGTATTCTCAAACATCTAAGAATCCTTTGATGCTGATGTGACTGCACAATGCTCAAAAATATTGTACCGCTTTATTATAAAAGGGTTTTAAAATTCTTAAATTGCTTTAAGGGTATAGGTTGGATGGTCACAAAATATAGGAGAAATAAAAAATAAATTGGTTTCTCCAAACAACTTCCCATCAGAAAATTTCCATTTTCAACTTTGTTTACTCCTGAAACACCTCCATATTCCCCCTTCCTTAAAGTGATATCCTGTCAGCAGCATTTTTTTGTATTAAATCTAGTTTGTGGCTATGCTTTACCTTGAAATACTTCCTCTAAAGTCAGTTATCTGCTCTGAATGCATTTACTCCAACAATCAATAAGATCTATAGTAAAAAGGCTGAGTGGATCTACCTAAGTTCATTGTTTGAGGCTTGATTATGAAGTAAGTTAGTTTAGTAATTAGGTTATTTTGGGTCTGACTCAAATGAAAATTCATTAGAAGGATTTGTCTTTAAAAACTATTTCTCCCAGGAAGTTTATGTAACTTAAGAATATATTGGCCTGCAGAATCAATGTAAAATTAATCAAATTAAAGAAGTACTGGCTAAAGACGTTTTAGAAATAAATTTCTTAATCATGGCTGATAAGTGATTAAGTTATATCTCTACTTTAGGAGTAGGGTTGTATGCCTCCAAAGACCTCATATTCTGTGATTTTCAAACCACTTTGGCACATAACTAAAGGCATCTTTTACTCAGAGCTTCCAGTTATGGTGTGTTTATTGATCATAATAGTTACTAGTTATTGGTTTATTATTATGATCCAGAAAGCATATATTATGATCTAAATCGTGTCTCCACAAAATTTATGTGTTGAAGCCCTGATCCTCAGTTTGAAAATATTTGAACATAGGGCCTTTGTGGAGATAATTAAGGATAAATGAGGTCATAAGATGGGGCCATAAATCGAAAGGACTGATTTCTACATAAGCAGGGGGAAAGATAGCAGAAGTGCCTACACAGGGAAAAGGCCATGTAAGGATACAGCCAGAAAGTAGCTCTTTGCAAGTCAGGAAGATAGACTTTATCAGAATTCAACCCATCAGGAACCTCAGTCTTGGACTTTTAGACCCTAGAACTGTAAGAAAACAAATTTCTTTGTTGAGATATTAAATACTGCCTACTGGCTGTTGTTCAGGCCACCCAATCTGTAGTATCTTGTTATCACATCCCTAGCACATTAATACACTATGTCAAGAAGTTTAGATACATTATTTCTTGTGATTGTTACAATGATACCAAAGAAGGTGTAATTACCACCAGTTTTGTGTAAATAAGGCTTAAAGGCGTTGGTGTTCCAGGGTCGCACAACCAATGGGGAGCAAACCTGGACAACTCTTACGCTAATTTCCACCACTTCAGGAGGGGAGACTGGGAAAGCATGTCCTTGGATGTTCCTTAGTAGGAATTGACCAAGAGGGCTTTAACATTCCCCTCAGCTTGACTAAACTTTAGACAGGCTTCTTTCTGACTAGAGGCCCCTGTCCTTTCTCTTCTTAGAGCATTTACTTTAGAAAATTTGCAATTGTAAATATTTACTCTGTCCCTTTGAAATGTATATAAATCTTTCCCCAGGCTCTTGCCAGTTTTACAGCCAAAGAAGTGTCTTTTTTGTTTGTTTGTTTTTTTCCTTGAATTACCTGGTAATCACCTCTTTGAAATGTAAACATTGAAAAAAGTAGTTCTCTATCTAGCAGTCATGGTGGATGGGTAAGAGCCTAACTTAGATGGGCACCAATTAACAAATAAGATGGCCTAATTACACAGCAAAATAGTGACAAACTCAAGAATTCCATTGACCAATCTCCCCCCAAAGGCATCCAGTACTTATCACTAGCTCACCCCAGCATTCCACACTTTGTTTCAGCAGAACTGAGATCAGTCTTTCCTCCTTATTGCAAGTCTTGAGTAAAATCTTTCTTGCCTGTTTAACTTTGCCCAGGGAAATTTTTACTATAACAGAATTTAAAGGATCCAGAAACTATATGCCTAAGAAGAAATGTCAGCAAACTAACTTTTTACAAAATATGAAGAGATAGTAACACAATGGAAAAAGCCTGGGATGCAGAAACCTGGAGATTGTATTCAGAGGCTGCCAGAAGTAATTGTTCAAATATTTGGGTCATTGAAAAGTAGAGCAAGAAGCACATGGTTTCCAAAATATGTGTCTCAGTTTGCATTCTGCTAAGGTATGCTCAGAGGCATGAATTCAAGTGCAAATAGCTTATTTAGGATCTGAAAGAAACACCAGTGGGGAGGAAGTGAGACTAGAAGGAAAGGCAGCCAAGAAAAATTACTTTTTCAACCCACCTACTAGTGGGGTTGAATTAACTGGAGGTTAGTTCCTCATAGAACACTTTTGGAAGCCAGTGTAAAGCACACCACACAAACTGTGAGGAACCTGGAGTATTTGTGCACGAGCTATTGTTAGATGCTGTTTGAGGGTTGAGGGTGTTAATTCCCAGCCTCTCTTTCCTCCATGTAGTCAGGCAAAGCTATCTTGCAGGAGGAGCATGTAAGGGAACCAGAGAAAATCCTCTGGAAAAAGGATGCAGGCGCTGGCCCTGGGAAAAAGTTACAGTAAAATTTCAAGGGTAACAGGTTATGAATGGGACACCTACAGGGTCAACTTCACTGTCTTAATATGTTACTTCTAGAAAAGAATCCCATGGTCAAAACATTTTAGATAAAATTTGGGTTAATCAAATATAAATTGATTTCTTCATTTCATGACTTCTCAGACACTTTAGGATATGAATGTGAATGTACATTTTATAGATTTAAGATTTATGTTTAAATTTCCAAACTATTTTGGTTAGTACAGCTAGTAGGACTAAAGTTACTCTTCACATACTTTGGGATCACTAGTCTAATCCATTTGCTAATGTAATAAATGAGAAAAATTAGGTCCATATTGGTGCTATCTCAAAGTGCAGCAATGTCTTCAGAGAAGATGAGTATATCTTTCAAGGATTAAGGCAATAAGAGTCCAGTATGTGTGATAAGAGTTTCTGGTAATATGTGATATTGTTGATACCTTCTTAATGCCATTTATTTTCCTAATAGCATTTACTATAGTATTTGTGCTTTCTGAAACCAGAGTTTGAACTATAAAAATATAATTCCAGAGCTAATATTAATAGTTCCTAGCAACTTTCTCTTTTATGATAAAATTTAACATTATCTTATACATTATATTCTCAAAACAAGCTATATGAAGCACTATGTAATATCAGTAAATTAATATTAGTTAATATCTTGGTATATTAACACTAATACATTGATATTATGTTAGTATTATTATGAAAATTCTACCTTACCTCAAAAGAGAACTTATAACTTTATTTTTCATCCAGTATCCTTACGAATGGATCAAATGCACCATTTTCTTCATGTGTATCAAGTGAGTGAACTGAAGCCATAAACACTTGGAATATTCTGAGTGATAGAAAGAGACAGATTCAGAATTTATATTCAGTCAAGATTCATGTTCTGACTTTCTGACCCTAGGCCTAACATTGCTCCTTATAATCTTGTCGTTCAAAATCCTTCATGTAATGCTTTTGCTTATTTTGTTTGGGGTTATGGTATGGCTAGTGTCCCCCAAGCATGAGCTTCTTGCCTTTAGTGTAGCTTAACTTACGAAAATGTTGGAATGCAAAGGAATGACTGCAATGAAAGGAAAACTATGCCTCCAGGTGCTATTGGTCAGTATGATAAAATGTGCTTCCTACCTTAACTTTAAATTAGTTTGCTGTATTTGTTATTAGCACTATTATATGTTTAGAGAAGCCTGAGCCTAAGATGTTCCCAAGGCTAGAAATCAGCTATCTTTAAAAAAACTTAGTGGACAATGTCAATCCGAAATATTTAAGTATAATGAAGCTTCTGGAAAGGAACTCATCCTATGGGAAATAGAAACCATCTTTGACATGCTTTAACTACTTAAGAACATTAGTCATCTGCTTATAGGGGCCATTTTAGAACACTGTGTGGGTTTCTGACCAAGAGTGGTTCCCCATACAGTCCTCTATGGAATTATGTGTGAACTATTCAGGGCATAGGAGAAGGCTTGGTAATAAAAACAATAACAACAAAAATAGAAATACCCATTTTACCTAAAACTTAATTCAATCCATTGTGGAACAAACAGCACTGCTTTACCATCCCTTAGAAAGAACACATGACCAAAAATAATGGATAAAGGTGATTTGGACTCTTCATGATAGGATTTTTTGAAGAGAGGGGGACACGGGATGTCCACTATACTGACGCAGTAGTTACTCTGCAAAAATAAAGCTAAGGTCAGAAAAGATATAAAATTACTATAAACAAATGGTATCTAGATCATTCCAGAAATATTTTAGGGGGATATTATGCCAGAAGCTGAGTACCCAATTTTCATATTGATGGAAGAGTCATGAAACACAAGTTATTGTAATAATGATAACCACAATTAAAAAACTGATGCATATTTAGAGAACTTATCAGTTTATGAAACACTTTATTTATAATCATCTTCAATTTCAAGTCAGTTATGCTGTCTTTGGAAGGCAGCTAATGATTATATTGGTACTGTTGACACATCTCTGAGCCCAATTATCTCAAAATTATTTTTGCATGTGGAGGAAATAAACTTAACATAAATATTCAGTGTATATCCACTAGAAGGTACTAAAATATTATGTTGTGCTATAATGTTTCTGATGGGATATTTAATCTACTTGATTTTTAATGTTGGCAAATCCAAAACTCACAATGGTCATAGCTATTATATGGTATTTTCTCTAACTTTATAAAATTGAGGCCACTAAAATTTGTTTCTTTTTCAAGCATACCACCTTACAAATGGAAGAATGAAAACTCAAACTCAGGTTCATACTCTCAATTCCAATATTCAAATCTCCCCCTGCAGGTGATAAGACTTAATGTAAAATTCATACTTTATAAAGCTTGGATAATCTGAAGTTCTTCTTTAGAATTACTGCATAATGGACATTTCAGGAATTAGTGTGCTTAGTCCATGCGTTGGCTTGAAATTTAATGATATTTAATACTTGAGTTAGTTTTCACCACTGCAAGTGTTCAGTAGAAAGGTGAAGATCTTCATTTGTCAACTGCAGCTTTGTTGAGCAGCCATGGTCACACATCTCAGTTGTCAACACTAAGTTTTAATTTCAGCTCTATTGCTAACTGTCTTAAAGATCTTAAAGCAAACTTAAATTATTTTTACCTCACGGGAAAATTTCTTATATATATATAATGTAAACATGTACATATACATATGTGTATACATGTATATATGTATAAATATATGTAAATATATGTATATAGGTGTCTATATATGCACACATATATATATAAATGTATATAGAATTAAAATATTCATTTTTTTGATGAAACTGCTTAGGTTATATATCTATAAAATGAGGATAAGAAAATCTTATCCTATAGGAGTGTCATTGTGGAAAAGAGCTAGTAGAATTTTGGCCAAATCACAAGTTGTCATTTTAGCATCCCATTCTTTTCACAGCATCTGACCTGAACTGCCTCCCTAGATTCATCACTTCTGCCTTCCTCATCCCTCATTGACTATTTTGAGTGAGAATCCTGTCTTCCTTTGTGTTGAGCATGCTTGAAGGTTTTTTGTTCATTTTGTTTTTGTAGGAATACATTAAATAAGATGAGCCCAGCCAATTTTTAAGATATAAGAGAAATAAATAATGGAGGAGACTTGAGTGTACTCCTGATCTTATTAGAAAATTTTATTTTCAAATGTCAATCTCATTGCTAATTATTGTTTACAATAGAACAAAGGCAGTAGTCTAACTTTGTTTTTCTTCTTTGCTTTTTAAAATCTTTCATGAAAGAAGAAAAACTTTAGAGTTTTGTTCAATGTAAAATTGTTGACTTTGCTCAGAGAAAACCCACTTTAAAAGGAATTGCAATGATTCAAGAGAAAAATGAGAACTTGACCCAGTATTTCAAAATATTCAGCAGAGGACAGAGACTTTCCTTTTTGAAATTTATACAATGGTTTAAAAAAAATAAATCTTACGTAATCATCTTTTCATGATGCTGCTACAGCACAATGGAGCCCAGCGCTTTTCTTTACTAAGCTACTGAGTGTCAGCATTTAACCTGCGTATACACACAGAGGTACAACTGATGCCAAAGTACTTATTGTCTGCGTAATTGACAGCCTTTTTATTCTTTAACTATACTAGCCAGTTGTCAATTACTTTTCAGATAAAATAATTTAGCAATTATATTTTTAAAATTTTTGTGTTCTAATTTCTAATTTTTAATTATTATAGGTACATAATAGTTGCATATATTTATGTGGCACATGTGAGACTTTGATATAGTTATACAATGTGAAATAATCAAATCAGGGTAATTGGAGGTATCCATCACCTCCATCCAACAGCCCTCTGGGCTTCGCTTTAACTTCTGTCCGCTTCCTCTAATTGCCTCTGGACAGTCAGCAGATCTCTAAATGCATGAATTATAAAGTACTTGATGGTCTGAGTACTTTCAAAATACCATTTACAAAGTAAGGAAATACCACTTACAAAGTAGAGAAAGTAATATCTTGCTTTCCATCCAATCTAAGATACAAGATCTATGTCAGAAGTTTCTAACAGTTTTACTGTTTGAATGCATATTTGGCACATACACTCTAAAGATCAAAGGACATTTGTTTCCTTTCCTACAACCATGAAGTTGAATATATGATGAGCATACAATTAAATTCTCAACTGGGAAGTCATATGAATCAATATTTTTTAAAAGTTTTTCAGACTACTGTAATACTCTGCAATCACATATTTTGCCACGTAAGCAGTGATAATGATATTAGATCTGGATATACATGAGCCATCAATACTGAATGTGTATCTATGGGATCCTATGGACTTTTAATGAACAAGTCCAAAACAATTTGGCAAAAAAAGGGATATGTAATGTCTACCTTTATCAACAAGATTTCTCACATTAGAATTATTTCTGGCACATCTTCTCAACTGAGAACATACAGAACTGTGTCATTCATTTCTATTCTGAGTCTTTGCTGATGGATTTTCCAATTCTTACACTTTTGTACAATATTATAATAAATATTTATCTACAAATATTTTCATATTCTTATACTTATGTGGATCAAATTCATTTAAATGTAGTTCATATATTAAAAAGAGCCCAAATTTTGAGTTTTTACAGATGACATTGTTACACATCTATTAATAAAAGAAAAAAACTATTAAAACAATAAAATAGGGTTAATAACTGGCCGATGAAATATATATAAAATGTATATGTGTGCACATGAACAAATAACTCCTCTATAAGCCATTAGTAAGTCAGGAATAAATGAAATTTTTAAAAATCTTATGTATAATACCAAGAAAAACTATTAAATGAAAGCATCACACAAACTTTTATATCTTGAGAATGCTAGATTTTGGCTTTATTTTAAGAGATACCATTTATTTGTTTACTCATTTATTTTTTATTGAGATATCATCTCTGTCAGTCAGGCTGGAGTGCAGTGACGTGATCATAACTCATTGCAATCTTGAAATCCTGGGCTAAAGCAATCCTTCTGCCTCAGCCTCCCAAGTAGCTTGGATTATAGGTGTGCACGACCTTACCTGGTAACCAAAATGCAGTCATACCCTTAAATCTATTGATATACAAAATTTTTAAAAATCAAAAATTAAAAATATTTAAATATTACTCAGGAGATAAAACACTTCTCAATAGAAATAAAAGCATATGCATTTAATATAGATTCCCAATACTTTAGAATACAATTCAATTTAAATAAATGATCTGTAATATCTCTTTGCTATTATTTCAGTACTCTCTTTTGTATACTTATTGGTGTGTAAACATTAGGGTGTATGATTTAGAGCATTTGAAGAGACATATTAAGAAAACAGGGAGAAAATACAACCTCAAAATTGTCATATAATATATTTTTTAGCTTGGGATGATATGAACATGATAAGCTAGAAATAATGCCATGGAATAAACTACAGTATCTTCCTTTTTTGTTTAGCATTCTTGGAAACACCTTTTACTTTTTAATAGCTTATTGATGTATAATTTATACACAAAAATTACAGATATTGAATTTGATGAGTTTGAATTTATGTAAACACTCATGATACCATTACTACAATCAAGGAAATAGACATATCCAACACCTCCCAGTTTCCTTGTGTCCCATTGTGGGTTTTTTGTTTGCTTGTGATTTGTGCGTGTGCGTGTGTGTATGTGGTTAAAACACTTAATATGAGACCTACGCTCAACAAATTTTGAGGTGCAAAATGCCTGATTATTAACCATAGGCACCATGTTGTATAGCATATCTCCAGAACTCATTCATCTAGCATAATTGAAACTTTGTAGGCATTGAGCAACAACTCTTCATTCTCCCTACCCCAGCTCCTGGTAACCACTACTGCATTTTCTGCTTCTATGAGTTTAACTATTTTGCATCTCATATAATTGAAATAATGCAGTATTTATTATTTTGTGACCGGCTTATTTCACTTAGCAACTTAGCATAGTATAGTATCCTTAAGGTGTCTTGTTTGTAGATGGTTCTTTTGTAGCAGGTATCGGGGAAAGAGAGAAAGAGAGAGAGAGAGAGAGATGTGAGTGGGGTGGGGAGAGAGAGCACACACTTATGTTCATTTGTATTAAGGCACTAATCCCTTTCATGACTACTCATGACCTACTTACTTCCCAAAGGCCTCATCTCCTAATACTATCACATTGGGGGCTCAAATTCCAACATATGAATTTGGGGGAATGGGCACAAACATTCAGACCATAGCATTCTGCCCATCACACCATAACAATGAGGTACCTAAAATAGTCAAACTCAGCAAATCAGAGAGTGAAATGGTGGTTGCCAGGGGCTGAGAGGAGGGAAAAATGGTGAGTTACTAATCAACAGGTATAAAATTTCAGTTATGGAGGATGAATAAATTCTAAAAATCTGCTATATAACACTAAACTTACAATTAACAACACTGTGGTGTACATTTAAAAGAATTAAGAGGGTAGATCTTATGTTGCATTTTTAACACAACAACAAAATAGGACAAGGAGGCTTAGAATGGATTACGGTAATCATCTCACCATCCCGAATCCCAGTCTTCAACACATGAAAACACTCACTTTCGACTCATCTATTAATAGCTCTGTTTATCTTGCTATTTGCTGCCATTATTTCTAAATAATATGCATGCTACCATTACTGATTTTTAAAATTTAGAGTTTATGCATTGACTTCATAGTATATTGAATGAGGATTTAGCTTATATAATACCCTTCCTCATAAACATCCTAAACCCCTTGAACTTTTTTCCCTCTACTTTTCTAATAGAATAATTTTATATTTTTTGGTCAAATCATTATTTAATGTTTCCATTACCATAGCCTTGTAAATATTATTTACAGCTGAGCTACAGAGAAGACTGATTTTCTTATTTTTAACCTTTGATTTCCATGCTTATTTATTGCCTTTTTTAAAATTTTTTTTCAAATTTTTTTTGGTTTTAATGTACCTATATCTAATGCATCTCAAAGTGTCAGATGCATAGAAGTTACTGTAACAAGCTTTTGGACTTCACTTTAACATTTATAAAGCATTTTATGCATGTTATCACATTTGTGGCTCACAATGAACACATTCATTATGCAGAGCAGATACATTTTGTAGATAAGGAAACTACAGCATAGATGGATGAAAGTAAATTGTCCAAGGTCTGTAACTAGCAAGAGACGGAAGTGGTTTTGAGGCCAAATCCTTAGTCCTTTTCACTGTGACAAAGCAGATTATCAGCATAGTATTCTCCCTCTCCTGGCAGATTTTCTCATTTGCTACATGTGTCGGCACTGACCTCCAAGGCATCTTATCATTTTTGCTCAATACATTGGAGAATTCATGTTGTGCACTAAATAATTCTCTGTGTATGATTCCACTGGCAGCATAAGAGAATCAGTGAATAACCCTACTTTGATTCTCGAGCATATACCTTAACACCCCGGAAATTGCAAAGGACAACTTGATTGGAATAGGGTGTCAGACTGTAATGACTCTCACTTTGTAAAATGCCTTCTCTGGGAATAGAAGGATTATTCATGAAGAACATGAGCTTTAGTGACTTTATACTGTTCTGTCAAATATTCAGAGAGCTGATTACAATTGGACTAGAATGAATAAAAGTAATTAAAGAAGCTACTGATAACTATCCAAATCATTTTCTCCTTTAGAATTTACATACATTAGCTTAGCAGAGAGGGCAGATTTTTGCCTCTGTCAATGAGAAAAACAGGTGTGCTGGAATTGGCTAGTTCAGCTCTGAGTAAGTAGTCCTGCTCTCCCCACAGCATGAATGTGTTCCCTAGATGAGCTTCTTCACATCTATTTAGATCTTGTTCATTCTTCAAGAGCCAGTGCTTATTCCTAATCCACTTTATAGACTTAGCTAACCACAAGAAATACAGGCTATGAGACCTAATAGATTAAACCATATTAAACTACTCATAGTCAACTTTTTTAACCTTAGATCCTTAGACCCAGCAGTATCATATTTTTCAAATAAATATACATTTTCTGAACTCAAAATCCATTATCCTCTCTAAACTTTTGGGATTAAAGGATCTGAGAATGTTTTGGAAAGACATTAAATAACCATCCTCGAATTTCTGAACTTAGTATATGTATAAAACTATCTACACATGTGTGTATGTATGTACACATACATATTTGTGTGTCTATATAAACATATATTTGCAAATACACATACTTAAGTCTGTGAAATATTGTAAATTAGTGAAAATGGGAAGAAAATCTGCATTTATGTACTAAGACCCATATAAGGGCTCTATACATATTCTCTTATTTCAACCCCACAGCCCTGAGTGTTGGGCATCATTGCATCTATTATAGAGAATAAATGGGTTCAGAAAATCCAAATAACTTAATCAAATGAATGCAAATAATAAACAGTTTATGCATGTCTTAGTTCTTAATCTATCTCCAAAAAAATCTGTTTTTATTACACTTGACTACTACATATCTTATACTTCTTAAAATTATTTTCACATATAAACTTTATCGTGATTCAGAACAGATAATTTATCACATATCTATTTCATGGGACAGATAATGTATCACATACCTACTTATATTTGTCAGATGACAAATACTTTGTATTTGTCATTTTTTGTGTAAATAACAGGACAAAACAATGCAATCCCATATGTCTGCCATCAACACGAAATCTGTGATTTTAGATATGCTATACAAACTGTGAAACACCAGTCAGAGTTCTGTTTATTTTATGAAAGTGTGAACACTGCAATATCTGGTACAAATAAAACTAAATACAAAAAATAATTTTTATCTTGAGGCAAGATCCTCAGTAATTATTTCAGATTATGTTACTGCCATCATAATGTTTCTGCCTTGGGTATATGGCTGTCTGCATGCATGGGATGGGCAATGTTTGTATTATAGGCGAGTAAGCTCTTGGCTTTCCACATATAAGATCTTTCTGGCTGTCACCTGCTCAAGGAAATTAATAGATTTTTTGATTACATCTTTAATATTTTTCACCTTTAAGAATTTTTGCTGTCCTTTTTTAATCCACGCCGGAGAAAATGCAGATGCAAGAATTTTAGACCTGCAAGCAACCTACGAACTGAATCACTTTGCCCATTATAGGTGATGATGAACTACAGTTCAGAGACTCAAGGGTTCTCTTTGCAAATCCCAGTAACTGTATCTTGGGGCTTCTTGATTATGCTAATCCTAGTAATTAGTATTACTGTAGCAGTGGATGAGGGGACTTGGGAGTTATGAAGGGCTTTCCATGCTCCCAGGACGCTAATGCTAAATGCCCTGCTACTTAAATTTAATTGATTTGATTCTAAACATGGCTGTGACAACAACAATGAAAATAATAACAGCTACAATGAATTAGCTCCCCCTTGTATAGTGTATATGCATTATGTCTTTCATTCTTACCACAACAGTACCATTATAATCTCCACTTTATAAATAAGAAAACTGAGACTGAGAATGGTTATCTGCTCAAGGTCACACGAAGTTACCAATAACAGAGCCAGGATTTATAGTTATATGTTGATTGCAGTGACTTGTTCATTAATCACTGTTTGATCCTGACCTTTTGAAGTATGTGGGGGAATCAACAACCTACAGGTAAAAATTTCCATCATGACATTTTATTTAAATACATGTACTTAAAAAAATCTTTTACATATCACTAAAATGGAAAATGATAAACAAAAAGAAGAAATAAGAAATATACTCAAATCTCACCTACCCAGTGACAACTATTTCTAATATCTTTATGAATGTCCCTTTAGTTCCTCTTCTAGGTGACTGGATATATACCTGGGGAGGTACACACTGGGTTTACTAATACCGATTATATTTTCCCAACTTTTTAGGAAAAACCGTTACAATCAGTGAAGGCTGTGTGGCTTAATTCCCAGGAAGTCAACATCCACTGTTTTCCCTTTAAGTTTTGATTAATATTCTTACTATCTTTTATCCATTGATCTTTAACTTAAAAATTAGCCTACAAATTGATAGAAGAGTCATAAGACTTAGCTAATTAAGTAGTATAGCATCCGAATTGAAACTAAAATCATTATTCATTAATCAAATAACTTTCTGCAGAACACAGTGGTATCCTATAAAGAAACTATTTGAGACTAAAATGTTGGATAAAAAATTTAAACCAGCCATAGGCTACATTCAGTGCTCTGGTATAGCTGTGGCTAAAGTTCAGGGATGCAACTAAACAGAGACCTTTAGTCCAGACAAGATGGTGTAGATTCATCTCTCCCTATTCCCCCTGTAATATAAAGTATCAAATGAAAGAAGATATGTTTGCTCACTTCTGATTGACAGCATAATTTCACAAATCCCAACTCTGTGATGATGTGCAGCTTTCTGGAAAGATGCTTTGAAGAGAAAACAGGGTAGAGCAGACAGCACCCCCATGTATCTTTCCTGAGTCACTACATTCCTTATAAGATAAGTGCTCCTAGTTCTTGCCTCTTCCCAAGCATAAGATAAAGCCTGATGGAGTTATTGATTATGCTTCTGTGATGTAAAACCAGATGTACTTACACTCAAACCTTGATGTGATTCTGCTTTAATGTAACTTCTGAGCAAGTTCGATGTGATTTTGCATGTATTGAACCTCCACCACCTGTATATAAGCAGTGGGATGAAATACTGTTCTGATCAGTTTTACAGAGTATTTTGTTGCTAGAGTCCTAACGACAATGCATCAAACTTCCAGGGACAAAAACTAATAGAACTGCAAAGAAAAATAGATGAATCCAGTATCATATTTGGAGGCTTCAATACCCCTATATGAGAAATGGACAGAACCAGCAGGCAGAAAGGACATAGTTGAACACAACAACACCATCACCAACTGGATATAATTAACATCTATAAATTATTTCCTCCAAAAACAGCAGAATACACATTCTTCTCAAACTCACATGACACATTCACAAAGGTAAACTACCTTATGTGCCATAAAATACATCTTATCAACTTTAAAGCAATAGAAATCAGACAATGTTTACTCATGGATTACAATGGAATTACATTAGAAGTAAATAACAAAGAGATAAATAGAAAATCTTAAAATACACAGAGATTAAACAACATACTTCTAAATGACACTTAGATCAAATACAAAATCTCAAAGGAAATTTAAAAATATTTTGAACTAAATGACAATGAAAACACAACTTTAAATTCATAGAATGCAATAAAATCAGTGCTTGGAAAATATATAATTGAATGCATATATTATAAAAAAAGAAAGATCTAAAATCAATCATCTAAGCTTCCACCTTAGAAAACTAGAAAAAGAAGAGCAACTTAAATCCAAAGTGAGCAATAAGAAGAAAAGAAATAAAAATTAGAGATGAAATTGAAAACAGAAGTCAATAGAGAAAATCAACACAAACAAAAATTGATTCATTTAAAAGGACCAATTATAAAAGTTAAGTTATAAAATCAATAAGTCTCTTGCCAGGCTAATTACAAAAAGCACAGGGTGGACACAAATTACTAATATCAGAGACAAAAGAAAAGGAATCACTACAGGTTTCATGGACATTAAAGTGATAGAGAAATCCTATAAATACCCATTCATGATGAAAACTTTCAGTAAACTAGGAAAAGAGGATGTTTGGATGTTGAATGTCCTGCTACTGCCATAAGACAAGAATAGGAAATAAAGGATATTCTCAATAGTAAAGTGAAGATGACAGAGTGTAGAATCAGGACAGGGTGTCTTAGTCCAGTTTTCTCACTATAAACGAATACCTGAGGCTGAATAATGTATAAATGAAAAAAAGTTTATTTGGCTCACAATTCTGCTGGATGGAAGATTGTGTATCTGATGAAAGCCCAGGCTGCTTCCACTTATGTCAGAAGGTGAAGGGGATCAGGCATGTGCGAAGATCACATAGCGAGAGAGGAAGCAAGAACGGAGGGGGAGGTGCCAGACTCATTTTAACAACCACCTCTCACAGAAACTGAGAACTCACTTAACCCCATAGGGAGAGGATTAATCTATTCACATGGGATCCACCCCTATGATCCTATTAGGACCCACCTCTAACATTTAAAATCAAATTTCAACATGAGATTTAGAAGGATCAAATAACCATACCCAAACTATAGCACAGGGCAATATAATTTATCCAGCCTGAAAAAGAGGGGTAAAATAAAGTGAAAAATAAAATAGAGCCTCAGGGATCTGTGGGACATTAGGAAAAGAGCGAATATTTATGTATTTCCAGTCCCAGAAGAAGAGAAGAGTTTTGGACTGAACAAAATGTAGGATAAATAATAGCCAAAATTTCCAAATTTGGCTAAAGACATAAAATCATAGATTCAAGAGCTAACTTAACCTCAAGTAGGATGTATAAAATTAAATAAGCCCATATCACTATATTTTATAATTAAACTTCTAAAAATTAAAGACAGGAAAAAAATTGAAAGCATATATCTTTTGTTATATATTCTGTTCTATTAAGATGCATGTTTATCTCTCCAAAAATACCACCGTCCTGATTACTATAGCCATAAATTAAGTCTTGAAAGTGCAGACTGATTCCTTCATTTTGTTCTTTCCTTTTTCAGAATTGTTTTAGCTCTTCTAGAGATTGTGCCTTTCCATAAGAAATACAGCCATAATATAGGATTTTTATAGAGATGCAAGAGCAATTCAATGGAAGAAGGATATTCTTTTCAAAAATGGTGCTGGGGCAGTTGGACGCCCTTGGGGGACAGAGGAGGGGGGGAAAAACTGTGGTCACCTAAACCTCACAGCTTACATAATAAGTTTTAAAGTATTTATGCTATATTATCTTTATACTTTATAAATTATATTTTCAATTTTTTACACTTATATTAAGTTTTATAACCATATTTAGAATAACTTTGAAAACATTCCATTTCTTATAATTTTATTTTACAGCCTTTTAGATAAATATTTTACCTTCCCATTCACAAAAGTTTTATTCTTTTTTATCTCTTAACCAAGTGAAGTATATCTTTGAGCAATTACTTCAGAAAGGTAGTGTTTTTCTAAAATACATAGCTGAAAATAACATATTAAATAAAAACAGATTATGAATTTAAATATACAAGATAAAGCATAAATATTAAGGAGAAAATCATAGTAGGTCTTCTGGATCTGGAGTTAGGCAAAAAGTTCTTAGAATTGACACCAAAGTGCAATCTATAAAAGGAAAAATTGATAAATTATAAATCATGTACTAAAACTTTTGTTCTGAGGAAGCTTATTTGAATAGTATGAAAAGATAAGCTATTGACTGGGAGAAAATATTTGCACACCATGTTTTTTACAAAAAGTTAATATCTAGAATATATAAAGAACCCTCAAATTCATCAGTAGAAAACCAACAATTCAATCATAAATGGATGAGAAAATATTTGAACAGACATTTAATGAAAGAAGAAGAATATACACATAACAAATGAGCACACAAAAGCTTGTTTAACATAATTAGCCATTTAGCCATTCTGGAAATGTTAATTAAAACCACAAGGAGCTATTACTGTATACCTCCAGAAGAGCTAAAATATAAAATGATGACAATGCCAAATGCTGGAGAGAATATGGAAAACTGGATCAAGCATACATTGTTGTGGGAGTGAATCACAGAGTGTCTCTGGAAAACAGTCTGGCAGTTTGTTTTACTAACATATAATGCAGAAATTGAACTCTTAGACATTCACCCAGGGAAATAAAAATATATGTTCACAGCAAACCTGCATAATAATGTTCACAGCAGTTTCCTTTGTAATACTGCCAAACAGAAACAACTCAGATACCCTTCAATAAGTGAGTGGTTAAACAAGCTGGAGTATACCCTTAACATGGAATATTGTTCAACAACAAAAAGAAATGAAGCAAACTATTGACACATTCAACGACTTACATAAAAATCTCCAGGATATTTTGCTGAGTGAAAAAAGTTAGTCTCCAAAGTGAAAAATTTCAATCTCAAATGGATCACTGTATGATTCATTTCTATAACATTCTTATAAAGACAAAGTGATAGAAATGAAGAGCGGATTAATGGTCATCAGGAATAGGATTATGGATTTGGGCGTGGTTGTAAAGGAGGAAAGTTTTGGTGATGGGAATGTTCCATATCCACGGTGACTGTGCCAATGTCAATATCCTGGTTGTGATAGCATAGTATACTTCTGCATAATGGGGAAAACTGGGTAAAGGGTACAGGAATCTATCTGCATTAGGTATTACAAATATGTATAAATGTACATTTATCTGAAAATTTAAAATAATAATTTAAGCATTTAGATGTCTTATAAGGATGATTAACACAAACATTTGGTGATTTGAAAATTTTTTCTATTTTAATGCATTTTTTGATATTGTTATTAACCATGACCTGGGGAGGTATCTTAGAATGAGCTAGCTGAAGCTACATTCTGATTCATTTGGTTTAAATGATAAGGAAAACTAATCATATCACATAAAAGAAGTCCCTAGATTAGACAGGTCCAGGGTTGTTTAACTCAATGGCTCATCAGTGCCATCAAAGACCCAGGACATTTTCGTATTTTTTTCTCTCATCTTCACTGTATTACCTTGGTTCTCTTGGTCACGAGAGGTTTGTTAAAGTATTAGGGCATCATAGATACAGTAACTTCTCTCAGTGAAAGAAAATTGTTTCTTTCATTGTTTCTCTTTAATGCATGAGGAAACGTACGAAGAGTCTCTTCTAAAAGCCTTTCTGCCACATCACAGAAAAAAAAAGATTGGCATATTTGCTTGGAGTTCTCAATATTTCCCTGCATTTCATGAGAGAGGTGTGATTCAAACAATATACAGTAGTGTCTGCTACAAGCAAATAAAACTAACAGTAGGAGTTGTGAGTTCTAGTTCAAGATCAATTTCAAAATCTCTTCATGACATTGGCTATATCCCGTATATTCTCTGCCCTTCAGTTTTATTTTAAGTAAAATAAAGAAGCTGAATATATCGCCTCTCTAGGTGTGATTTATTCTGTGATAGTGCTGCAGTTATGATTTTATATACCTGGTAACCTTAAACACGCCATCCAAGACCCAGTTTGAATTTGTCATGTAATGTTATGACCCCAGTGACCATTGCAGAGAGAGTTAACCTCGCCCTCAGTACCATCTTAAGCCCCTGTCGTTAGACTTATCATACTGAAGTATGGTGTAAATGATGTACATTTGTGTCTTCCTGAATTAGACAGTGAATTAATTTAAGGAAAGGATCACATCTTATTCATTGTTGTATCCCCACTGCCCAGACTTGTGTCTGGTTAAGATTAGACAGCCAATAAATACATGGTAATTTTAGTTAAGTTACCTAGTAGTACACTGTCATCAGGTTGCTTGCTGTATTGCTCAGTTAACAACTATTACCACTAATAAATAATTCTGAGATTTGGGAATAAGTCAGTAATAAATACTCCATAAAAATCATATTTGTGTATAGTATTTACCCTAGATGTAATGGTATATATCACAGAATGTTAACCCTTCATAACCTACTGTTCTCTTTAGGTTTTGACCAATGGTTAATGTAGAAAGATCTTTGTATAAGCACAACCTTTGCACATTTCTGGAAATTAAATTACAGCCACTCAGAAATCAGTTTAAATGTTGAACTGAATTAAATGTTGCTTGTAAACATTAAGGGGAAGGACAATAGTGCATAATAAAAATCCCAATTTGTCATCTACATCCATTTCTAATTTAACATTATCATTACTAATTGTCCAAGTTAATTGCCAAAATCAGCAAGAAGACACTGAAAATTATGAATTATTACTTCTATATAGTTTCTTTTTTAAAACAATTACAAAATGTGAGCAATCATAAAAAATGTAGTAAACATTCATTCTGGTATTTTTTTCCCATATTTCTTAACTGAATACCTATTGTGCCTCAGCTTTTAAGCCCATGTCATTTAATATGTTATTATATTTGTAAACAGGCTTTTTCAAAAGCAATTTATTTAGAATAGAGTAACATCATAATTAAAGAAAAAATACCAACAAAATGTGGGCTGCATTTTTATATTTTTTATTTGTATTCAGTAATAGTTCCTCTTGATAGAAAATAAAATTGCACAATGCAAAACAACTACAGAATTATGGCATATATGTGATCTGTTCATTTTGAAATAAGCTAACCATTATCTAATAAATAACACCTTACAATAAACACAGTTTCTTTCTAATTTGGTTCACCTTAACAGATGAATATACAAATAAGTATTCAGTAAATAAATCTCAGACACAGTCTTCCATTAGCTTGAAATAGCATTTGTAATACACAAGCAAATTACTATATTCAACAAAAACTTACTGAGTGCTTATTCTGTGTAAGGAACTGTCTTAGTCCATTTGTGTTACTATAGGAATACCTGAGGCTGGACAATTTATCAAGAAAAGTTTATTTCCCTCATGGTTCAGCAGTCTGTACAAGAAGCATGACATCGGCATTTGCTTCTGGTGAGGGCTTCAGGCTGTCAACTCACAGTGGAAGATGAAGGGGAGCTGGCATGTAGAGAATACATGGCAAGAGAAAGCAAGAAGAGAGAGCAGAGGGTGGGTACTAGATTCTTTTCAGCAATCAATTCATGTGAGAACTAAGAGTGAGAACTCACTCACTCCCATGAGAATGGCACCAAGCCATTAATAAGGGATCAAACACCAATACTCAAACACATCCATCAAGCCCCACATCCAGCATTGGAAATCAAATTTCAAATGAGACTTGTGGGGCCAAAAAGAAAACCATATCAAAAGGATAGCAAGAACTGTTCTGGGTTGTGGTCTGCATTTGTTAAAAGGAGGGTCCCTGCCCTAACATAACATATTTTAGCAGAGGACATTTTATATTAAATTAATTAATTGTTTAGTCTAAATTAGGATAATCTTTGAATCAATTTAAAATGTGTATACAGGACATACTATATACCAGGTACTATTCCAAGTTCTTTGGATGCATTGGTGACCAAAACCTTGAAAGATTTCTGCTGTCATTAGATTACATTGTAGTCGAAAAAGACAAGCTATGAATGCATTTGAAGAGATAGGGAAATGAATAAAATAATTGTTTTGAAGATAGTGGAAGAATTAATTTTCTGGGCTATCATGTAGGATTATTGGGCAATATTGCGTGTCTGTTTGAGATTAATGGTCACAAAAGTAATGTGAGACCAGTCTATAAGTTTGGAGGTTTTTCTAAAGAAAGTCTCCAAAGAAAAACTTAAGAAAAACTTCTAAAGAAAAAAGTCCCGTTTAGCTTCATAGTCAATGTAGATATAGAGGGGAAATGAGGTTTAATTAATATGACATTGAATTATTGCTAACATCCCTTCATACTCAGGTTGCAGAATTATAAAACCACACCATTAGGTCACCTCATCTTAGGAAGAATTTATTTATTCACCTCTCGGACTTGGCCATATGAGTTAATTTGAGGAATTGGACAGCAGACATGATGTGATCAGAGACTTATATTGCACTTTCTTTATTGGTCTTACTCTTTAGTTCTTCTGCCTTTCCCATGGGAAGAACAGAACTTGGTTAATTGGTGGTTCAAAAAGGGTTAGAGATGCATATGGTAAATCTGGTAAGAAACTATGATTTAGGGCTAAATACAGATTCACTCAATCTACACCCACCCGGTAAATTCTAACTGATCCACTACATTCCAGTTCACTGATAAATATGAGTTGGGGGTTAGCTAGGGACAGCGTGACAGAGAAAAAAAAATTAAGAAGTAAGAAAATTCAGAATGGCTGCAGAGAGACAATTAAAAAGATGTCCCATGGAATTTATGCTGAGTAAAAAGACATTAGTTAGTCTAAATTACACCGTTCAAAAAAATAATTTTTGATAAGTGGAATCCCAAAGGACATGTCCAGATAGTTTTAAGAGAAGCCTCATTTTTAATGCATTCTTCCTCTTTCCAAAGGAGTTTCAGGGTTGTTGCAAAGAAAAAATGTCTATATGTCATTATTAAGATATCCATAAAAGTTTCTATATGTAAGTAGCAAATGAAAAACACAAACCAGAAAATCATTCTAAGCACAAAGAGAAAGACATCACTGAGATCTGGAATGATTAGCTGCAGTTTTCCATAGAAAGGGGTCCTGATGTAGGCAGAATTCAGGAGGGAAAGGAGCAAAGTACATACTTTCTGCCTGCTTTCTGGTTTTCCCAGGAGACTAATCCATGTTCCTGATGGCTCAAGTCTGATGCCTTTTCCTCTTCTTTGTCCCCATGGCAAAAAGGAGTATTATTTGATCCCATTTTGAGGTCCTTGAGGGCACATACCGTCCTTAATCCCTAACACAGATCTTAGCACATAACTGCAACTCAATTCCTTTTATTAAATCAATCAACTAATAAGTGAGAAAGAATGATGAAAGTTCTGTTTCATTTTTAATTTAATTCTTGTTGCTGGAAGCAATTTTTAAAAATTTACTTAATTTAAAAAAGCTAAATTGAAAATAACATATATGACTTGATCATCGCAGATGTGTTATAAAA
The DNA here is from genome assembly GCA_008086735.1 of Cheirogaleus medius. NCBI lineage: Eukaryota > Metazoa > Chordata > Mammalia > Primates > Cheirogaleidae > Cheirogaleus > Cheirogaleus medius. The sequence goes on from VBSM01001265.1 coordinate 19,356,692, forward strand.
CTGTTCTTAAACTAAAGCAAAGTTCAAAAAATGAATGCATTTAAACAAATAAACAGATTTCTCCTACTGACATGCTAAAATAAAACTAAATTTTACTTAGGTACCTATGCAAAATGCTTAAATAGTCATCAAGTGTATTTTCTCTTTGCTTAACCATTCTACATTATAAATAAAATGTTAACTAACTCCTGTGTTATGCAAATAATTGGCAAATGCAACAGTAATAAAATGTTGAAGAGCTTCCAGTCATCTAAATCTGTTTAAAATGTAAAACTGTCCCTCAACTGTCAATGACAGCCATCCTCTATGTGAAAACTTGAGACAAGGTCACAATAATGAGTTTCTTAAGTTGTGTCAGAATGTGGTTTTAAAACCAAGCTCTTTACAACTTAATGAGAAAGAATTCTTCCAGGCTGACATAAGCAGTTTCTTTTTAATGACAGAAAAGCTTGAGAGCTGGGGAGAATGGGACCTAAGAAAGACAAGGAGAAGAGGTCTTTAAAAAGCACTTATTGAAAAAAGCTCTAAAATTGGAAGCTGTACAGTTAATTAACTGGATGATGTTGGGAGAGATCATTTAACTACTTTAATTTTCATTACCCTTATATTAATAGTATAAAATATAGGGATTAGGGAGATGATTCCCAGTGTCCTTTGAAGTTCTAAGATTATACAATTCTCTGATCCATTTTCAGAATTATAACTAAGTAAAGGCAGTGACAAACTCCTACTGTCAAGGTCAAGTTAGGCAAAGTAGATGGTTCTAATTTAAAGACCCTTGTCTTTTAACACATTAAAAAATTTATAGAATATCCAGAAGGTTTGATTTTTAATGAAGATCACATGATGATTTGTGATTTATATATGGGACAGCCATAAAAATTTCTCGTTGTACTGGTGCCGTTTGTGCTAAATAGAAATAATAAATCTATTGGCAAAACTTACTTATGATCACAAAAGCAAAATGTTTATATCTAAAAAAGTCCCTTTAATAAAAATAATACAATTTAATAAGAATTGAAAGAGGAAAGCATATACAACAGGGCATTAGAAGGCATTGTGCTTTTTGATCTTCCCAAGCTTTGAATGAAGATAACTGGGCAGATTTCAGAGAGAAAACAGACACAAAATAGAATATTGAAATAGGAATATTGCCTGCAGCTGAGGACTGGTGTGAAGATGCAGATGACTGGGAAAGTGACAGTCGGGAGGCCTCCTCCACCGCTTACCCTGGATTTTGGAACTGATTTCAACTGTGCCAAAGACATAGGCTGGATTGCCCAGGTCCAAGAGCTCAGCCTGTCATGAATGCTGCTCATCCTGTACCTCCTGGGGTGCAGCTCACTATCTTGTTGCAGTTCCTGCTCTGCTCCAGCTGTGTCATAGATGAGGATAATTGGAGGAACTTTGTCAACCTCTAGGTCATGCCCACAGCCTTCTAAGGAAGTATCAACAGAGATAAGGAATTGATATGGAACAGTTGCTTTCCTAAACTTTGTCTAATGAAGGTGATCAAAAAAATGAGTGGATTAATAAAATGTGTATATGTACACCATGGAGTACCACTCAGTCATAAAAAATGAATTAATATCTTTTGGAATAATCTGAGATGGAACTGGAGACCATCCTCCTAAGTGAAGTATGGCAAGAATGGAAAAACAAACACCATATGTACTCACTATTAAATTGGAACTAACTGATCAGCACTCATGTGCATAGATGGAAGTAAAGCTCAACAGAAATCATGCAGGAGGGAGAGGGGAGGAGGGGATGGTTGGCATCATCTCTAATAGGTACACTGGTAATGTACACTCTCTGGGTTATAGGCACACTTATAACTTTGAGTATAAAAGCAATTCAAGTAACCAAAACATTTGTACTCCCATAATATTCCAAAATAAATAAATTAAAATAAATAAATAAATAAATATATAAATGCCAAAAAAATATGAGACCATAATTTAAGATGATGATGTTTTGCAAATTCATGAAGTGAATTGCTGCTTGTCAGGAGTAGGTTTTGAGGTATTCCTAGAGCGTAGAGACACTCTTTTTGACCCGCTCTATGTCAGAAATCACTGAGCTCCCAGCCTGCAGACACTGCAGAAGCAGAAGGACATTTGCGTTTCAGCTTATGCAGCACTGTCAGCACGCTCACAAGTGCTGATTTAGGTCTTTCTGTGGAATTTGAAACAATTCTAGTTTACACAGGTGAGAAGAGTTGCTGACCTCAAAATCATCCAATTCCCATGGAATAATTTAGTATCACGAAATAAGACCCGGATATATTATTAAGTAGAACATTTTCTTTCACTCATATAAATTCCAACAAATTCTAATGTTTACATTTTTTTGAGTATTTTGAGTTTATTTCCAATTCTATTTTAATGCGATCCTAAAATCATCAATGGTATTTTTCAACAGCAACATTTAGGAATAACTAAATAAAAGGAAGGGAATATTTGCTAATTAAGTACCACTGTGTTGCAGGTGATTCATGAATCATCTAATTTTTTATAAAGTCTTCCCAAGATATTATTATTATTTTACAAAGAGAAATCTGAAATTCAGAGAAATGAAATAACTTTCCCAAACTTATTCAGCAGTAAATTTAGAATCCTGAACTCAAACCCTAGACTTTCTAATTCAAAATAGATTGTGCATCATAGAGTAAGAAGTAAGATTGCACACTAAGTGTGAAACAAAACACAAGGTGAGATATGTTCTCCATGTCCTTGGCACAGACAAGACATATGAAAAAGTTTATGAAACTTTTAACATTTATCGAGAGCTTTATTGTTTCAGGCTCTCTACTATAGCTTTCTTAGATTATTTCAATTAACATTTGTTCCAGTCTTATAAGGTTTGTGCTATTAACACGTCCATTTTACATGTGAGGGAACTGTGACACAGAAAACTGAAGTGACTACATCAAGATCATAGAGCAAGTCAGTTGTAGAAATAGGATTCACATCCAATCAGTCTCACTTTAGAGTGAAAGTATTAATACTATGCTATACTGCATCTCTAGACTTAAAGAAGAAAAACAAGTGAACTTTCTGCTTTGTTGATAACTGTAGGAAATTATTTCAATATGCACAGTTCTACTTCATCGTTAAAAGCCATACTCTTTAAAAAGACATACTCCAAGAATTTATCAGAAAATTGTCTTTTTTATCTGTTAAATTAGTTATACTAATTATAAACATTCAGCTTGCTAAGTGTAAGATGCAAACAGTGTTGGCTTAGTATATAAAGATTTTAAAGCCTCATGGCTTTTCTTCTTTGTTCCTTTCTCTTATAGGAAAATCCTGATTATATCTTGCTGTGCACATCACAAAGTCACTGCTGAGTAATGTTGTATTTAAAATTATGTCATTGTAACTTTTCCTTTTATACTAAAGAATTCAGAACAAGAAAATATAATCAATTATGTCAGATTTGAATTAAATTATTTATTTAGGTTTTTTATAATTAAGCACATAGATTCTTTTAAAGCAATGCTTCTCAAACTTTTGAAACTTCTAATATTTTGCTTAAGAAGTTTCTCTGAGCAAGTTTTTCAGATTTTTTCATTTTATCTTTCTCATATGTAAAATAATATTATAACATAACACACAATTTTTCAAATTTATGCATATCCCCACCTCAGAATTCCTCCCATTTTGACATATATTATTTTATCTCCCACACCTGTACTTGATGATCCCTGCCATAACACCTGGGCAATTCTTTTAACAGCCTCACTGCCCCTGACTCTTCTCCCACATCATGTTGTTACTTCTCTGTTTTTTCTCAGCTATGCCCACCACACCTGTTCATTATGAGAATAAGGATATTCGAGAATCTGCCTATAACTTAGAACAAAGAACCATAAATATCACAAGTTTCATATATAAAGGGCCTATATCCTGGTTATGCAGTAAAAGAAAATCTATGTTAGATTTGTGCCTGCATGGTGTTGGTTCAGAAATGGACTTGAGAATTAGAAGTTGGGAGCAATTTTGTGGGCACTGAGAAGTAGAAGTACCGGGTTTCTATAAGTCTACAGAAGGTAGCCACATGTCCTTGTGTATCAATTACAATAAGACAAAGTTTGATGGGACGTTATGTTGATAATAAACTCTCCACCCCATTAGTGAGGGAGAGATTCTCATCCTAGAGTACTAGGGGTGACCAAATATAGGACCTTGACCATGGACAGATGAGACTGACAGCACTTTATTAGCTAAATACATGCACAGCCCAGGGGAGAAGGATACCACATACCATGCAGGGCCACAGGGTAGTTACTGTTGAGAATAGAGTCATAAACAGGGACTGTAGGAGACAGGCTTTGTATAATATTAATAGTATCAAGAGGGTAAGGTCATCTCTGGTTTCCACATGAGGATGTCACTGACTTGTTTGAATAATTCTGTGGTTGATAGAGAATGAAACCCATTATTCAGGGATAAACATAAATTTATCCTGGTTCCCTTATTTGAGATGGTTGTTTTGCTAGGTGACTTTATCTGTGAGAGCAGAATATGGAGGGTAATTTGTGGTTAGGCCATTCAAAGTGCTCCTTGTTTTACCAGATATCAAGGTAGCACATAATACTGGGCCTTAACTTTAGACCTTACACCACTGAATTTAGCAACTTAAAGCCCAGAGACAGAGAGTAATAAACTAATATCACATAGCAAATAAGTGTCAAGGGTGTTATATGAGGTCTCTGATTCCCAGCCCTACCTATTTTTGTATTAATTCATAATTTATATACCACTTACTTTCTAAAAGCATTTGCAGTGACATACATAGCATGAGCAATGAGATTATCAAAACAAATAGAGTGCTGACATTTGAGAAATTACATGGCATAGATTTTTCCCATGCATTATTCATTCAAGATTTTACCAATATATTCTGCTTTGGGATTTTTCAGGCTACTAGAGTGAATCTTCAGAGCTCATCTTCCAAAGAGTCAGATAGCTTGGAGGAAATAGGGAATGATTAAGATGTATATGCAGAATATACCCATCCTTTGCCCACCTTAAGTTTTTTTTCTGTAGAGTTATAACTGGCTTAGGCAAACTAGTAAAAGAAATTTTCTGTACATGAAATGTCTCTTAAAAAATCACACACACACTGTTTTTACTTGTTTTTAGTTAGACCAAGTTCAAGCTGAATTTGAATTCAAAGATAGTACAATGTAAAGACATGCAATTTGAGCCATGAGAGTCTGAGTCCCTGTAAATTACATCAAGGGACTAGAGTAAATGATGACCCAGGATTTCTTTCGTTCCTTTGTGATAGTCCTATAAGTGTGAATTCCTCAGGCACTGTGCGTATGAAGCATACTGCAGCTGTGCTCTCCACAGACCTTGGACCTCACCTGTCTGATTGCTAATGCTTGTGTGATCTATATTTTATGTACATCCTTCTTTCACTTTTGGGGAATGTATTCTTTCCTTTGGCTTCTCCTCATCCCATTTGCTTTTTTTAAATAATTTAAAATAATAAAAAGATTAAGTTTTTAGGCATTATAAGGATGCTAAGTGAATAAGTTGCCTTCGTTATTCTCTTAACTGTTTGTAAAGACTAGTGACTGCTTCCAACCTATTCTAGCACTCCTTGCATTAGTCCCTTTTGTTTTCCTTTATGTCTTAACTTGCTGTAATCACTAAGTTTTCCTTTGAAGTAGCTACAGTCCCCTCTCTCCTCCTTATTTGACTTGTAACCTTCTCCTATATCTTCCATATTCTCTCTCAAAGTGAAATGCCACATTTATCTCAACCCAAGAGTTAAAAGGTACATAAAGTATAAAGGTATAAAGAAGAGTGATCACGATTAACTATCAAATACATCTTCCCAAAAAGTAGTGTTGAGGCCCTTTCCAAGCAAGGAGATGTTCTTCTACAAAAGAAGGAGTAAAGACAATAAGCAATCTAATTTTTAAGGAGCCTACAGGAAGGAGACATTTATAGTATGATGGAAAATGTAAAGAATTTATGAACATTCTGCCTGCAATTTTTATTTATACAGGAGAAATGATCATGGATTTTGGAACCAGATAGTCTTCAATTCAAATCCCAACTTCAGCATTTATCCATGGAGGTCTTGAGCAATTTATTTAAATTTTTTAAACCTTAATGTTCTTCACTGCTAAATGTAGTAGCCTTACCTATTTAATAGTTTGTTTGAGGCCTTAAGAAATATAGTTGAATAATTTCTAAGATGTATCAGGTAGCCCAGAAAAGAGAAAGAAAGGTAACCTAATTTGGTTATTTTTAAGCATATTTTCCTCCTTTCTCATAGCCCTAATACTCTGGGATTATTCTTCTTAAAATAATTCATAAATCAACTCTACATTTCTATTTTTAATTAAAGGGATTCTTTTTAGCAGGAAACTTAATTTTACCTCACAGTTTCTTCATGGCAGTAGTGATAATGTTCAGGAATGCAAAAGAATATCTTTAGGTTTACTCCCGTTTACTAAAATCATTTAGCTAAACATATTCTTTTAGAAAAGTTTAAGGTTTTATGATGAATAAACGAATTACCTGAATTAGATAACCAGGAATTCATTCATTGAATTAAAATGAAGATAGATGCAGTTTATTTACTTATTCAATAGTGTAAAAGTCTCTTTGGAGTGCATAAGTGCATAAGAGTGCATAAGTCTCTTTGGAGTGAAATAAGCACCTGGGATATAGCAACAAACATGAGTCCCTGGTCTCATAAAGCTACTGCTTAAAGCCCAGCCTGGTTTCATGTATGTGGCCCAGTCAGTGTAGGTTAGGAGGAGGTATCATATGCAGAAGCAATTTTATCATGAAACTAAAGAAGCAAATTTCCAGAGACCCAGGTCTTTACTAAAACCCTAGAAGATTCTCGAAGGAAAATGTGTTTATTTGAACATAGGTTTTCTTTGTCAAATTAACAAAAAATAAAATACTTTGACCGTAATCAATTATGACTGCTTTCTATTTCTACTCCAACTTCCCTTTTTCCACACTACTTGTAATCATTAGGGGAAATTTTGAGATCCAGCTAAAGGAAGGTTCGATTTAGAGATACATCTTTTTTTTAGATTTAGTAAAATATTCTGTACCTGCAGATATTCTATACCATGTATAATTACATTAGCTATCCCAATATAAAAATGGCTCCTAGGACTTGCCATGTTGGTAAATCTAGCAAAGTGACATCAAGGTGAACGTCAATGAGATATCACTTAGCTCCAGTGAACATAGCCTTTATCAAAAAGTCTCAAAACAATAAATATTGGTGTGGGTGCAGAGAGATAGGAACACTGAAACACTGCTGGTGGGGCTGCAAACTAGTACAACCTCTATGGAAAGTAATATGGAAATACCTCAAAGAGCTACAAGTAGAACTACCATTTGATCTAGCAATAATAATCCCATTATTGAGCATCTATCCAAAGGAAAAAATACATTCTAGAAAAGAGACATCTGCACTAGAATGTTTGTAGCAGCACAATTCACAATTGCAAAGATGTGGAAACAACCCCAGTGCCCATCAATACATGAGCCGATTAATAAAATGTGGTATATGTATACAATGGAGTTCTACTCAGCCACAAGAAGCAATGGTGTTTTAGCACCTCTTATATTATCCTGGATAAAGCTGGAGCCCATTCTACTAAGTGAAGTATCCCAAGAATGTAAAAACAAGCACCACATGTACTCATCATCAAATTGGTATTAACTGATCAATACTTAAGTGCACATACAGTAGTAACATTTATCAGGTGTCGGGCAGATGGGGATGGGTATATTCACACCTAATGGATGTGGTGTGAACCATCTGTGGGATGGACACACTTGAAGCTCCGACTTGGGTGGGGCAAAGGCAATATATGTAACCTAAACATTTGTACCCTCATAGTATGCTGAAATAAATAGATAGTAGATGTAGATAGATGAAGTGTCAAGAGTTGCATTGGAATATTAATATGGTCTACAATGTGTGTCTCGTAGAAACAGATTAGAAACAGTATTTGAAGTATATAAAGCCAGAACTTTGGAAAAAGAAACAACAAATATCTGAATCAGTCTTTCACAATCCTCACTTGTTGAACTATAATTTGTCTGTAAGTAAGATACTCAGAAAAGAGTTTTTAACAAGAAAACTCTGGGATATAATATAAGATAAATTATGTACAATTCCCTATGGACTTAAAGGTCTTACATAACTCTCAAAAGGCCACTAAATTAATTATAAATATCTTATTTTGATAGAGAAATCTCTGAGCAATCTGTCCCTCCCCTGCCTCCCAAGCCTTACTCCTCACCTCTCTCTTCTGTGCAAACTGTATGTCAGCCAAAATGTTTCTAACTACTTCTGAAGTGTTCCACATTTATGCATTTGTTTTTATTGGCCCTTCTTCCTGGAATTAACATCTACTTTTCCATTAGCCTTTTCCTACTACAGATTTGTTTAGGTTGAATACCAGTCCCTCTTTTAAAAAACTAACCCAAAAGAACCTCTTTTCTGAAATTATCCTTAATTTGAATATAGCCACACCCTCCTTTATATTAATAGTTTGTTGATATTATTCCATTTTTATTAACAAAAGAAATATTATTAATAATATGCACTTAAATATTAAATATAATTATATCCAAAACACAAATATTTTTGTCCTTCACACATATAAAAATACATTCATTTTATCCCAATATCTCAAAAAGTTGGAACAATTTAATTGTTCCAGCATCAACTCAAAAGTTTAAAGTCCAGAGTCTCATCTAAATAAGATATGGTTGACACTCAAGGTATAATTCATCCTGAGGCAAATTACTTTCCAGTTATGAGCCTGTGAAATTAGTTACGTGCTTCCAAAATACAATGGTACGACAGGCATAAGATAGACATTTCCGTTCCAAAAGGAAGAAATAGAAAATAAAATAAAAGGGGTAATAGGTCTCAAGTAAGCCCAAAACCCAACAAGGCAAATGACATTATATTTTAACATTGAGAATAATCTTGTTTGACTCCATGTCCTATGTTTGGGACACATTAGAGCAAAGGTTTTAACCCCAAGGCCCAGGCTGCCCTATCCTCCTGGCTTTGCTGGGCATAGCCCATACTTTAGCTCTAAGGGGTTAGTATTTTATGCCTGTGCCTCTCTTGGGCTGGCATTGCATGCTGGTGGCTCTGAAGTTCTGAGATATCTTGTGTGGCCCTGACTCCATGGCCTCAATAATCTTTGCCCTAGTGAGGGCTTTCTGTAGTAGCCCTGACTCCACAACTCTACTGGTAATTGCACTACTGAGGGCTCTCTTTGATGCCCCTGCCCCTATGACTCCACTAAGTATGGCCCTAGTGAGGACTCTGCAGTGGCCCCAACCTCATGACTTAACCAGACATAGCTCTACTGAGGATTATCTGTGGGGGACACAAATATTCAAACCGTAACATAGATAGAAACTCAGAAAAAACATTTATTCCTGCGGGAACCTTAATTTTAGCCCTGTGAGTCTCATGCCAGACTTGACCTCCAGAACAGGTAATACATTTTTATTATTTAAGTCTTTAAGGTAATTTGTTGCAACAGCAATAGGAAACTATGAGAAGCATAAATAGTGACTTAGTCTCATGAAAATGTACAGTAAAATGCAAAACTATATCTAAATATAAGGTTTCTACCTCATTCAGAATTCTTTCCATTACGCCAGTGTAAATTATTTATTAATGTATATTTATATTGTTCTTACTGTTGCAATCTTTTAAAGAAGATTCTGGTTGAATTGAAACTCTATTTATTGGCATGATGGTATACATTACTGTTGTTTTTAAGGAAATTTGATGAATCCTAAGGTTTCTGAGGAAACTTCTTTGAGGTCTATCAGTTTTAGTATTTGAAGTGGTCATGGATGAGAATAAACACAAGCTCTTATTTGTTTACTACCTCCCATTCTCTATCTTCTAACTACCCTAATAACCATCCTACATGTATGGCTTTCATTTGTTTGTACTTCCAGATAAGGGTTCTTTTAAATAATAAATTATATACATAAATATGAGTTGGAAAAATATTGAATTATTGAACTAAGCTATAGTTATGTTTCTTTTAAACATTGTTATGAATCATCTGCTGTCACATCTTATTTGTTGTCAGATGCCTGCCTCCAGCAGATGTCTTCTAGTCATCCTCTTTCTATCATCAATTTTTGGGCTGCTATAGGCCAGGAAACTACACAACCATTTTCATTGCCTAAGAGTTAAAGTTCTGATTAGCAGCATACAGAGAAGGCATATGTTTACAAGATTTTAAATATGTTAAGAGAGTTTTCCACATATATATTAAATAAACTCAATGATCATTTTTGTAATATTTTTAATGTGTCTGCACTCTGGAAGCAGGGAAGGTGTTGGTTTTATTTGGTTGTAGATACTGCGTCTGCCACAGGCAGAATAAATAAACATCTCTGTTGACCCGGATTTTCTACAGGGTTGATATAGCTAAAACAACAATTGTTAAATGTGTTCCTGATGTGCTTCAATGAGTTTCTGTGTGTATCAATATATACTCCACATGAGTAATATGACTTCCACAAGCTTTGTTCTTAATCCAATGATGTTGTTATTGTTCATATTTTCAGAATGTTTCCTAAAGGTCTAGTTTTGAAGTTGAAGCATAATTTTAAGATTTTCTCCAGCTATGGCATATCTTTATTGTTTGAGTGTACATATAATATTAGGATTGGGTAATTTACATGGGCAATGCGTTAAAAATGAGTGTGAAATATATTGAGAAAAAATGTTTTTCCTTTTTAGTTTTCTATAACTTAATGCTCAAGCCAATCCCAGAGAGACCTGTAATGAAAAATAAATGTATTACCTTCCAAAAGCGATTACTGGATGTAGGCAATATTCATGTGGATGCTGTTAGTTACATAATCTTGATTGAATAATCTAATTTAGAGGTTTCCACACATAATATGAATTCATGTGACATCCATAGATTTACAGTCCCTAGTAGTCAATGTTGAATATTTATTTATTTACTTACTTATTTATTTTTTGAGACAGGGTCTTTCTCTGTCTCCTTGGCTAGAGTGCAGTGGCATCATCATAGCTCATTGCAACCTCAAACTCCTGACCTCAAACAATCCTTCCACCTCAGCCTCTCAAAGTGCTAGGATTACAGGCATGAGCCACCATACCCAGGCCCAATGTTGAATATTTTAGATTACATCTCTTCTCCTTGAACAGTGTATCAAGCATGTAGCCAAGAGGGATTTGAAAATGTCTTTATTTTGACATGATAGAATACTTTAGGGAAAACTGAATTACTTATATATTTTAAATAGATATTACTGATTCAGTGACAGCAAGATAATGCTTAGCATGTGCTAAGTGATGCAACTTAGCAACTTGGCATTTTCATTATGCTGTTTGTAAACATTGTAAAAGTATCATTTTATGTGAAACTTCCTTGGAGTGCTCTAGGTAGACTTTGAATAGAATACTAGATAAAATACTCTCTAGGCTCAACCTGTCTTTTCTCAAGGTCAAGGATTTATCTTTCAGGATTTACTAAATGTAGGTAGGCATGGTCAAAATGCACAGTAAGCACTAAAACATAAGGAGAAAATGAATATTATCTGAAGAGGATGAGAAATTCCTCCTTATAATGTCAGTCTCTCCTATCTGATTGAGTTTCCAATATTAGATGAATTTATTATTGTCTCCAAAACCCCACAGTTAATATGTAACTCAACTTAGATATTTATAGAGTACCTACCCTGTGCCAAAGTGCTATCTCAACCAGATTCCATGCCAGAGACTTGAGATGTGTGTGTATGTGTGTGTGTGTACGTGTCCAGAGTTCTTTAATTCATAACTAGCATATATATAAAAGGATTTATTGCCTAACTTCATAGGAAGTTCTAAAACAGACATCTCTGCTATGATGATAGATATTAGGAAAGAGCTTGCCTAAGAGGGGTGTTGGGGATTTACTGGGAAGGGGCTACTGGGAAGGGGCTCAAGACAACTTTCTGAAGTAAAGAAAATGTCATGTAACTCTAGGAATGTGAGTAGCATAGGTATATGCATTTCTCAAAACTCAGGGAACTGTATAGTTAAAAAGTGAGCATCTCTCTGTAGGTAAATTACACTTCAACAAAATAATTTTATTTATGAAAGATAGATGTAAAACAAAACCAAAATGCAACTGAAGCATCACGAAGAGAGTCATTTTGACTAGATAACTGGAGAAGGCTTCATGATAGAACTAAATTTTCAGTTGCTTACTAAAGGGAAAGCTTTAGATTGATATGGATGATAGAGGACATAGCAAGAACAAATATGACTTCTATAAAATGCAGGGAGTCCTTAGGGTATAGAAAGTTTGTTTTTGTTTGGCAGTAGGGTAAATATTTCGATACAAGAATGATTTGGAAAGATTTCACTGAACACTGTAAACACCAGGCTAAGCAGCGTGAAGAACCGTGGAACATTTACACTCAGCAAGACTTTACCTGATAAAGCTGTTGGCATGCATTAGTATATCTAACATATCAAATTAATGACTAATATAAGAATAGGAGTTTGTGGGTATTTTATGAAAGGAACTAAGAAGCCGCATATTCACGTTCATGGTGATGACTGTGTGAGTCTGTGTTTGTGTGTTTCTGTGCAGTGACCAGGTGAGAGCCAATATTTTCACAGCAGTTATTCTGAACTAGGTCTGCTTCAAAGGATTATTTATTTATTTAATTATTTAGACAAAAACAAATTACTTGGCGAAGAGTGAAAAACAAAAAGGGGAAATTAGAGCAAATTTTATTTGGGGACTCTGCTAACATCGGTGCATAGACACACAGACTCCGAGGCTCCCTCAAGAGGTGTTCTATCCTGAAACTTCACGCATCAGCATGCACTGCGAACAGGTCCTGTATCACTATTTATTCTGAAAAGTGGTATACAGAGGGAAGTAAGGAAATAATTTACTACCAAGATATGCTCTTTTCTGAGTGTTCCAAAAGGGTGGAAATGCATATATGGAGATTATTTTTAGCCTTGTGGCAATTTGCTCACTTCTCCTAGTCCTAAGAGAAACAAGTTGAATTGAAAGGGCTCTGGGAGAGGCATACGCCTGTGTATCACTACAAGGAGCTTACCATTGTGTTTTGTGCAGCTTTAGAAGAAGTAGATGGAAAGCTATTGAGTGCAGTCACAGCTGGGGAACCTTTTTAAGTTCCTCTTTACTTTATCTCAAGGTCGCTGCTTTGAAATAGAAGGTAAGAAACTCTAACTGCTTTTGAATGAATCCTTAAGTGTTCCGAGAATGACATAAATTTTTTGAAAACATCGGCCAAGCATACTATTCACATATTTATTTTTTGTGTTAAGTAAAGTAGAAAGTCTTGTAGCAATCTCAAATGTATTGCACTGTAATAGAAATAGATATGTCATTATATATGGATTCATATATATATATAAATACATAAATCTGTGGCCACACAGGAGACAGTAAACTTAATATTGACATCTGAAATCTCTCCTTGAATTAGGAGCTATAATTATCATAAAGGTGAAACACTTCTGAGAAATTTGGAGGGACAATTGAAGGTATTAGAAAGTCAGAAAATATATCTATTTGTATTTGCTCCTATGAAATGCACATTAATTTTAATGGAGATTCAATAGTATCCTAGGATTTGGGGGTATTATAAAAATAAACCATAAACTGAAATGATCTGGGAGATGTGTCTGACAAGTGCTTAGCGAGAAGCTTTCTTTAAAATCTTCTAAAATATCTGCATTAGAGACTTCTGAGCTGTTGAACTTTAACTTGAACAGCTTTAATGTATCTGGGACATTCCAATAGGTTGTTTATCTACATTGCCTATATTATACTTAGCCATAAAAGTGTTAATCTCCTTTTAAAGATTAATGACTGTAAATTGTTTACAGATTCCTTTGCATATCAAATCAGGTTTTTCAAATACTGAATTTAATTTAACTTGGGTGTAAAATAAATCTTTAGAAGTATCCAGCTAGGAAGTAGTAAAAGCAAATAGATGGTGGTACTTATTAGCTCTATTCTTTAAGTAAATCAAGAGGCCTTACTAAATTTTATTCCTCATAATCATCTGTACCATGCCTGTTTGGCAGAATTGCTTCATTCTATAAATATATTTTGAGTACTGAATATGCTCCAGTTACAATTCTAGGTGCTGGGTATACAGTGGTGATTAGGACAAACAAAATTTCCTGCCCTCATGGAGTATACATTTCAGTAGATATTGATACTCATGTAGGATTTCTAACCTAGAAACTAAAAAAATAAATTTGTGTTGTTTTAAGCCATTAAGTTTGAGGTAGCTTGTAACAACAGCAATAAGAAACTAATACAGTAATAAATTTTAAATCAAAAGGTCCAAATACATTTTAAAATCTTTTAAAAAATAGTGTGTTTCATAGAAGAAAAAGGGACATAAGTATAAAGCTTGATGAATTTTAATAAACTGAACACCACTCTGCAACCAGCTCCTAGACCAATAGAATATTATCAGTAAAATAGCCCTGTTTTTAGCCCAGTGAGGCTTCTGACATCCAGAACTGTAAGGTATAGGATTTGCATTATTTTTAAGCCACTACTAAATTTTTGTTAATTTTTTATTACAGCTACAGAAAACTAAAACCATGACATTTATAATGCTCCTCATATGTATACCCAGAGTACAACACTAACAGTGCAGTATAACTTTGTATTGAAATTGGGTTTTTTAAAATTCTTTTTTATTTCAGGATATTACAGGGGTACAAACATTTTGGTTATGTAAATTGCTTTTGTACCATTTGAGTCAAAGTTATAAATGTGCCCATCCCCTAGATAGTGTGAGACTGTTTTAAATTCTCTTCCACTATATTTTAAGCTTTGGTAACCCATAACTACTGCTTGACTACTATTATAATCCATTGCCAATCATATTGCCTACTACACAGCAGTAGATGTGCAATAAGTGTAACAAAATAAATAAAAGTGTTAATTATTGATTTGCTCAATAAACAAATAAATCCATATGTAGGGCATTAATAGGGAGAGAATAACTAATTTTCTAAGGCTTCATTCATCTTACTTGGTTTAGCTCTTGAGTTTTCAGAAAGATAGGAAAGTGTCACCATGACAATTCCTAAGGCCATCTTATTTCTAGGGGGCTAGAATTGTCCTTGCCATCACCATGAGTTCAAGACTTAACGCAATCATACTTAAGTTTATTATGCTTCTTACCAACTGCCGTGTAGAGCTGGTGCACGAACTCTTCATGTGTTGAAAAAAATCATAGAATTATAAAAGTTAGAGTAAGCGCACATGGAGACAACTACCTGGAGTGGCCACCACATTACTTTGAAGGGGCACAAGAAGTGGTATGGCCTCATCCAGTGTGGATGTGTGGTATCAAGTGTGTGCTGGAGCACAGAGTTGTTTTTATAACACTTCTCATACTTGGCTTGCCACAGAGCACACTAGATGTTCCTTGCAATAGCTTACAGCTTACCCAAACCAAACAGTAACAACAAAACTTGCATTTAAATTTGTTTAAAATGTTTTCTTTATTTCTCTCCTCTCTGCTTTTACTATTATATCATCTTAAAATTGATATTAATATCTTAACCCAACCAAGCTAGAGGGCTCTGCAAATGCTACGGTAGAGATATGAGTAGTAAAATTGTAATAGTCAAGGAAATTAGATAAAGTGAAGAATTTCTTAATTAATCATGAATTAATAATTAAAGTGATAGTCTGTATAATTATTACACATAGGATTTTCAAATCTCCATTGAGTCTTTGTTGTGCTTTATCTTCTGAAAAATCTCAGGATGAAAATAACATTGGGGAAAGGAAATAGTCTAATTGAAATTAACTTGCATTCTTTAATGTAATGGATAATTTGAATACATTTGTTACTATTTTAAAATAGTTTCTCTTAATACAGACAGTCTCTGACTTACAATGGTTTTACTTAAGATTGTTTAACGTTATGATGGTGAGAAAGCATCAGGCATCTAGTACATTTCTCGACTTACGATAGGGTTATGTCTGGATAACTTATGATGGATAAATCTATCATAACCTGAAAATATTGTCAGTCAATAAATAAGTCAAAAAATTCACTTTTGACTTATGATATTTATTTTATGATGGGTGTATTGGAACAGATGTCTTGGGTCATTTTTTATTTACTAATTTATATATTGTAGGATTCAATTAGCTCACAAGCATATTTTATTATATTTGGAAAGGAAGAGTGAGCAATATGGCATCACTACACGTTGTTCTTATTTAGAGGATAATTCAATAGCAAATATTGTAATTCCCTGAGGGAATAGTATGATTTCTCCCAACTGATAAAGGGAGGCATGTTAGGAATCTCAGAAACAAATTCTATGCTTGAATCACAGAAACTGTGGCATTGCTGTGCTTCTTTCATCTCTTTTTCAAAATATTGCATTGTGTTAAACTTAAAATTTTAAATGTTCTAAAAGTGGAATAAATATTTTTAATAATTATGGACTGAATATTGAATGTTCTCAATATTAATCTGTTCAGACATATTTCTGGAATAGCCTTATAATGACCTATGCAGATATAAACTCAGAGATCAAACAGATTGAACTCTTTTGCTTTCAATATGAGGTTATAAAAACTCAGTCACAAAGAAACTAATACATTTGCAATCCTTAACGGATTATACTAAGAAAACGTAGAAAATGCTAGGTCATTTCTGTCTTTAGGCTTCAGGTGGTTGTTAATCTTTAGTAAATCTCTACATTTACCATCAAAGCAATATAATTTAAGTTGAGGACTTTAAGAGCCACTTGATTTTTTGCAGGTAGTCAATTGAGAAGAGATGTAATTAACACAATCTTAAAGTGATTTTTTAAAGAACTATTTTTAAAAGAATAAGGTATTTGATTTTACTAAGCCAATTCTGTTAATACCTATATGAAAGCTTAAAATTCAGCTTAAGTATTGCAAAAATGAAAACAGATATTTCAGATGTCATCTCAAAACTAAAGAGTGGATTTAGAAAAGGATCAATAATTACATTCTGTTCTTTAGTCATGCTCATGAGGGATCTCTTCCTAAGGAAGATACACTTTAGCTCATTTTCAAATAAGAAGAAAACTTTAATTGTTAAAGTAACATTCCAGGTACAGTAGACACCAGAAGAAAGGTGTCCTGTTCAACAAACATTTCACTGTACTATAGAAACCAGCACTGAGCTTATTTTGAAATGGACTCATTTTGGAACAAATGCTCACATCTTTTCACATCTAACACTATGAAGGTTTAGATGTGAAAAGTCAAATTTAAGGTAACGATGATCTTTGAAAAGCAAGAGTGGCAGAAAAAGGAAAATTTTAACAATAGTTAAAAGAACAATTTACATAAGAAGAAGAGATATTAATTTCTGTGATATTCGACAGAAATTATTTCCTCTTATAGAAAGATAGATGGTAGATAGACTGATAAAATAGAGAACCTTACTGAATGCTGCAGTAGATACTAAAGTTCTAAAAAGTACTTGATTGGAATAAATTTAACATTAAATGAAAAGAAATTTGGTATATATCTTAAAGTTTACTCCCTCTGAATTTTGTATTTAAATTTCATCTCCAAGGATCCTGTCAAATTACAATTTAGCCTATGTTTGAATGCCATCAATTTTGGACAACATATCTCCTTCCAGTTCCAGGTTGGGCACTCTGAACCTTTAGGAAAATAGGTCTAGTTTCCTCAGCTCTATCCCATGTGTTGTGGTATCTCTAGTTGTTGAGAATCTCAGTGGTGGCTGTGCTCTGCAGGAGGATAGCAAAGTTTTCCTGGAGCTCTGCTTTCTGATAACAATTAGGTCCAAGTCAAAGGGAAAATGGGGAGGAGGGGAGGACAAGGGTGGAGCTTTGATTTGCTCTGCAGGAACCTATTGGACTGGTCATTTAATTGTCTTTTTTGCTTTTGTTTTCTATGTCTTGGTCTTTCTGTTGTATTTTCTGAAAGACGTTTTCAATGTGATTTCACAACACTTCTATTGAATATTCCAATTTATGTGAATGTGTGTGTGTTTATATATGTATATAATTTCCACAGGTTCTTTTGTGTTACGGAAATATAATTTTAAAGCAATCTACTCATTTTCATGAATTCAGTATATTTTCTCAATTCTTTGAGAACAATTATTTTATAGTTCTGCTCTAATTTATATTTATGAACTTGGGTTATAGTCAAATTAATCTTATTTGGAATTTCAGATCCACTCCCCAGCTGTATGATAGAGCTTGTGAAAGTCATTTAATCTCCTTGGGCCTAACCTTCTTCACCTAAAAATTTAATAACAATAATGATTCTAATGTTTATCAAATTCATCTGAACAAAAAGCATGGTGTCTTGAACATCTACCTACCATGTTCAGAGTGTATGTATATGTGAGTGTGAGTGTGTGTGTGTGTGTTTGAAGATTAAAAGGGCTGGAGAGAATAGGAGGGTGAAGGCAGAATAGGCAATAAACAAACATTAATAAGAATAACAAATAAATAAAATATTGGTAAGTGAAATGGGATTTCATTGTGTTGATCTTCTTATTCTTGATGAGAATGGTTGTCTAAACCAACTGTCTACTTTATGGCAAGAATAGAATATAAGGCCCACTTTTTGCTGGCATTTTTCATTTAATAAAAAGGAAGGGGGTCACCTGCAAAATCCCTTTTGCCATATAACATGAAATAGTCATTACTCTGATCATATTCATAGGTTTCACTGACACTCATTCAGGGGGAATTATACCAGAGTGTGCCTCCTTGGGGCCATTTTTAAATTCCACCTAACACAATTATTTCATGTATAGTTCAAATTCACATGACAACTCTTACATGTGAAAGACTCTCTGTAAACAAATCACAGGTTTCAAAATGAAAATGTAAAGCCTTGCCACATTTTTGTTATTTTAATAACAAATTATTGCACATTTTGTGATTAGGTCTGGTTAATGCCAGACCTAATTATGTCTATTAATGCACATTTTGGTTTTGGCTGTTAGTTACCATAACTTGTGTATGAAGATTCCAATTATATCTTACTTGTTTCAAATTAATCACTTACCACTTACCACTTTGAATGAATCATTCCTAATAGTTTGTTTTGTTAAGTTTTTTTTTTTTTTGGTTTTCTTATGTGCTCTGTCTGATCTCAATTTCCTGCCCCTTAATGTAAGCTTGAATAGGTTCTATGAATTACCAGTCCTAATTATTATGAAATCCAGGAAATCAAATATGATTTAATTTCCCCTATTTCCCTTAACTTTTTATTTTGAAAAATTTCAAACCTGCAAAATATTTGAAAGGATAATACAAAGAGCACCCTATAATGTAAGTACTCTATGCTTAAACATTCATCAGTTGCTAACATGTTCTTGTATTTGCTTGTTTACACTTCCACTCATTTGTACGTAAATATCTCTTTCTCTCTGTCTTTCTCTGTCTCTCTGTCTCTATCTCTTTGTCTCTCTCTCTCTATATATATATGCACACACACACATACATGCATATAAGACATATTTTTCTAATATCATTTCACAGTAAGTCATATATGGCTAAATACTTTGATTTATATATTCTAAAAACAAGAACATCCTCCTATATAACATAATACCATTTCACAACCTAAGAATTTACCATTATTCAATATACGGTCTGTAATATTATCCAAGTTATAGTCTATTTTCATACTTCCCAAATTATTCAAAAAATACTTTATAGATTTTTAAAAATATTCAGGACCCAAACAAGACAACATAAATTTCCGAGTTAAATAATATTTTAAAAATTAAAATAAACAAAATAATCACTTATAGCTAGAAGTTTTAGTTTTTCAACAATGGGGATGGAGGATAAAATTAGTGGATTCCACTCTAGGATCAGTGAGACTATGACTCTGATGCTCTGTGTCTCTGAGAGGGATGTACTAATTAATTCAGAAGACTAGTACATATGCAAGAACATACAGAATCTCAAACATATTTATTATTTTCTTAGGAAAGAAAGAAAAGTTATTTTCACAAGAACACATAACCCTATTGAATAAACATCAATCTGGAATGACAAATAAAGAAAGAATTATTTATAAAGAAACAAATTATTAACATACTGGCTTTTTAAAAAATATATTTATATTACTATACCATGGTTTTGTATATTTGATAGATTTAAAGGGTTTTTAACCTTTTTATTTTGAAGAAATTATAGATTCACAGGAACTAGTAAACACAGTACAGAGAGGTCCTGTGTAACATTCACCCTATTTACTACATTAATTATATCTTATGTAAATAGAATGCTATAATATCAAACCCAGGGAACTGATATGTAAATAAACTGTGTGTATGGTTCTATGTCACTTTTTCATATGTGTAGATTTTTATAACTACAACTACCTTCAAAATACAGAAATATTCCATTACCAGAATGATATCCCTTGTGCTATCTACCCCTTTACAGTCACACTTACCTCTCGCTCATCACTTTAAACTTATTTTTGCATTATTTATGACTGTAATGACATATATTTTAAAATTTTAATCACTTTAGTTATTTAACAGTGAAAATTAACACTTCTTATATTTTTCGTACTTGCTCAATTAAAAAAATAAAATTCAGTATGAATTGCATTAAAATAATCTTAGGACTACAAATATATCCACACTTTATATTGAGAAATTGATTATTTGAAGTCATAAAGACCTAAATTCTCTTAGGTAATTTTCATGTACATAGATTTTTTTCCTACTTTAATGAGCAAATTTTTAATTAAGGCAATAAAGTCATCAGATTTATAAGACAGAGAAGTTAAAAAGCAAAATTATCTATATAACTAACTGGGTAGTATAAATGATGATTGAGGATTATCTAAATTTTAAATTATATGTCCCAGTACTTGTCTTTCTTAGCTTATCAGTCTTATTTACATGTAAACATTATCAAATAAACAACAATGCCAAGGAGAAAAAGCAGCACCTTTCCAAAAAGCACCTCTCTCTCTCTCACAAACGAGACTTTAACTAGTTTAAGCTTTTGTAAGCATAAAATACAAAACAAGAATTATTCTATGATTTCAGTTACAAAATTTTCAGATGAAGCTCAAGAAGCTACTTGCAAGATATTTATAATTAACAGCTAAAACCAAAGCACATCACACAATTGCAAAATTGTTCATTTTGTGTTAAAGTTTCAACAGTGTTTCACGATAATGCAGCACAGAAAAAATAAAATTGCATGCCTGTTAAGCAACTCAGTACAAGAATAAAATGCCTATCAGATGACATTAAAACAACACAAATGCAGATAATTATTAAATTTCAATTTTCATTGCATATTGATAAATCTACAGATATTAATAACAGTTAAAATTTCTGAAGAGAAATGCATAAAAGAATTTTATTTGTTCTAAAAAAAACCCAAAATATATCAACAAAATAAACTCTTACGAATAATGCATTCAAAGTGGTAAGTGGTAAGTGATTAATTTGAAACAAGTAAGATATAATTGGAATCTTCATATACAGACTATGTAATTAACAGTCAAAACCAAAATGTGCATTGATAGAGCTCCTAAAATAACAAAAATGTGGCAAGTCTTTACATATTCATCCTGAGCCCCTGTGATTTGTTTACAGAGAGTCCTTCACATATAAGAGTTGTCCTGCAAATTTGAACTGTACATGAAATAATTGTGTTAGGTGGAATTTAAAAATGGCCCCCAAGGAGGCACACTCTTGGATAATCCCCTCCCCATGAGTGTGGGTGAAACCTATGAACATGATGAACGTTATGACTATTTCATGTTATATGGCAAAAACAATTTTGCAGATGTAATTAAAGTTCCAAATTCATTGACTTTAGAATAAGGGGATAATCTGGTATGGACCAGACCTAATCACACAAGCCTTTTTAACCTGGGTCTAGACGTTAGAGACAGGGAAGTAAGAGATTTAAGATGCAAGAGAAGGATTTGATTTGCCATTGCTTGCTTGACAATGGAGAGGACCATGTGGCAAAGGCTGAAGAAAGCCTCTAAGAACTGAGAGTGGCCCCCAGCTGACAGTCAGAAAGGAACTAAGGACCTCAACTGTACAACTGAAAGCAAATTGTTCTACCAACAACAAAAACGAGCCCCAAAGTGAATTTTTCTCTGGAGTCTCCAGATAAAAACTCAGCTTATAAAGACATCTGCACCAGAATGTTTATGGCAGTACAATTCACTATTGCAAGGATGTGGAAACAACCTAAGTGCCCGTCAATTCATAAATGGATTATTAAAATTTGGTATATGTATACGATGGAATATTACTCAATTTTAAGAAACAACAGTGATCTAGCACCTCTTATATTTTCCGGGATTGAGCTTGAGCCCATTATCCAAAGTGAGGTAACACAAGATCGGAAGAATAGGCTCCACTTGTACTCACCATCAAATTGGTACTGACTGATTAACACAATGATGCTCACATGGTAGTAAAATTCTCCAGGGATGAGGGGTTGATGGGGTAAACTCACAACAATAGGACACGGTGAGCATTGTGGGGGGGAAGGGCAGGCCTCTAACCTCTGCTTGGGAGAATCAATGATATAAAATGTAACCAAAATGTTTGTACCCTCACAATATGCTGAAATAAAAAAAGAAACAAATAAAAATAAAAACAAAAAAGGAAAAAAAAATAACATCCTTTTTTGGAAATAGGCAGAAAAACAAAACAAAACAAAAAAACTCAGCTTATATGACAGCTTGATTTGAGCCTTGTGATACTTTGAGCAGACAACCTGGCCATGCAGTGTTGACATATTTCCCTAATGTATTCTATTGAAATAATTTTCACTGCAGTAATTGGAGGTACGTGTGCAAAATATGTACAAGCAAACTGGAACATTTCATGAATTATACATTGAAAAGTCAGACTGTAAGTTGGAACTTCACCTCTGGCAATTTTATTTTGAATCGTACAATAAAATGAACAAATCACATATTTCCCAAAATTATATTCCTATGTTTATTATTCATGCTTTATGCTTTTAGATACATTGAAGATAAAAAGTGGCAACCATGAAAAGATTTACACTTTCCCTCCTCCTGACATAGTCACTGGGTTGGCAATAATTTGAGATATTATCTGTCTCCACATGATTTAAATGTGCTACCGATAAAATATTTCTTTCAAGGAGTATTCAACCTCAGTTTAAAAATTAAGCCAAATGTGAAGTAACATACATGTTTTTAATTCTGAACTCACAATTTTCAAAACTCATATTCCATATAATTTGTATACTATATTTCCTCTCAGCCCCACATATAAATATAAAAATTATTCCAAGAGAAGCTGGAAATAAACTTGAGGAGGTGGGGGTACTATACAGAAAACAATAAGTAGCAAGAAATTAGAGTAAGCAAATAGAGAAAGGAGGGTTAGGGGTCAGAGCAAGATGTCCAAATAGAAACCTCCAGCAATTGTCCCTCTGCACAAACACCAAATTCAAGGAAGCATCTTTAGAAGAACCAAAAATTAGCTGAGTGGTCACTGTACCTGGTTTTAACATTATGTCAAAGAAAGAGGCACTGAAGAAGGCAGAAAAGACAGTCTTGCTGGGCGCAGTGGCTCACATCTGTAATCTTAGCACTCTGGAAGGCCGAGATAGGGGGTCAGGAGTTTGAGACTAGCCTAAGCAAAAGTGAGAACCTGTCTCTACAAAAATAGAAAAATTAGCCAGGTGTGGTGGTGTATGCCTGTACTCCCAGCTACTCAGGAGGCTGAGGCAGAAGAATCACTTGAGCCCAGGAGTCAGAGGTTGCAGTGAGCTATGATGATGCCATTGCACTCTAGCCAGGGCAACAGAGTGAGACTCTGTCTCAAAAAAAACAGACAGTTTTGCATTGCCTACACCACCCCTCCCCCACCCCCTCCCCCACCCCCAACAGCGCCAGGACAGCCTGCCTAGCAGAGAGAGCATCTCTCTGCCCAAGAGAGGGAGAATGAAGTGATTATGGGACTTTGCATTGGAACTCATGGTTGTCCTGTCAAAGCAGAACACAGCTCAGGGAAGAATTCTGCCAGCCCCCATGGAGGGAACATTTAGACCAGCCCAGACATACGGAAATCCTTCGCCCTGAAATCTGGGTTCCAGCTAGCCCCACTGCCAACAGACAAAAAGCAGCCTAGGGCCTGGAATAAATTCATAAGGCTGTCAGGTCACAGAGGCTGCAGTCCTTTGGCAATTCCTGTGGATGTGACAGCCCAGAGTCAGTTGACTTGGTAGGCATGGGACCCAGTGAGACACTAGCAGTGTTGGCCAAGCCGGTGCCCCTGTTATATCTCCCCTAGCTATAGGCAGTGCAGCTCAAGGAGTCTTCTTCCACTTGGGGAAAGGAAAAGGATGAGTTCAGAGGATTTTGTTTTGCAACATGGGTACCAGCTCAGCCACAGTAAAATTAAGTACTAAGCAGACTCCTGAGGCCCCTGATTCCAGGCCTTAGTTTTTAGACAGCATTCCTAGATACAACCTAGGCACAAAGGAAACACACTGCCTTGAAGGGAAGGACTCAGTTCTGGCAAGGTTCACCACCTGCTGACTAACCAGCCCTTGGGCTCTCTGGCTTCAGATGTGACCGGCATAGTCCCAGCTGTCGTGTCAACAAGGGAGTACTCATGTCACTCTTCTCCCAACTCCAGCAGCCAAGCACAAAGAGTGAGGGCAAAGAGTGAGAAACTTTGCCTGGTAATCAATGGACTTCTCTCATACCTTACCCAAGTCCACCAAGGTGATACCACTAGGAGTGTGTAAGTGTCACAGTGTTACTGGCATGGGGCAGCACCATTGCTGATATGGCTGCAATGACGGAAGACTTAGATCACAATAATCAATTTCCTTTGATATGTGGAAAACCTTCTCAAGAAGGATGGGTTCAAATAAGGCCAGGCTGTGAAGATTAGAATAAATACCTAATTCTTCAATGCTTAGATATCAAAGAACATCCACAAGCATCAAGAACACCTAGGAAAACATGACCTCATCAAATGAATTAAATAAGGAACCAGTGACCAATCCTGGAGTAATGGAAATATGTGACCTTTCAGGCAGAGAGTTTAAAATAGTTGTCCTGAAGAAGTTCAATGAACTTTAAGACAACACAGAGAAGGAACTCAGAATCAAAACCTATGGGATATAGACTGGGCATAATGTCTCACACCTGTAATCTAAATACTTTGGGAGGTTAAAATGGGAAGATTGCTTGAGGCCAGGAATTCAAGACCAGCCTGGGCAAGAGTAAGACCCTGTCTCTACAAAAAATAGAAAAATTAGCCAGGCATGGTGGTGCATGCCTGTAGTCCCAGCTACTGATGAGGCTGAGGCAGGAGAATCACTTGAGCCTAGGAGTCTGAGATTGCAGTGAGCTATGATGATGCCACTCCATGCTAGCCTGGGTGGAAGACTAACACCCTGTCCCCCACCCCTGCCCCCTAAAAAGACTATAGGATACAACAAAGGAAGTACTTAAAGGAAAATTTATAGCAGTAAGTGCCTACATTAAAAAATATGGGACCATGAGTGAGGTACAAAGAAAAGAGGCCCATGAGATTGCTGATTAGAGATGTGTCCTGGAGTTGGTATGTCATGTGTAGAGAAAACAACAGCAAATCTCAATATAAATGCCAGATAGATTATCACAAAGTAGATGCCTAGAATTAAGAGTAATTGCAAAGATCCATTTGCAATTAAATGCTGAAATGAGTGGTATAAAGATGGTGAAAGAGCCTGCCCAGGAATACCAAAAAAGCCACCCACCTGGTCCAGAAAGCTCCATTAGGGGGTAGGCTGCTTTCCATGCAACATCAGTACATGAACTCTCTGGAAACCTTGACAATGAAATATTTGAAATCCAGCAGACCCTGCTTTATGTTATATTTATTTCACTTTCAAAATGTATTTAGTGTCTTGAGATAGGAATAAAATAAAATATTAAATTAATTTTCCTTTTTTATTTTTTAATGTGATTAATATTTTACAATTACATATATGGCTTGCATAATATTTTTGACTGCTTTTTCAACACAAGAGTTTTATTTTTTGTATTAGGAAATTTTAATTTTTACTCATATAAGTGCTTATAATTTTACTATTCTACTAATAATTGTACATATGTATAAGTATAGATTTGTGTATGTTTTCATAGTAGCTTATGAAGAAGTATCCTGTTCACCTAACTTCTTCCCAAGTATAGATAGAATCCATGGCAATACTATATCCAAAGTTGTCTTTTAACCTACTTGCTTACTGCCTTCTTAATTATATTTTCACATAGACATGATTTTTTTTCAGGACTCAAGTCCAATTCACTTTCAAGGATATTGAATCTCATCCAAAGAAGAACCAAATATGTATATTTGAGTCTCACTCTGTTGCCCAGGCTACAGTGCTGTGGTGTCAGCCTAGCTCACAGCAACCTCAAACTCCTGGGCTCAAGCAATCCTACTGCCTCAACCTCCCGAGTAGCTAGGACTACAAGCATGTGCCACCATGCCTGGTTAATTTTTTCAATACATTTTTTTAGTTGTCCAGCTAATTTCTTTCTATTTTTTTTTTCATAAAGACAGGGTCTCACTCTTGGTCAGGCTGGTCTTGAACCCCTGAGCTCAAATGATCCGCCCGCCTCGGCCTCAGAGTGCTAGGATTACAGGTGTGAGCCACTACTCTTGGCCAAGAACCAAATATAATCCTTGAACACACTAAAATCTGAGACCTTGTAACTAACGTATTACATATAAAAGTTATCAGTAGGTGGTGAAATTCTTTTTAGCTAGTGAAACAAACAATAATATAATCTGCCTAAGAGACATTATGCCCTTCATATTTATGATTTACCTTCAGGAAATTGTGATGGGACATAAGGTTGGAAAGGAATGTTGGTAGGAAACCATTGTCAACTACTCATTTGCCTTGGTTGTGTAGACACATTTCCTGAATAGATCAGTCTGCCAGGGAAAACACATATTCAGGCATATTCTTAGGGGATTTAGGCTGACAATTCATTTCTAAAGTCCATATAACCAGTTAACTATAAGCAAAGGGTCTGAATTTTAATGAAATTTATCAATACCAATACAACAAAACTAATTCAGAAGTAATTTTACCTGTGGAGATGAAAATGAATGAGAAGCCAATAAAATATATATTCTAATGTTTGCATAATTTTCTCTTCCAAATGTCATTGAAGAAAGACTTGGAAGATAATTTTTGATACTATTTCTCATTTTTTTACTATTGTCATGTTTGCTTATTCATCAACTGTTTGGGATCCAGAAAAAAAAACTAACCAACAGAATTGCTCTGTCAATATCCTCATGGCCCTTGAGCACAGACTACCTTTAATAAATTACTTCATATTTCTATATTTCTGAGCCAACTTTCCCCTCATGTGTTGAGATGACATCAGAGGAATAGGAAATGCATAATGGCAGAAAATTGTGCTCTTCTATTCCCTAGAGAAAATATTGAATTGATTTATAAGCTTGAGGCAGAGATCTAGCCACTAATCAAGTATAAACATATACTATCTGCATCAGCCAAATCTAATTACAAATTTTCAGCCTGTTTCTTTTCCCTGTTTCTGGATCATAGTCAATATTAATATAATAGCCATAAAATGGAATCATCTAACATAGACCCTCCCCATAATATTCTTCAATATTTATTATGGAGTCATTGCTTCAGAAATAATTATCTTACAAGAACATTTTGCTTCAAAGAAAATAACTAATTTTTAAATAGATCATACTTAGTTAATTGTTCAAATGTAATTATAAAAAAATGGAAAGATAGAGGAACTTAGAAATGAAAGAACTGCATGTGTTATTTTCTCAGCCCATATTTTGAGATTGTAATACAATACTGATCTGATACTTACAATACATCTGTGGCAGACAGAATTTTAAAGTTATCTCTAATGACCCACACCTTTGTATAAGCCGTTTTCCTTGAGTGTGAGTGGGACCTGTGAATAGGAAGAGGTATCACTCTTGTAGTTATGCTACATTATATGGTAAAAATGAAGAGATTTTTCAAATGTAACTAAGGTTCCAAATCATTTGAATTTAATTAATCAGAAGGGAGATTATTGGTTGGCTAATGGCTATAAAAATAGATAGAAGGAATAAGTTTTAGTGTTTGATAGAACAGTAGGGTGATTATAGTTAACAATAATTTATTGTAATTTCAAAATACTAGGCGATTTTAAATGTTCCCAACCCAAAGAGATGATAAATATTTGAGGTGACACATATCCTAATTAACCTGATTTGATCATTAGACATTGTGTGTATGCATCAAAATATCACATGTACCCCATAAATACATACAATTATGACATACCAATAAAAAACAAGATTATCCTGTATGGGCCTGGCCTAACTAGGTATTTGAAAGAGGACTTGGCCTTTCCTGAACTTAGAGATTGAGAGTTCAGGAAATTATCCTCTTTCTTTTTCTATTGCTGGATTTGAAGAAGAAAACCACCATGAGTTCAGTAGCTGCAAGGAAATGAATTCTGCCAACAACCACAAGAACTTTGAAGAGGACCTTGAACCTTAAATGATACCACAGCCCCAGCAGACACCTTGATTACAGCTTTGGGAGACCCCAAAGCAGAGACCCAGGTAGGCCATACCTGGACATCTATACCCACAGAAAGTGTGAGATATATTTTTCTTTAAATCACTAGGTTTATCCTTATTTATTATGTAGAAACAGAAAACCAGCACAGTATCAGAGGACTTTTTTTTTAAAGCAATAACCTAAAACCTGCAAATAAAATACAAATATTTTATACAATTTTTATTTGTCTAATAATCCTGTTTAAACACCTCATACCTTTGTTCCAAATCTGTGTGTTATCTTAGGCTTAAAGACACAAGAGTTAGAAACAGTTTTTTCCTCAGATTTTCCACAAAGGAGGCTCTCAGAGGTAAAGATCCCAACAACCCATTTGATACAGTAGAGGTTGCCTAGCAACCGTCTCACTTCACCACACTGGAGCTGATGAGTGCATCAGTTTCAAGGGCAACTAACTCACAGATCAATAATTAAGACAGAAAATGAAGATAAAAGCAGAAAATATTAGTGGAGTACCCCATGGAGTAAATAGAATCCAGATATTAAAAGCAAAAAAAAAAATACTGCATAAGGCTTCTTATTTGTTTTTCTTTGCTAAAACATATGTACATAGAGAACTTAGAAGAAAAAAACTTCATTATTACCAACCTCACAAATATTGTTGAGCTAAGGGATAAGGAATGGTGACCCAGGAGAATCCATGTGTCCATACAGTACTGAATATAGCTTAAATTTGTCTGACCCACCCAACTCCCATTTTGAATGTAGGAAAATAAGAAAAAAATAATAAACCAAAGGGAAGAAAAAAAAATTTAAAGTTCAGAAAATAGAAAAGCGGAGATAGTACATGACTTAACCAAGATGCAACAGAGAGTTAGGATCACAGTTGTTGCTAGAACCCACAATTCTAGATAAGAGCTTTGCACTGAAGTAAGTATGCTACAGTTGAAGAAACACAGGATTTGGAGGAAGATAAACTGAGTGGGCATCTCAGGTCTGTCACTTTCTGATTATGCCATGCTGGGTAAGTTATTTGTTGAAACTTTGTGGTTTAATTTACTCTT
Organism: Cheirogaleus medius; assembly: GCA_008086735.1. Lineage (NCBI taxonomy): Eukaryota > Metazoa > Chordata > Mammalia > Primates > Cheirogaleidae > Cheirogaleus > Cheirogaleus medius. The sequence goes on from VBSM01001265.1 coordinate 19,386,436, forward strand.
CAATAAAATGTGGATAATCCTTAAGCAATTTTAGTTAGCATTAACAAATTTATGCAAATAAAATTAACTCCTCCTGGCACATGTTAAAAATTTGCAATTTTTTTTTCTTTCTTAACTTTGAAAATTGAAATCTCCTTTATACATTTTTGTTTTGTTTTGTTTTGTTTGGATTTTTTTTTTTTTTGCAGCTATTAAAGTCCCTTGAGCAAAGTCGATGTAGATAAGTACTCCCTAGGGCAATATAAATAGTCTATGAAAGAATAATCATGTTTTGAGTACCAGTGACTATTTTGGAAATTCCAACTTCATCTATGAAAGAATGAGCATGATAGAAAATGATATGCAATAAAATGTCAATGAGTGAAGTTGAATGTAATTTCTCTTGGAAATTATGTAAAATTATGTAAAAAAATTTTTGTTAAAAATAGTATCACATGCTTGAGGCTCTGCCTCGAGGTGGGAGGGGGGCATGGGCAATATACATAACCGTAATATTTGTACCCCCATAATATGCTGAAATAAAAAAAAATAATATCACAGACTCCATTTACTACATGGTTAAAATGCACATCAGATATGTTTCAATAATAAATTTTACCTAGTAATGACACATCAGAAATAAATCTTCAGTGGCATAATTAGCCATACTATTTTAATGAGAAACGTCATATAACATCTTACAAATTTACTTTATCAAGTAAACCAAAACCCTTCATTTGCATATGGTATGTAAACATACTTTAAATCTTAGATCAAATTTGCATACTGTTTGCAAAAGAAACAATTTAGACAAATTCATAACCAAAATCAATTTAAAACTCAACCATTCACATTTCTTTAAGAGATACAAACTCCTCATAAAATAAGTACACTTTATTTTCCCAGAGGACTAAAATTGAAAATAGCATAAGCAGTATTATAAACATCTCATTAAATTAAATTAAGTGGACAATATTCGTGTCATATAAAATGGAAGAGTTTTTGATATATGGGCATGGTAAATTCAATGTTTATTCAATTAATTAATTCATTTCTAGCTTGAATCATTAAACAAAATTATTTAAAAATGTTTACAGTTCAATCTATTATTATTTTATCTTAAATCCTATTTTAATAATTTTCTATTGTTCTTTTTCTTTCACTGGATCTTTCCCATCAATATTACAAATACTCATCTCTCCACCATATTAAACGCACACATGCTCTCTCTCTCTCTCTCTCTCTCATACACACACACACACACACACCACTCCTTTCTCTTGACCCTACGTTCTATAGCTACAGCTTTATCTCTTCTTCATGTAGAGTTGGAAAAAGTCTACAGTTGCTCGGTTCCATTTCCTAAGCCCTAATTGGTACCTCATCCTCTTTTAATCTGCTCTATGTAAGTCAATCCAACACATATTTCCAAGCATTTTTCATTACCACATAGTATTATTGATATTTTAGAAATTCTTTTTGAAACACACTCTTATATTGGATTCTTTAGCCTAATACATTGTTGTATTTTCCTGACTACTTTAGCTGTCTTTTGTCTTTGCATTTTTATCTTTCTCTGCTATGGTAAGATGTTACTCAATGCTTATTCACAGACTTTTTTCTCTCCTCCTTACATTATCTCATCCTGGTCCATAGCTTTTATTACCATGCATACATAGATCATGTATTCACTTACATTTCAAGGCTCGAACTCTGAGTTCTAGACCCAACTATTCAACTTTCTTCCTGATATCTCCACATGGGTGCTGCAAAGTAGCACAGATAAATCAAGTAGCAAAATCCCCACCTGCCAAACCTGGCTCTCTTTTATTATTTCTGTTTTACTGAGTGGTACTGTACAAGTCAGAAATTTAGCAGTCAGCTTTGAAATCTCCCATATCTAATCATCATCAGGTCTTACTGACTTTAAATCCTCATCCAAGTTCACATCACTTTTCACCTGGTTCACTGTAATAGCCCAGTAACTTAATACACTATAACCTACTCACATGTTTTCTACACTGCTGCCATAATGATTCTTGTTTTCTCTAAATAAATTTTTAAATTCTTTATTTAATTAAAATATGCTTAATTTTATTTAAATGCATAAATGTGATTTTGTATATATTTTTGGTTTGTACTGATTGGCTTATCTTCTCCTTCCCCCCCAATCTCATCTTCACACATACCTAATGTTTGCCTCTACTCCCAAGTAACCCATGTATTTTTCTATGCTCCATATATACATACATATGCATATGTACATACACATATATGTAGGTTTAGTCATTGTTTTACAAAAACATATTTATTTATTTATTTATTTAATTCAGGATATTATGGGGGTACACATATTTTGGTTACATGTTATGATTTTGCCACACCCAAATCATGATTTTTTTTTTTTTTTTTTT